>JAWNOO010000147.1:0-61943 GCA_035045905.1 Drosophila anomelani | reverse complement strand
CATAAGTCGGAACGGTCCGGATCGGACGACTATATCATATAGCTGCCATAGGAACAATCGGAAAAATCTTCGAAAATTTTATATTTGGACATTTAATATTATTTCCGAATTTCGGTTTTAATTTCATTAAAATCGGACAACTATATCCTATAGCTGCCATAGGAACAATCAGGGAAATAAAAGAACAAATCATACCTTCACTGTTTCTCAACATATTTTCATCATATTTGAGATTTGGCAATTTTGTATTATTCCTGAACTTCGGTTTTAATTTTATCAAAATCGGACGACTATATCTTGTCCCCGGCGTGGCAGCCTAGCTTATAGTCATGCACGCCCTTAAGTAGGCAACACTTTTTATTATTTCAGAACTTAGCTCTTAATTATTTGATTTAATTTGTAATCTGCAAGGGTATACAAACTTCGGTGAGCCGAAGATAGCTTCCTTTCTTGTTTTTTCTTATTCTCTTTCTTTTATATAATTTTGGGATGCGCTTTGTAATGGTACAGGGTATTCTACTGTCGGGACACCCGACTGTATGTCCATCTTGTTGTGACTTAAGTTCGTCGACGATTTCTTTTTCTGGGATGTCACAGAGATACGGGGCATAGACAGTTCCTTTTACGAAGTTGAGGGCCTCATGGAGCTTGCATTTAATTTTGCATAAACCAGTAAGCTCAGTAGTGTTAATAAACTTTTGGGCATCGGCTTGCGATTTTACTAGCATTAGCAAATTTCCGTCTCTGAGGGTCGAAATAGACACAATGTTTTTAGAGATCATTTTTAAGGCACGGTGTACGCCAAAGCATGAACATTGGGAGATTGTCTTGTCAGAATCAGTAGAGGCAATTGTAATATACTTCGGGTTGTCGACTGAGGTTGGTGGGAGGTCGGGAAAAGCAATATCAAGTTCTTGGGGTTGTCTTCTTTTTTTCGAAGGGGGGCTGGGGGCAAGCGGTGCAAACCGGTTGTCGCCCAGCTTGGGGGGCCCTGGGGCCACGCTGGGGCTTCTGTATTAATATTCCGTTAAGTTTTTTTTTTTTATTGGAATTAAACAAATTGTTGGAAAACTTGAGATGTAGAAGTATGAAAAATTAGGACCACGTGGGTCCAATAAGAGCAGAGACCGATTAAGAACCGCTGATAGAAGATAAGCGACGTCCGCTCGCGACGAGAGGTAGTCGATGACTAAACAAAAATCTTAAAAGAAAAATACTTCAAAATAAGAATCAAAATCTCAAAACAAGGCTGCAAAATTCTAACGCTAGTTTCGTGACCGAATATTCTTAATTTTATGACCAAAATTCTTGATTTTTTTCTATCAGTATAGATCGAGAATGTGGCAAGCAATTCCTAAAGGGGTAATTTTTCTCCTCTAGAATAAGAGAGCCGGAGGATTCCCTTTTCCGTTTAGGAATGCCTTGAACTGGCACACAAAACTGACGAACACATCCCGTCTTGCAATGTCCTGGATTGCAAAAGTTTTCCAAGCGGTGTTAGTGGGCGTAAGCAAAGACATTCCACAATAGGAAATTTGAATACAATTATTACTATCACGTCTTCCTTTAGTGATAGTAATAATTGTATTGTAATTTGGACGGACCCGTTGAATACAATTATTACTATCACGTCTTCCTTTAGTGATAGTAATAATTGTATTCAACGAGTCCGTCCAAATTACAATTTTTTCGTCGGAAAAGACCACTTTCCGCCACTCGCTCGTCCAGCTCATATGCTTGTGCACAAAGAGCAGTCGTGAAGCTTTACGTGCATCCTTTAACTATGGTTTTTTTTTTAAGTTTTATTTGTTTTAGATGATCAGCCTATGAAATCAGTCTTTTAACTGTTGACACACTGACTTTAACACCAAAAAATTCTTTTATTTTGGGTGCTGAGAGGTGCGAATTGGACGCAAGCTCGCACAATATGCTTCCTGTCTGCCGCAGAGGTGGGGTGTTTGACTCCGCCTTTCAAGTATTTGACATTTTCTTATTTGTTTCTTAAAAAATTATCCCAAAAAATTTGGCTTCGTCCAATTTTTTGACCGATTTTGCGATTGCTAAGCCCATTTTCATTATAGGCTTAAACTTGGCCTTTTTCAGACTCGGTCCCCGCGTCCCATTTTTCAATTAATTTAAAGAAAATATATGAAATTAAAAATTTGCATCAACAAAAATGTCATTTAGCCTCCTAGTTTAATTGCAAAAAATCTTTCAGCTGAACCTCTTCAGTTGAACCAAAAAAAATCCTTGAATTTGTTAAGCTTTCAGAAGAAAATCGGACGACCATATCATATCCCTGACGTGGCTGCCTAGCATTTTCGCCACGCACGCCCCTAAGTAGGCAACACTTTATTATTTCAGAATTTGGTTTTAATTTTTTGATTAAATTAATTAAGTTTTTGAATTTAATCTGCAAGGGTATACAAACTTCGGTGAGCCGAAGTTAGCCTCCTTTCTTGTTAATAACTTAAATATAATATATTTATATATTTAATAACTTAAAATTATATATATTGTAGTAGATATTGTAATATTCCCGTTGCCTAGCGACGACAATGTACCATGTATGTACCCTGCAGTACCGCTTGTCATCAATAGCCCTCTGTCATCAACGTTCCGACTGCGACGTCGGCAGAATCGACGCTCTGCCGACTGCGACTTGAACCCAAACTTCCTTCGGGTCTGAAAAAAACAAAAAAAAAATCCGTTACTTCTCGAAACTTCGACTGCATATTTTCGGAGCAGTGAAAGGTCCGCAAATTACAGAGAAATAGTGATAAAGCGAAGGGAGGGGGAAAAAAACTGTGCCGAAAACGAATTGTGTGGCAGCGACTTCAGAACACTCTTTTTAAAATAAATTGGGTATTTATAAATATTTAAGATTATCTTGAATAAATTTTGGCCTCTTTAATCTATGGTATATTGGCATATGTGTGTTTATTAATTGCTTTGGCCGTAGTCAATATGCTACTGTTGCATTATTTGTCTTATGTGGTTTGAATTACAAGGTATTGCTTTAGTCGGCTATGCCCTGGCAAACGCTAGAATTTTCGGTCATCGGGTTTCGGTTTCGTCATGCTTATCCCCATTCTCTTTGCATTTGAAGATGAAGTGCAGTGGAAACAAGAAGTGTGTAAATCGAAGTATTTATTTCGGGATATTATTTGAATATATAAAAAGGTGAGTAAAGTGTTTGTATTGTAATTAAATAAATTGATTTCAATCCTTTTCTTTTTTGACTGCAGTAATGGCCAATATATTGAAAGGAGAAAAGATCTATGAAACAATCAGGGATATGTATATTAGGCAAATATCTCCTTTTGCAACGTGATAAAACATGAATCGTGATAAGTTCTGCATGGTTCTTTTGGGTAATTTTTATATAATTTAAAATTTTTTTCCCTTGACTAATTATTATTTTTTCTATAGATGCAATTGTAAAATATAACATATTTTTATAATAGATATCGATTTGATTATACCCGCTACCCATAGGGTAGAAGGGTATTATAACTTTGTGCCGGCAGGAAATGTATGTAACAGGTAGAAGGAAGCATTTCCGACCCTATAAAGTATATATATTCTTGATCAGGATCAACAGCCGAGTCGATTTAGCCATGTCCGTCTGTCTGTCTGTCTGTCTGTCTGTCTGTCTGTCTGTCTGTCTGTCTGTCTGTCCGTCTGTCCGTATGAAACACTGGATCTCAGAGACTATAAGAGATAGAGCTCTAATTTTTTTTCGACAGTATTTCTTATGCTTGCACGCAGATCAAGTTTGTTTCAAATTTTTACCACGCCCACTTCCGCCCCCGCAAATCATAAAAAAGCGTATTAAGCGTATAATTTTAAAGCTAGAGTCGCGAATTTCGGTATATATATTAAGAACTATAGTCTGTGTGATTCCTGAAAATTTTTTTGCGATCAGATAAAAATTGTCGAAGTTATTAGAGAAATAATTTTGTATGGTCACAAACGGCTGCTGGCAGCACGCCCCATTTGGTTGACCAATTAGACCAACTAAATATTCTTATCCGTTCTTGGTTGTGTTCGGAAAAGAATCTTATAAGATATTCGAGAAGCAATTTTAATAAATGGTAATAATTATTAGCCGCTTAAACGCAATAATAACGCGTTTTTACTCACATAGATACATGTGTATGCATTTTTGTATGCATGTGATTATATTACACTTGCATTTGCATTTGTCCGTTATGTTCAAAATTGTATTAACTGTTTTTTCTGGCGTCCTGACGCATTTCTGGTTAGTATGGGTAGCGGGTATCTCACAGTCGAGCTCACTCGACTGTAGCTTTCTTACTTGTTTTATTTTTATTTTGTTAAATTGTTTATTTTTATACAGTTTTCATTTTTTTTATTCTTCGTTTTATTTTATAAAAATTAAAAAACGAAAAATACTCCAATTTTTCATCAGAAAAAGTATCCGTACAAATTTTAAAATTATAAAGTAAGGTGCTTACATATACAAATTAGTAGGAAGTGGGATACCAATTTCTTTTAATAGCTTCATTCAAACGTTTTGGCATTGATACCGCCAATTCTTGGATTACACTTAGCGAAATATTCAACCATTCTTCCATTATTACTTCCTTTAGCATTGTCTTCGATGTAATGGCTCGAAGATGAATTCTACGATCCAGATAATCCCATAGATGCTCTATGGGATTCATCTCCTGCGACTGAGAAGGCGAATGTAACTGTTTATACCCCTCAACAGTAACCACATCCTCTCTGCAGAGGCAATATGCTTCGTGTCGTTGCCCTGTTGAACCCAGAAGTCATCATATATCCCCTATTTCTTTGCGATTTCATCCAAATCTGTTTTGAGAACATTAAGGAGAAATACAAGAAGGATCTTAATGAAGATACCGTCCGAAAAATGGAGAACCTACATGCCCGCACTGCGCGGAAGAAGCCTTTGGTATCGCCAACCAACAGAGCAAAGCGACTTGAGTTGGCCAAAAAATTCAGCCAGGAGCCTGAAACTTTCTGAAAAAAGGTCAAAGGTGCAAAATGTACTATCATCGTTGAAAAGGAAAGTTAGGCATAGAGTTTGTACGCATACTTTTTCTGTAAACCGTTCTCTCCTTCGCTCAAACCAAACAATGAACCAAACTATGAAATTATGACAATCTACTGTGTAATTTGATTGTGATTGATTTATTTGAAATGGGTTGAAACCGAAATTTTACTTTGCGCGAGTTTTCCGTGTGGGAAATAATGAGTCGCAATGCAACATTTGCAAGCAGACGTCTGGAAATTACGTATCAAATTTAAAGAGGCATTTGGAAACAAAAATTGGGAAATATTCGCCTGAAGTGGACTTTGAAAACCAACATAAAGAAGAAAAGTTTTCTGTAACGATGGGGCAAGACGAAGTCAGAAATGCTTGTATTGATTTGCCTCTAACTGTATTTGATTCCCATGGCTTAGACATGACACCAGTAACATCCATAAATATTATGGTATTCGTTGAGGAGAAATTCGAGGCATTTAGGTACAAATTAAACGAGCTTTGGAAAACAAAATTGTTTCCATAAAGATGGACACTGCCACAAGGTGTAATCGAAGTGTTCTTGGGGTTAATGTGCAATACATTAAAAATAAGAAGATTACATAAACACATTGGGGATAATTGAACTTAAGAAATCCCACACATCTCAAAATATGTGTAGCGAAATTAAGGAACTCTTAAAAGAATTTTATTTACGCAAATACCAGATATACACAGTTACCACGGATAATGGCAGAAACATGGTAAAAGCCGTGAAAGATTTTATGGAAAGCTTGGAGTCCGTGGAATTTGTGGAAAAAGCGAGGAAAATTGTAAAGGTGTTAAGGACGCCCTCATATAGGTGAGGCCTTAAGTTTATTACAAATATAAGATATAAAATTAAAATATAATCATATGTCTATTACCATTTGATAAAGGACGAGTTGCTACCACAGCCAATGATCGATGTTGCAACACTTTTGGTCTTCGACATACCAGATGTTGAACAACCTTGAAAGCTTCCAGGATTTCTGTCAGAAGCATTTGAAGTCTCTGGTGATGCTGACTTTAAGGATTGAAGTAATATAAAAAGCCAGACCCAGACGCTCGAGCCAGCGTTCAGAGCAACTGAAAAGCTGCAGAGCGCCCAATGATTTATGGGCGACTTTTATAAGCTATGGTTAGAGCTGAAGCTCGAATTCAGTGCTTTCAAAAAAACACAGTGAGAGTTTGCGGAAATGCATCGAGAAGAGGGAAGTCAACTTACTAGTACATAATGCTTTCCTTGGGAGTCTTTATTTGGACCCTCTCATTCGCATAGTACTGCTGCAGCCGTCAAGCCTTATGCTAGCCAGAGCACATCTTAAGGTGCTATTATTTCAAATTCATTATTTCAAAAGAAAAAAAAGTTAGTACATATATGTATGTATTTACAACACAGTTAAGGGCTTATGCGGGTCAAAAATTGTAAAAACTTAGTATTTTTTATTCGAAAGAAAAACATTTGAAGAGTTCGTTTTAAAATTTCAAGTCGTTCCGAGAAAAACTGACTGAGATTAAATTTTTTGAACGCTCTGACTCAGATCCCCGTGCGCATAGCATGTACATACATACATATGTATGTACATATATGCAAACGGAAAAATGCTTCTCAAACTTTAAACGAATTTTACTCGATTTTTTTTTTTAAAGTCGGTGTCCAAAAATTCCGATCGATTTAAAATTTTGCACACACATTCTTTACTAATTTTTGCTCCCCCCAACGTGCTCCTTTTTTACAGATTTTTAAAGTCCGATTTTCAGTTCAAACAAGATGGACATACAGTCGGGTGTCCCGACAGTCAAATACCCTGTACCATTACAAGGCGCGTCCCAAAATTATATAAAAGAAAGAGAATAAGAATAAACAAGTAAGAAAGCTACAGTCGAGTGAGCTCGACTGTGAGATACCCGCTACCCATACTTAAACCAGAAAAGCGTCAGTACGCCAGAAAAAACAGTTAATACAATTTTGAACATAACGGACAAATGCAAATGCAAGTGTAATATGCATGTGATTGTACAAAAATACATACACATGTATCTATGTGTGTGAAAACGCGTCGTTATTGCATTCAAGCGGATAATAATTATTACCATTTATTAAAATTGCTTCTCGAATATCTTATAAGATTCTTTTCCGAACACAACCACAGAACTGATAAGAATATTTAGTTGGTCTAATTGGTCAACCAAATGAGGCATGCTGCCAGCAGCCGTTTGTGGCCATACAAAATTATTTCTTTAATAACTTCGACAATTTTTATCTGATCGCAACCAAATTTTCAGGGATCACACAGACTATAGTTCTTAATATACATACCGAAACTCGCGACTCTAGCTTTAAAATGATACGCTTAATACGCTTTTTTATGATTTGCGGGGGCGGAAGTGGGCGTGGTAAAAATTTGAAACAAACTTGATCTGCGTGCAAGCATAAGAAATACTGTCGAATAAAAATTAGAGCTCTATCTCTTATAGTCTCTGAGATCCAGTGTTTCATACGGACAGACGGACAGACAGACAGACAGACAGACAGACAGACAGACAGACAGACAGACAGACAGACAGACAGACAGACAGACGGACATGGCTAAATCGACTCGGCTGTTGATCTTGATCAAGAATATATATACTTTATAGGGTCGGAAATGCTTCCTTCTACCTGTTACATACATTTCCTGCCGGCACAAAGTTATAATACCCTTCTACCCTATGGGTAGCGGGTAGTAATCTTATTTTCATAATAATGTGAAGAAACCTAAAATGTATATTGAACGTTTTGATTTATTTGATGCCCTCTGCCTGGTCTGCCTCTTGTACACGTAATGTGTATAAAGTAAAAAGCCTATATCTCCGCGATTTATGGCACGATTGCAATGAAATTTGGACAATCTGTGTATTTTGATAAAATACATACAGATTTGGAATAAGGTTAAAATAACTTTATAAATTTAAGAAATACGGTTTTTTCAAATAGCTCCCCCAAAAAGGGGAGCAGCAAAAATTTAAAACAAACTTGATCTGCGTGCAGATATAAGAAGTCTAAATCCCAAGTTTGGTGTCTCTAGCTCTTATAGTCTCTGAGATCTATATCGCTATATCGACTCCTTTAGTGGTCCTGATCAATATTTAGGTAACTTTTGGGGGTCTGCTACGCCTCCTTCAGCCTGTTGCAGAAAATCGCACTCGCACTAAACTATAATAACTGTGTACCTTTGGTACATGCTATAAAAAGGGTGTTTTTTAGTAAAAACGTTCTCAAATCCTGAAAAAAAAAATAAAAAAAAAAACCAAAACACGTTGGGGGAGTTCTTTTTGATGGAAGGCCGCAAAGGCCTTTTTCAAAATAGGGGTTACAAAACCAGCCGATATTGGCATACTTTCTAATATTTTATTTCAAATTTTTGTCCAAAAATACTATAAACTATAACTATTCAGATAAACATTACTGCGATAGTGTGCATCGCAGAGCTGAGTAAAAAAATTTCAAAAATTACCTTGTTTTTAATAAAAAAAAACCCGCATAAGCCCTTTAAAGAGGTAAATGTAACGCCTACATACATATATATATATATATATATTTCAGGTGAATTCAAAACTTCAGACTTGCCGGGAAAGCCCTACAGCTTCAAAAGTATTGTTTTCAGAACAATTTAAGACATGTTCGCTTTAAACCGAATTTTTAAACACAATTGAAGTGGCTTCTGAAGAGGAACGAGAGGACGAAGATGACGCAGATGCGCAACTATTGCATAAAGGATATGCCGAAATCGACAATTATAATCCAAAGCGAATTGGTTTAAATGACAATATAATAAATCACTGGAAACGAAAGAAATTTCAGTACCCGCATCTTTTTTAGCTAGCCAACGTAGTGCATGCTGTACCTGCCACTCAAGTTAGTGTTGAAAGGTCATATTCTGCACTTAAATTAGTTTTGACCGATCAAAGGTGCAAACTATCAAGCGAATCACAGTCAAAAATAATGTTTTTGAAACTTAATAATAATAATAAATAAAAAAATTTAACAAAATATTTATAATTAAAACTTAATTGAATAAACTTTAATTTTTTTTACTTTAATTTTAAATTACGTCCTTATAGCACATTAACCCAATTTGCACAAGCCAGGACATACATACGTGTGTCCCTTATGTCAACACATACATATGTAAATAAGTATCTTTCATCGTCTATATCCTAGAAAACCATCCTATGTACATAAGTACATATGTATATTCTCTAATGCCTCTTTCACAAATGTTAAACGGAAGGCACTTTTTTGGCATTGAAGGGCTAAGTTCAATTGGAAGGTGTTAAATGGCCGTTATAGCTCTTAAAATTTGGGCAACACACAATGGTGATCATGAAAATCGTCAAATAATACATGTTCCCAATTTCACGGGGACGCAAAGGGGGGCGTGTCAAACCCATAGCACACAATTGATCCTTTGGATGTACTCTAGCATTACATATGTATGTATAACAAAATTGGCAAAAAATATGCATAAACCCCTTTAAATTAATAAAAGAGTCTTATTCATTCAATAAAAATAATTATTATTGACTTTTATTTTTTTTTATAAAAATAATGATTATGTACAGATTTTTCTATTTTTCGTCAAAAATAAATAAACAATCAAAAATAATAATTATTATAGATTAATAAAATATTACTCAAATTTAATCATTATAAATCATAAAAAAATATAAATTGATCTGTAATCATTATCATGTGATTTTTAAAATATAACTTTTAATGATTACGTTCCCTGTTTTTTTGTGTTCTAGGTAATTTTATATTCTGTTCGCCTGTTACCCAAAATTGAAACACGGGCAATTTGCTTACAGGTTTCGTGAATTTGGATGGAAACGAATTGTTCTTATAGAGATGTTGTCGTATCATGGTTGTTGGTGTTATTTAAGGTGTTATTTGCCGCCAATCGAAAATCTTGATATACGAAATAAAGCAGTTTTTATAACAGTTTAGTTTTGATTTTTTACTTTATTTTCCTGATTGTTTCTATGGAAGCTATGTGATATGGTCGACTGATTTTAATGAAATTAAAAGCGAAATTTTTTAGAACATTTTTCCGATCGTTTCTATGGCAGCTATGTATTTTTTTTTGTTTTTTTCTCTCTCTGCTAACAATTTTATTGTTTTTTTTTACATTTTTGCGGCTTAAAACGTCATTCCTACTTAATTACACAGGTCAACAAGAAAAAGTACGGTGAATAAAACCTTCAGATTGTGAAAGATCTCGGTCTAATTTTTTAGCCCTGTTTTTTCTATGTTGTAGCCCTGGAACTCAGTACAAAATGTGATGACTCAGATGTAACTCCCAAAAAATTTGTTCTAGTTTCAGGGCTACAACATAGTAAAAAAAAGGCTCAAAAATCTGTTCAGAAAAAGCGATATAGCTCCTTAACCTGGCGTCCTAAATTCAGGACCCATCTGAAATCTGAAAGGGGAAAGATTGGCCTTTCATTTAAGTCCAAATTCTTTGGTACACGCGCGGTTTCTGTGTTATTAGCGTTTGAAAAGTGCCAAAATAGGTCATTTTTGGTACTTTGAGGGCGATTTCCTCAAAATTGGTACGTGAGAAATTTTTTTGATTTTTGAACTAGCAATATACAGACCGAGATCTTTCACAATCTGAAGGTTTTATTCACCGTACTTTTGTAAGGTCAATTTTTGTAGACTTGTGTTATTATTGTTAAACAAATTTCAGTAGTGCTTGAGCTATGTTAGTATATGGGCTAATTCATAATATTGGCAAAAATCATGCGGTCGCGAACGTACTTGCTCTAGAAAAATAAAAAAATCTGCGAATTGAAATGGAATATTTGAATGCAATAACTTTTCTTTTAAAAAAGAGGCATCTAGCTTTCTATCGAGTCTATTCCCAATTAAATATCTCCATTAGTTTTTTTTTAATTAAATTAATTTCGGGTCGCGAACGTACGATTTTTCCATCGGAATTTGGACGCTGTTTTTTATTATTTAAATACATTAGAAGACCACATATGCATTTTATGTTGAGTATTTGCATTCTTTTAGAGATGTTAGAAAATAAAAGTCAAAGCATAAGTCCTCTGTTTAGAAGAAATAAGCCATAAAAAACATGCTCTTTTTTTGGCCGTTTTTCATCAAAATAGTGAAAAATTGCGATTGAAATTTTGAAATTTGCTTTAGAATATGATAAAGGCAATCAAATTTGATCAATTGCACCATATTTTAATGTAAATATGTTGATAAAATTCATTTTAGAGAAGTTTTTCACTTTTGGTCGTGGTCGTTTGCCCGTTCCGACATACATATGTACGAGGGAGAGTATGTACATACAGTGTGTCAAGAAACAGTTTACACACAAAATATACAATACACTTTATTTTTCGACTTTGCATGCAAATTTAAACACATTCTATTTAGTTTTTTCAATTTTTTTAATGCATAACGATAATGTTGAGTATATATAAATACCCTTCAGTACCGTTCAGACCTGATTCATAGAAGAACCTGATTCACGCGTGAATTCATGCTGAATACGTGCTGAATTTTCATACAAAAATTTTGAAAAAGAGGCTCCAGGGGTGAATTCGAACTAACCGGTGAATCATATCTGAATTCGACCTGAATCAGGGCATGAATTCACCGTGATTTTCGAAAAAGATTCGTGAATCAGGGCATGAATTCATCGTGATTTTCGCAGTAGATTCCCTCCTGAATCAAACGTGAATTTATAAGCGGAATCTGTGCGGAATCAGCTAGGAATTCAGTTAAGAATCCCAGAGGAATCACAAAAGAAAACCTATAGAAAATCCCTGGAATCCCAGATTAATTTGTTCCTTTTTTTATTTAAATTTTATACTTTTATTAATATAAAATTAAAATTAAAATTAATGTAAAGTTTTACGGGCTTCCTCCGCCGACTGCAGATCCTTCCGGGAATTTATGTTATCTGTAAATTTAATGTTAGAATCAAATTAAAAATTCCAGTTTGCATATAAATAAGTACAAAGATACATACCAGTTTTAACTGAAAAGAAACTCCGCATACCTAAAGAGTTTAGCATTTAAACAGTCTAAGATGAAGTCATATCCATGCTTAAGATCAATTCTGCAAAGGAATTTATTAATTGAGTAAAAATAACTTGACTTACCTTATAATATTTAAATTTATACGCAACTTTAACTACACAACACGCGAGCACGTGTGATCACAACAGAAGAAGAAAATGAAAAAAAAAATTAGGAGAAACGAAACCAATCCAGGCCCATATTCCTATGTGCCATACCCACCTCCCCATCCCCAACGTCCGGTTATGTTCAGATGGCACTGAACGATTCCGGCGAACATAATAAATCAAATGTAAATATTAAAAAAAAAAAAAAGAATTAAGTTTTTAATTTTTTATTTCAGAATTTTGTTTTTAATTTTTATATTTAATTTGTAATTCGGTAAGCCGAAGATAGCTTCCTGTCTTGTTCAATATCAATATCATTTTCTTTCGATAAAAAAAAAATATTATCGATACGATATTTTTTTAATTCCGACAACCCTAATCCAAGCCTCCTGAAGGTCAGCTACTAAGAGCTTATCGTGTTTCCGGCTTTTGTGTTTACTTACATTTCTATTTATTTATTTATTTCGCCAAAAGAAAATAATTATCTGGTTATTTAAACACTTAAAGCTGAAGCTTAAATACTACTTAATGAGGCTACATCTAAAAACAACTCTTTCTTGACAGAGTCCCTGGGGGAGGTATTTATATTAAATTTTTATTAAAGCCCTAACCACGGGCTCATTTAGAGCATAGTTGGTTCTACATGTATGTATGTAGGTACAGCAAAGGGCTCACGGGTCCCTAGGTTCCTACCTGGGACTCAAAACGCGGGGCGCCGCAATATAATAAAAATAAATGAATTAATCGTATACCTAAAAAAAATATTATTTCAAGAAACAATTTAAGAACAACAAATCTACGTTTAATAATATTTGAGATTAAAAAGTTTATAATTTTTAAGATTAGCGGGTAAGGAAAAATGCTTGAAAAACTAATCGTGCCTCTGTTTCATTCCCTTGAATGTCATGATTAAAGCGCGATAAGTGGGCTATTTTTCCAACAAATATAGTATATCCGAGAATACAGAAGTTTCAGACAAAAAGTGTAGCTTCTCAACAATCAAATAATTCAAAATTCAAATATATAATGTCTCTCGGCAGAGTCATCTGAGCCAACTCTGATCCCATTGAGAATTTGCAAAATCACTCCTGGACTGCTGCTCCCTCCCAGCCGGCTTGCCAAGCTACCGTCGACTCTAAGTCTAGTCACGACTAGACCACATAAAGGTTTAAATTTAATGCTTTATCTGGGTGGAAGATGCAGCCCCGCACAAAACACTGGCCTAATCAAGTTTGTCGTTTTAAATAACCTTAAATTTTGAGCATTTTGTATTTTTGATTCTCATTCGCCCGCTTAAAAATGTTTAAATTTTCGCTATAATTATAATTATATTAAGCAGTCCTTTGTCTGTGTTGCCGTGGGCCACTTTTGGGAATTTGCCACGTGCAGCAAACATTTTCCTGCCTGCGTGTTGTGGGGGTATTTAGCATCAGCTTAAGGACTTGTCCAAACCCATACCAATGCCAACAAGCCATCATCTGCCAGCACACATGTAGGACTACAAGTGCCTGTCTGGCAGCCTGTATGTCGGCGGCCCTGTTTTCACATCATTTGAGACGTGGCAGGCATTCAAATGGACGGCTTCGCCGTTTATCCTGCGTTCCTAATGCGAAAAGTCGGGCATTTCTTTGGTTGGCTTTAGTTTATTTTTGGTAAATTTAGTTTTCAGACAAGAACTCTCTTTGTCAAGTTACAAAGATATGTGTTAGCTTAGGTCTCACTTATTTATCGGGCATGTGCTTTAGCAGAGGCTTGGGTGAGGCGTGCATTGTTCTATTGCTCGTAATTGCTTTTTAATTTAAGCTACATTTTATTAAGTCCAGTTAGCACCGGCGGGACTGATTTGGCCAATGAAGTTGTCAGGAGCATATTACCTATACTACATATATTAGTTTTACCTCTGCTGTCGTATTCCGCGGTAAATCAAGTTTCTCAGATGCAAATCGCGCCCTCCGACTTGAGGACAATCCGCTTTGGCTTAAACAGAATCACCTCTTTAAGTTCATTTTTGCGCATTTTTCTGGGCTAGTGAATGATTGATTTGATTGAATGTTGTTATTGCGCTGCGATTACTTTTAAACAGGATCAGTGGGCGATGTGCCAGTATGTTGGCAATTTTCATGCAAATATTCGTTCATTCATAATACATATATTATTTCAGGGTGACTTTTTGCATGGCAAATATTTACTTTGTTGCTGCACCGACGAATAAGGCAAGGCAGCTCGCTGGAGCCGTGTGTTCTGTGCCGGTTATATTGCCAACTTTTCTTTAGAATAAAAGTTACATAACGAGCGTAATAATGAAGTCATGTATCAGATGCAAAATGTAATAAATGATATGCTAGGAATTCACAATATAAATTCACTTCTTTTTTCTCTTCATAAAAAGGACTCAAAAAATGCATTCTAAGGAATTCCGACTGTTATGCACGAAGTAAGTAGTAGAATGATTTATGATGGCCGTATTACAACCCAATTTCCTACTATTAGACCAACGGAGCCAAAGCTAGCAATTCGCTGTTCAAGAGTTTACATTTAGAGACAACGTCTATATGTGCTCCCCCCAAAGTGCCAAATCAAAACTTAGAGAACTTAATAGAAATTAGAAATCGACATTAAACTACATATGTATGTATGTATATTGATGTGCCAAGCAATAAGCAAGCCCTTATGGGAGCAAGCTAATGGGAGTTAGAGTAGGGAAGTAAAAGTCTCGTTGATAAGTTGGCGGCAATAAAACACATACACATTTCTCAATTCCATGAGCAAAAGTCCAAATGGAAATGTGGGTTTTTAGTAAAAGACTGTCTAAAAACAAGAAAGTAAGCTAGCTTCGGCTCAGCGAAGTTTATTTACCCTTGCAGATTACAAATTAAATCAAATAATTAAAAGCAAAATTCTGAAATAATAAAAAGTGTTGCCTACTGCGTGCGTGCCTATAATGCTAGGCTGCCACGCCAGGGATAAGATATAGTCGTCCGATTTTCTTACTGAAATTATAATACCCAGCATGGGTATAATAAAAGAATTAAAAAAGGTGTGTAATAGAAGGGTACAATAAAAAGCAAAGCCAGTTAAAAGCAAGCAAGAAGAACATGCAAGAAGAAGGGCAGGTGTGATAATTGAAAACTTGTTGTGTACGGCAGTGATGCCAATTTGTCCTTTTTCCGGACAGATCTGTCCTGTTTTTAACGCTTCATCCGGAAAAAAATGGAAATCATCCGCATACCTGAAATCTGTCCTTTTTTTAGTTTTTTCATCCGGAAATCTGTCCTTTTTTTGAAATCTAATGTTAATTCTTTTTTTTTATAAATAGTTGCTTTCGCGCTCCAATTTAAATTTATTAAAAACACTACTATTCGCGGCTTCCATACTTACATCGATAGGTAAAAAATGCATCGAAAAACAACTCTGTTTACAGTTTACTTGCACTCTCTGTTTCGGTACTCACAACACGCAATTTGAAAATTTGTATTAGATTAAAAATGCCAAAAGAAGTTTATAAACAAAAGTTTCGGGATTGCTGGCTTCTGCAGCTCGATTTTAAAGATTGGATTAGCCGACATAATTCGGACATAAACAAGGCTTATTGCAAATACTGCAAATGCAGTATTAATTGTAAAATTGTTCAAATAAGAGCGCACATGACGACAAAAAAACATGTGCAAAATTCATCAAGTTTAGTGAAACAAAGTAAAATTTGTTTCGAGCCGGTCAAATCTTCAGAAACCTTGGATATGAATTTGAATCCAATTTGTCAAATTTAAAAGGGAAAATTGATGATTCAACAGAGGTAATAATTCGGCGTACTTGTACAGATTTTGTGATCAAATTGATCAATCAATTAAAGCAGAGGTAAATATGTTATCAATTTTATTTTTGAAATACAAACATTTTTTTGGATTTATTTTAGATTGCCGGACAATTATTCCACATTAAAAAAGGATTCGATCCTGCCGATTTTAAACATTTTTTCAATATCAACTGAGATAAAAAGCAGAATAATATCTCAATATTCAAATATTCATCTCATAAATTGGGAAAATATTGAAATTACATCCAAATTTTGGGCAGAGGTAAAACACTATAGGGATTCTGCAGGCAACAACCCTTTTGAGGACCTGGTGAACTTTGCCCTCACTCTTCTGTCATTGCCTTGGTCAAATGCAGAGGTTGAAAGAGTTTTTAGCCAAGTAAACTTGGTAAAAACAAAAATAAGGAACCGTTTAGAGGCAGATACGTTGAACGCCATTTTGGCAATCAGGTAAATATATATATATTTTAAAAAATTTTCCACTTATAAATTCATGTACAGATTCGGATTGCGTCGGCATCAATTGTGTTGTCATAACTATTCTTTGCCAGAGAAATATCTCAAATTAATTGGCTCCATGGCTAGTTACGAGGATATTACAAATGAAAAAGACAATATCATAGAAGATGCTTTAAAACTGTTATCTTAAGAATAAAACATAAAATTACAGTAAAAAACTTTGTCCTTTTTTTCTATCCTTTTTATAAAATTTGTATCCTTTTTTTCCTGTTTTTTTTTCTCAGTCTGTCCTTTTTTTTCGAAAAAATTTTGGCATCACTGGTGTACGGCGTGAGGAATTGACATTGTTGGGGCAAACAAGTTAGGATGCGGCTGTTCGTTGGGTGTTCTTTAGGCAGCATATTGATGAAGGCTGTTTGTCGAACAGACCCTGCGATAGTTATTCTTGTCCATCTGTAAGTCAGTCATTTGGGAAACTGGGATGTGTCAACGACAATGTCAATGGGCAATGAACTCCCACATGGGCTCCAGGGGTTAATCAAATGGTATCGAAGTTCGCATAAAGATAGACTACTACCAAAGACATTTGAATATTCCAATTCTAATGTCTAACTAATTCTAATTCAAACTATGTCAGACGTATTACTGTCTGAACCAGCACACTATGGAGTTTTTGACCTGTTTTTGTGCATTTATTAATAACTCTGTCAGTTTTGGAGATAACGACTTGTAACTTTACCAACCGTTATTATTTGTAATTAGGCACATATGGCACATATCCTATAGATTCCATAGGAACGATCGAGTAAAACTAAAGATAAATTAATGAAATTTTAGGAGCTAAAATTTGTTGCTCTTTTAATACTATGAAACAATTTTGAGCTAAATCGGATAACGCTTTCCCTAGGAACTATCAGACTAAAATGCTAACATATGTTTGTTGTCTGTTAATACATTATCACTATTTTTTTTTCAACTAACAAACTTTTAAAAAATGACTAAATGCCACAAAAAGGGGTCAAAAACCCCGTAGTGCAGTGTTTACCAAGCGTCCCACCTTCCGAAACGCAGCACGGGCCTTGAACAAACAAATAAGCATTTAACTAGTGCGAAATTGAAACAAGCTGTCTTTGCATTTATTTTGTGTGCGAAAATATTTCGCTCGTCCGCGGCGCTTGTTGCTGCTTACATGTGTGCTTGCTTGG
The DNA here is from genome assembly GCA_035045905.1 of Drosophila anomelani. NCBI lineage: Eukaryota > Metazoa > Arthropoda > Insecta > Diptera > Drosophilidae > Drosophila > Drosophila anomelani. The sequence goes on along the minus strand of JAWNOO010000147.1, from coordinate 44,221 downwards.
CGTGTTTTCGCAATGCGTAGCATACTTCTGAGCGCAGTTATTTATTTGCGCAATACGCATACGCCGAGTACGCCAGTGAAAACATCATGGATTGCATGTCAGCGCGGGGCCGCCAGTTTGTTGTATACTCTTTCATCCGCATGCATTTCGTTTTTTAATTTTTCCCCTCAGACATTTTATTTTACCCGAAATACGCAATACTATCTCCAGCCCGAACCCGGCAGGCCCCTGCCGCGGTTCTTGATGTACGGCTTGGGTAATATCAGCATTTTATTCTGTGCTTCGTCAGTTTCCGCTGCTGCCGGGGACTGAGGAGCAGCAGCGGTGGCATCCGCCATCATCATCATTGCTGGCATTTTGTGCGCACTGACCCGCTTTTTGCGCTTTTCCCATTACATTCGGTTTGCCATCCCGTTGCCCGTCCTCAGCCCCCCCTGCTTACTTATTTGTAGTATAACTGTTTCATTGTTGGCTCGCGGGCATGAACTATGTGCCTGTCGTTCGGGGTCCGGCCCCGCATGTGTGTGCGATACTCTGCGCCCTGCACCAAATCAGTTTTGCCATGTAGTTTTCATGTTAAACGCGCTCAAAATTAATGGTCACACACACAAACACACAGCCACTTGCACGCACAGAGAGCAGTCGCCGAGCTTGTGAAATAGAAATGAACGTTATCGTTACAAATGTCCTTTCCGCTGGCTGTCAGCATGACTACGAATCGCGGACTGCAGTCTGCCCTTGCCCTTATCCTTGTGTCTCAGCGTCAGTTTGGCTAAGGTCGGCCATTCTCTGCTGTTCTCGTTGATTTTAATGTTATCCTCCACAATACACCAACCAGGGACCATAATAAAAACTCAGGGCAGAAGAAACTTCGGTCAGCATTTTATATTCGCCTGCAGCTAAAATCAAATTTTTTTTTGTGCTTTACTTTTATTCGTTTCGTATAAATAAGCTATAGTCTTGAATTTCGAAAATGAAATGATACGAAGTATTGAGTCCCGTACTGGTGTTAGAATTTTTGTATCAGCTTCATCTATATTTTAGGTTTACCCAATCTTGAATTGATTAGGATTAAGTGGACCTGTGCATTTGTTATTAAAGAATAAAATAATAATTGTGAAGAGAGCTGTTAACACTAGCACTAAATCCCTACCTCACACTTTTTTGAACTTGACCTATTTCTTTAATATTCATACTCTTATTTGTTCTTACACGTTTTACACTTTAGCTGTCAGGTTTTGGAATCAATTACCAAACCACAGATTTAGATTAGAAAACACCTGACATTGTAATGGTTAGAATAACTAAGCGTAAAGAACAACTTCATGTTATTCTAAGTTAATTGCCATGTTAATTTCGAAATATTCAAATTATTAATTATGTAAGTTACTCCCAAAGACAATTTCGAGACCCATTCAAGAGATATTTAACGAACGTGGGTAGATCAGAATTTTCAAAATAAGGACGTTTCTTCCTCTATTTATATTTATACATAGGGTAGAAGGGTATTATATCTTTGTGCCGGCAGGAAATGTATGTAACAGGTAGAAGGAAGCATTTCCGACCCTATAAAGTATATATATTCTTGATCAGGATCAACAGCCGAGTCGATCTAGCCATGGCTGTCTGTCTGTCTGTCCGTCTGTCCGTATGAAACACTGGATCTCAGAGACTATAATTTTTTTTTCGACTCTAATTTTTTTTTCGACAGTATTTTTTATGCTTGCACGCAAATCAAGTTTGTTTCAAATTTTTACCAGGCCCACTTCCGCCCCCGCAAATCATAAAAAAGCGTATTAAGCGTATAATTTTATAGCTAGAGTCGAATTCGAATTTCGGTATGTATATTAAGAACTATAGTCTGTGTAATCCCTAAAAATTTGGTTCAGATACAAATTGTCGAGGTTATTAAAGAAATAATTTTGTATGGCCACAAACAACTGCTGGCAGCATGCTACCTTTGGTTGACCAATTAGACCAACTAAATATTCTTATCAGTTCTTGATTGTGTTCGGAAAAGAATCTTATAAGATATTCGAGAAGCGTTTTTAATAAATGGTAATAATGTAATAATAACGCGTTTCTACACACATAGATACATGTGTATGTATTTTTGTATGCATGTGATTATATTACACTTGCATTTGCATTTGTCCGCTATGTTCACAGTCGAGCTCACTCGACTGTAGCTTTCTTACTTGTTTTAGTTTGGTAATGAAATCGTCGTTTTAGCCCAGCCAGCATTTGGTTCGTTTTTAAAATAAACACCTAGAGAAGTCTTCTTCGAGTCGTTGAAATGATAAAAAAAATGATACCAATTATGGGCGACTTGAAAATGACTTGAATATAACTCGAAAATGAGTCGTAAATTTTCGCAAAATACGATTCATTAAATAAAAAAATAAAAACTTAAGGCAATCGAAAATTACTTGAATATAACTCGAAAAAGAGTCGTAAATGTTCTCAAAAAATGATTCATTAAATAATAAAAAAAAAATTAAGGCAATCGAAAATAACTTGAATATAACTCGAAAAAGAGTCGTAAATGTTCTCAAAAAATTATTCATTAAATATAAAAACAAGAAAGGAAGCTAACTTCGGCTCACCGAAGTTTGTATACCCTTGCAGAATTTAAACAAAAAATTGAAACCGAAATTCTGAAATAATAATTAGTTGCCAAATCTCAAATTTTATGGCAATGGTTTGAAACACGGCTAAGCTATGGTTTTTATATTTTCCTGATTGCTCCTATGGAAGCTATAGGATATAGTTGTCCGATTGTCATGAAATTAAAACCGAAATTCGGAAATAATATTGAATGGCCAAATATAAAATTTGGTGAAAATTTATTAAAAACTGACAAAGTTATAATTTTTTTCCGAAGATTTTTCCGATTGTTCCTATGGCAGCTATTTGATATAGTCGTCCGATCCGGCCCGTTCCGACTTATGTAGGAGTGAAAGTATATAAAAGTTTAACTACAAAGTTTCATTCAGATAGCTTTAAAACTGAGGGACTAGTTTGCGTTTAATCGGACAGACGGACGGACGGACGGACGGACGGACGGACAGACGGACATGGCTAGATCGACTCGGCTGTCGATCCTGATCAAGAATATATATACTTTATAGGGTCGGAGATGTCTCCTTCACTGCGTTGCAAACTTCTGACTGAAATTATAATACCCTGCAAGGGTATAAAAATGTAAGGCAATCGAAATTGAAATCTTCTTGGGGGTTAGAAATATAATTTTATCGATGTTGCTTTGCTTTACTAATTCCAATGTGTCAACGGGTTCTTCATCTTTTATCATTCGAAGTTGAAGTTTTCATTGATCACCATCGAATTATTTTCTTTCCGAAACGGAAGTTGTTTAATTTGAAGTTTTCATCATTATTAACTTTTTTTTTTTATTTTACTTCGGAAGTCATTGTGTATTGAAACGTGTGGTGCTACTCTTTGAAAGCGGTTATTAAATAAAGGTAATAATGTCAGCAGCTAATTTGAGGAGAATGGCGAAAAAACAAGCCCAAATATTGTTGGCGAATGACATTTTTGTGTCTGCGATGGCACAAAATGAAACAACAACTGATGCCGTCTATTGCGGAAATTTAACATTTCTGTTCCAAAGGATGCTAGAACCATATTAAAGACTCCTGCGTCAGTTACTGAGAGGAAAGTGGGGGAGGGTACATGCGTATACTATGGACTAAAGAACGGACTAACTGATTTCTTAGTTATGAAGAATTGGTCACTTCCAAATATTGTTTTAGATTTCGGCATCGATGGCCTCCCCTTATTTAAAAGTAGTTCCAAACAGGTTTGACCAATACTAGCTAGTGTGGCAGACACAAAATATGTTTTTCTCGTAGGGGTATATGCATGTTGTGTGTCTAGGAGTTATGCGAACCCTTCTGAATACGTGGATTAAAAAAAGAGGTGAAGATTTTTTTTTAGAGTCCTTGAAAATCGAATGCATTTCAGATGAGTTGATTGAAATTGCGTAACAAGGGAGTTTAAAAGGAAACCTCGAAGCCTAAAAGATCTGGATAGATGGAAGGCGACAGAGCTAAGACAATTTTTGCTTCATACTGGACCCTTAATATTCAGAAGCTTTCTTAGCTCAGAAAGATACGCGCACTTCTTAAAATTATCTTTGGCTTTGAGGATTCTTTTAAATAAACAAGACTACAGGGTTAACAACTCAACTGCTCAAGAACTATTGAAAACTTTTGTGTTCGAGGCACCAATGCTTTATGATTTATGTTTCCTTACATATAATTTTCACGCTTTGCTTATATTCACGAAGACGCGTTGCATTTCGGATCCTTGGAAGACATACATAAGTGCGATCAAATTTGGGAACCATTTACAAAAAATCAAAAAATTTGTTAGAAAGGGTGATAGTGCAGAAGTACAAATTTATAAAAGACATATTGAAAAAAGTTATCACTTAGAAAAGGATGTCCAAAACGAGACACATGTAAGTTTTGGTAAAACTAAAAACGAAAAACTTGTAAATGTAAATGTCAATGGCACATATTTTTCGTTGCGGGAGCCAGACAATTATTGTTTAGTTAAAAACAACATTTTCAAAATTACAGAAATTGAAAAAAAAAATTATGTTCTGGTAAAAGTAAAAAACCTGCAGCCATATTTCGTATACCCTATTAATTCATATAGTTTAGACATATTTAGTGTAGATAACATCGAATTAGATGAAAAATTAGAAATGTCTTTAAGTCAAATTAGTAAGAAAATGATGTGCTTACGTATTTCTACGGATAATATTTACTTTTTCACTCCACTAGTTCACAATGTCACAAAATAGTTATTATGCTCCACATAATTTTCAATATACGCCTTTAAATAATTTAACAACATGTAAGTTTATTAAATATAATTAAATATTTGTTCGTTAATACAAATAATATTATAGTGCAAACACCAAATATGGACACGATTTTTAATTTGTTGATGGACATTCAAAATGAAAATAGAGAATTGAAGGCAGAAGTTTTAAAATTAAACCAAAATCAAACTGAAACAAGAAAGGAAGCTAACTTCGGCTCACCGAAGTTTGTATACCCTTGCAGAATTTAAGCAAAAAATTAAAACCGAAATTCTGAAATAATAATTAGTTGCCAAATCTCAAATTTGATGGCAATAGTTTGAAACACGGCTAGGCTATGGTTTTTTATACCATGTACCAAAGGTACACAGGTTTTTTTTAGTTTTATAGTTTTGTGCGAGTGCGATTTTCTGTAACAGGCAGAAGGAGGCGTGGCAGACCCCCAAAAGTTACCTAAATATTGGTCAGGACCACAAAAGGAGTCGATATAGCCATGTCCGTCTGTCCGTCCGTCTGTCTGTCCGTCTGTCTGTATGACCGCCTAGATCTCAGAGACTATAAGAGCTAGAGATACCAAACTTGGGATTTCGACTTCTTATATCTGCACGCAGATCAAGTTTGTTTTAAATTTTTGCTGCTCCCCTTTTTGGAGGAGCTATTTGAAAAAAACGTATAGCTCCTAAATTTATAAAGTTATGTAATTATGTATAAGGAAGCTTAATGTATTTTATCAAAATACACAGACTGTCCAAATTTTATTGCGATCGTGCCATAAATAGCGGAGATATAGGCTTTTTACTTTATACACATTACGTGTACAAGAGGCAGCCCAGGCAGAGGGCTCCAAATAAATCAAAACGTTCATTATACATTTCAGCTTTGTTCACATTATTATGAATTGGTTGGTGGTGCAGCTTGCTAAGCTGAAGTCTTTTTGAAATGTTAGTTGTCACGGGTTCTAATCCCGTCGGCGACGAGTGAAAACTTTTTTATTTTTAGCAAGTTTTTTTTTTTTCCAGTAAATCAAAATAATTACAGTATTTAATACTAAGAAATAAAAAAATGCAAGCAAATAACTATACTTAATGTTTTGAAAATGAAAAAATTCCTTATGCCTGCGGTTGATTTGAACCCAGGCCAATTGCTTACAAATATGTATGTGCAGCTTTACCTACTGAGCTATCGACTTTACTCCTGAATGAGAAGACATTTGCATTATATGTAAATTTGTCTCAGTTTTTTATTCTTATTCTCTTTCTTGTATATAATTTTGGGCCGCGCCTTGTAATGGTACATGGTATTCTACTGTCGGGACACCCAACTGAATGTCCATCTTGTTATTTTTCTGATTGTTCCTATGGAAGCTATAGAATATATTTGTCCGATTTTCATGAAATTAAAACCAAAATTCTAAAATAATATTAAATGGCCAAATATCAAATTTGGTGGAAATTTGTTGAAAACTGAAGTTATAATTGTTTTTTGAAAATTTTTCGGATCGTTCCTCTGGCAGCTTATGATATATCGTCCGATCCGGCCGGTTCTGACTTATGTACGAGTAAGAGTATATAGAAGACTAACTACAAAGTTTCATTTAGATAGCTTTAAAACTGAGGGACTAGTTCGCGTATAATCGGACAGACGGACGGACGGACAGACGGACGGATAGACGGACAGACGGACGGACAGACGGACATGGCTAGATCGACTCGGCTGTTGATCCTGGTCAAGAATATTTATACTTTATAGGGTCGGAGATGTCTCCTTTACTGCGTTGCAAACTTCTTACTGAAATTATAATACCCTGCAAGGGTATAATGAATGCGTTGACCGAGGAGGTCATATCTGTGAAATTGGAGAACAGGAAACTGTTAAAAGCAATAGGACTGTTAGTACACTGTCACTGTTAGTACACTGCAGTGTATACCGCATGAAGATTTGCCATTGTTCGAAAATCTGTCATTCAACACAATTGATGACATTGTATATTTTGATAATAGTATTAAAACACACGACGAGAAGCTGGACCAATTTGTAAGTATGATATATATTATAATTTTACCATTTTAATTCGTTTTTTAATAATATGAATTTTCAGAAAACAATTATAGGCAAGACAGGAGGTGAAGGGCATATATTTTTATTTTTCCTTAGATATTTGCCACACAAAATTTACCACTAACGATTAAGATATGAACTCAACACTACAAAAATTTTTTGTACACGCCAAGGATCGAGTTTCAAAACGTAAACGACATGAATAAATTTATTTAACTAAAATGAACAAACAAATGTAAACTTTATTTATTTAATTTTACTGTTATTTATTTAAATAAAAGAATAATAAATAATCATTTAAAATTACAATTCTATTTGAATATTTATTTTATTTTGAGTCGCATATGGGTGGACTTAGATAGGATTAAAACAGGAAACAAATTCGATTGAAATATGACACCGAAAGGAGTCCCATATGGGCTTAAATATGATTACAAAACGATATAAATTCGATTTGAATTTGACTCGAAAATGTCTCTATTACTACTGGAATTTCCAGTCGAAGAAGAGCAAAATTAGATTGAAATAGACTCGAAAATGAAATTTATAAAATAGTTAATAGTTATTAATAGTACAATTTAATAAAATTTATTCACAATAAATTCAACCTTAATTTTGGATGAATAGTTGGTTGAATTTACCTCTACTCTATGGTATAAAAACATTAATCAGAAAAGATTGTTCCTAGCGTTCTAGAATTCTTGTCATACCATTATAAATGCAATAAAATAATATTGCGCTCTAATATTTTTTTGCTTTCGAATTTTAAAATATATGTGGGAGACAGGAACGTCCCATGAGTCGTTTCCTGGGCAACATTGGCAGGCAGCTTCGCGGCATCTTCAACATCTTCAATTTCGGCAAAGGAGGCATAATCATCGTCATCAGCATTAGCAACATCATTGAGAATAAATGCCACGACAACCGGTTACGCATTCAAGTGACTTAATTAAACGTTTTCCTGGCACATATAAATGTCGGGCGGGCATGCCGGATAGAAAGGGCTCCGTATCTGCCCGTAGAAGTTTATTAGCGGGCGTGGGGTGGGAAATTGTCACGGCCGAGGGATGGGAAGGTGAGTCGTTAGAGTGAATAATAAGATCCCGACTTGGGGGCGGCTTCTGAAATAAGTGACAGCCCGTCAGGGCGCGTGTGTGTGTGGACACGTTCTTATAAATTGCACACGAACGCACTTGGGCGGGGTTTAAATCTATTCGAAATAGATGCACGGCCCGGTAAGGAGATGGCGAGGTCGTCTATAGGTCGTTAGCACCTTTAAACCAGACCGTAAAGTAGGCTGGCAGGTCTGCCCAGAGGACCACTGCTCCGCTTTCATCGCGCTCTTGATCAAAGTGCATTATTAACACTTCAGCGCCGAATGATTGGATCGCTTTTCCCGCCTTCGCTTACTTGTTGTGCCCAAGTTGGCGGAATCCAAAATTTGAGCTGCTTCATCGTTCCCACAGCTGCTAAAGCTCACCTAACCAGGGAAGTTGGCTCGCGCCGGCGATTCTATTGCGTAAATCCCAATGAAAGTTTTTCTATGCCATGAACTTTTTAACGATAAACTATAACAGCGCATAAAAAGCAACGCAAAGTTAAAGCACAACTTTTTCGAGCAGAGCTGAAATTTTCTGCTAACGATCAACTTTTGCCAGCACGTCTTTGGCCGGGACTCGGAAATTGGCCCGATTTGCTTTTGTTGTTCTGTATTGGTTCCACTTGAGGTAGGTGGAGGGGAATGTGGCGTATTATTTTTCAGTCAATGGTGTATCTTATATTGGGGCGCTTTAAGCTGATGTCCGTTTTGTTTTAATTTGAGGCGCTCGTGGGGCTCCTGCCGTCGCGCTGATGCGATCGGGTAAGCGAAAATCGCTGCTTGTACAAAGGCAACGCTCAATTCTGTGCGCTCCTTAAATCCGCCCCCTGGTTCCAGTCTGTTTGCTATGCTGTGCTGCCAAGCTGCAGGGCTGCTGATAAGCTACAGCAGCAACTCAGTCTGCTTAAAATGCAGCCCGAAATGCGATACATAATTTTAATTTTGCTACAGCCAAGCGTGCATTTGTTTGATAGTTTGTCCGACAAGTGAAACATTCTCACCATGCCTTTAATATCCTTTAAGCTTTCGGCAGAGAGCTCCTAGTTTGTGGCCAACATTTCGGAATCATTGTGCAATAGCTATCCCGTGTGTGCCTTTCACCTTTTGATATAATTAAGACTACACTGATAGAAAAAATCAAGAATTTTGGTCATAAAATTGAGAATTTTCGGTCATGATAGTAGCGTTAGAATGTTTCGATCTTGTTTTGAGATTATTGTTCATTACATCAAGAATTTTTGCATTCTAAATTCAAGACTTTTTAAATCTTATTTAAAACGGTAAAAGAGTTTAAAATAAGAATATTAAACGTTGAATTGTGAAAAAAATCTTAAAACATTACCAATTAAAAAAAAAAAACAACAATTTTTTAAAGCATTTTAGTTTTTTATTTTTTTTATTTATATATTTTCAATTGAATTTATTTTAAATTTTAATTTCCTTATTTTTTGCTGGACTGGGTGGGGTTCGAACCTGGGACTCTGTGTCTCTCAGACCAGGCGCTTACACAACGCGCCAAGTAGCTAACGTGGTATAGGACGCCGATGTGTACATATGTACTCCCTCTGTACCCCCTCTGTAATCCCTCTGTAAAACTAAGAATGCAAAAATCTTAATTTAAGACATTTTTTTCTTGATATTAATCTTTTTTATACCCGCTACCCATAGGGTAGAAGGGTATTATAACTTTGTGCCGGCAGGAAATGTATGTAACAGGTAGAAGGAAGCATTTCCGACCCTATAAAGTATATATATTCTTGATCAGGATCAACAGCCGAGTCGATCTAGCCATGTCCGTCTGTCTGTCTGTCTGTCTGTCTGTCTGTCTGTCTGTCTGTCTGTCTGTCTGTCTGTCTGTCTGTCTGTCTGTCTGTCTGTCTGTCCGTCTGTCCGTATGAAACACTGGATCTCAGAGACTATAAGAGATAGAGCTCTACTTTTTTTTCGACAGTATTTGTTTTGCTTGCACGCAGATCAAGTTTTTTTCAAATTTTTACCACGCCCACTTCCGCCCCCGCAAATCATAAAAAAGCGTGTTAAGCGTATAATTTTAAAGCTAGAGTCGCGAATTTCGGTAAGTATATTAAGAACTATAGTCTGTGTGATTCCTGAAAATTTGGTTGCGATCAGATAAAAATTGTCGAAGTTATTAAAGAAATAATTTTGTATGGCCACAAACGGCTGCTGGCAGCAGGCTTCCTTTGCTTGACCAATTAGACCAACTAAATATTCTTATCAGTTCTTGGTTGTGATCGGAAAAGAATCTTTTAAGATATTCGAGAAGCAATTTTAATAAATGGTAATAATTATTAGCCGCTTAAATGCAATAATAACGCGTTTTTACACACATAGATACATGTGTATGTATTTTTGTATGCATGTGATTATATTACACTTGCATTTGCATTTGTCCGTTATGTTCAAAATTGTATTAACTGTTTTTTCTGGCGTCCTGACGCTTTTCTGGTTTAAGTATGGGTAGCGGGTATCTCACAGTCGAGCTCACTCGACTGTAGCTTTCTTTCTTGTTTGGTATTGTTTTACGAATATTTCTTATTGTTTTCAGAATATTTTGTATTCTTTTAAGCTTTTTTTTTAAGAATGTGAAAAATTTCTTCTTTTGGGCTTGAATAAACCATAAAAAAACTTATTTATAGAATTTTCGTACTTATATTAAGAATAAACTTTAAGAATGTACAAAATCTTAAAAGACGACTTTTTTTTCTATCAGTGTATTAGGGCCTTGGCAGTCGCAGATGCTGTCGGAGTGCCGAGCTCGTCCTCATTCAAAATCGCTGCAAAATATGCTAAGTACTTTGAGTGCCGGCATAGGCAGCCATTTCGGACTGCAACGGGGCCTTCCTGGGGCCTCGGCTATTAGAACTGTTGTTTTTGGTAACTAGTGTTGACCTTATTCATGAGGCGTCTACTTCTCCTTCTTTAGATGTGGGCTTTTATCAGAAACCACATACATACATTTTATATTTGTTATATCCTAAACAACACACAATTTGAAATATAAAAAAAAATTGGAAGCAGGTAGTGTTCGAGGTTTTAAGGTTTTCATTGCAAAAGAGTTAGACAAAAAAATGTAGAACGAAAAAATCAAGAATATTTTGGCGTTCTTGTGTCTTGCAATTTGTATGTACGATTCGAGATCAAATGATTAATCCTGTTTTGGGGTTAAAGTCATAAAATAAGCCTACAAATTCTTGAATTAATTCCGTTTCGGGATTAAAGTGATGTATATGCGTTTTCGATATACGATATATGCGTACTTCTAGTTGGCAGAGATAATATAAAATCGACAAACCTTAACATTTTTATTATAATTTCAGTCAAAAGTTTGCAACGCAGTGAAGGAAACATTTCCAACCCTATAAAGTATATATATTTATACCCTTGCAGGGTATATTAGTTTCAGTCAAAAGTTTGCAACGCAGTGAAGGAGGCATCTCCGACCCTATAAAGTATATATATTCTTGATCAGGATCAAGATCAATATGTTGAAATCTGACAAAGTTATGGTTTTTTCTTTTATTTTCCTGATTGTTCCTATGGAAGCTATGAAATTAAAACCGAAATTCGGAAATAATACTAAATGGGCAAATATCAAATTTGGTCAAAATTGGTTGAAAAGTGACAAAGTTATAATTTTTTTTTTAAAATTTTTCGGATCGTTCCTCTGGCAGCTATATGATATAGTCGTCCGATCCGGCCCGTTCCGGCATATGTACGAGTGAGAGTATATAGAAGCATAACTGCAAAGTTTCATTCAGATAGCTTTAAAACTGAGGGACTAGTTTGCGTAGAAACGGACAGACGGACAGACGGACATGGCGAGATCGACTCGGCTATTGATCCTGATCTAGAATATATATACTTTATAGGGCCGGAGATGCTTCCTTTACTGCGTTGCAAACTTTTGACTGAAACTAATATACCCTGCAAGGGTATAAAAATTATAACTTTGTTAGTTTTCAACCAATTTTCACCAAATTTGATATTTGCCCATTTAGTATTATTTCCGAATTTCGGTTTTAATTTCATGAAAATCGGCTGACTATATCCTATAGCTTCCATAGGAACAATCAGAAAAATAAAAGAAAAAACCATAACTTTGTCAGTTTTCAACATATTTTCACCAAATTTGATATTTAGCCATATTTTATTATTCCTGAATTTTGATTTTAATTTCATGAAAATCGGCTGACTATATCCTATGGCTTCCATAGGAACAATCAGGAAAATAAAAGAAAAATTTATAACTTTGTCAGTTTTCAACATATTTTCACCAAATTTGATAGTTACCCATATTTTAGTATTTCTGAATTTTGATTTTAATTTAATGAAAATCGGCTGACTATATCCTATAGCTTCCATAGGAACAATCAGAAAAATAAAACAAGTAAGAAAGCTACAGTCGAGTGAGCTCGACTGTGAGATACCCGCTACCCATACTTAAACCAGAAAAGCGTCAGGACGCCAGAAAAAACAGTTAATACAATTTTAAACATAACGGACACTTGCAAATGCAAGTGTAATATAATCACATGCATACAAAAATACATACACGTGTATCTATGTGTGTAAAAACGCGTTATTATTGCATTTAAGCGGCTAATAATTTTTACCATTTATTAAAATTGCTTCTCGAATATCTTATAAGATTATTTTACGAATACAACCAAGAACGGATAAGAATATTTAGTTGGTCTAATTGGTCAACCAAATGAGGCATGCTGCCAGCAGCCGTTTGTGGCCATACAAAATTATTTCTTTAATAACTTCGACAATTTTTATCTGATCGCAACCAAATTTTCAGGAATCACACAGACTATAGTTCTTAATATGCGTACCGAAATTCCGACTCTAGCTTTAAAATTATATGCTTAATACGCTTTTTTATGATTTGCGGGGGCGGAAGTGGGCGTGGTAAAAATTTGAAACAAACTTGATCTGCGTGCAAGCATAAGAAATACTGTCGAAAAAAAATTAGAGCTCTATCTCTTATAGTCTCTGAGATCCAGTGTTTCATACGGACAGACGGACAGACAGACAGACAGACAGACAGACAGACAGACAGACAGACGGACATGGCTAGATCGACTCGGCTGTTGATCCTGATCAAGAATATATATACTTTATAGGGTCGGAAATGCTTCCTTCTACCTGTTACATACATTTCCTGCCGGCACAAAGTTATAATACCCTTCTACCCTATGGGTAGCGGGTATAAAAATAGTTTTTGTCACTTACTTTATTCGTTCAATTTTTATGTGCCGTCACACATGAAACTGTTGATCATGTACTCAAACTTGCACGCCACTGCACAGTGCACCTTAAGCCTTACTACGGTAATATGGCAGCTATAGGATATAGTCGTCCGATGGAGCCAATTTTTTTAATATATTTTAAACATTTTTTTAGATTTTTGGGGAAAATTTCACACTAATATCTCAACGGGAAGTATTTATGGCTCGAAAATGTTTCTATTACTACTAGAATTTCTAGTCGAAGAAGAGCGAAATCCGATTAGAATACGACTCCAAAATAACTCTATTCGTCTTAGAAAAATTGGTTATTAACGACTATTTTGCAACTGTCGCCGGTAGCGTACCAACTTCTCCCGAACGAACAATCCCTTATGATCAGAAAACGATCACATTTATGCTTATTTTGATCAGATAGACGAGTCAAATTTGACTCTAATTTGATCGGAATTTTTAAAAAATGCTGGCTAGTATACTAGCCCTCCTTAACGGCGAGCTACTTCCACAATACAAGGAGTATTGCTTACCTGGGACTAATTCTTGATTGCCGTCTCACATTTGCCTCGCACATCAGGAAAATTTGAGGTAGCTTCAAAAGATATCCAGGATATCGCGATCGGAAAGAACCCGCAGGGTCGAAATTGGAAGTTGGGGCGTCGTGGGTAAAAAAGGGCGCATTCGCGTCCTGGCATGAAGAAAAATAATATAACTCTAATAACGAATAATTTACAAATTGGAAAGAAATAGTAGAAATATTTCATTACAAAAACGTCTAACATATTTTTCTCTGCCAACTTGTATTTATATCCAGACTGTTCAGCCATGTTATTACTAAAAGCATGACTTCCGGGACCTTTGATTTCGGAAAAAAGGGTAATTAAAATGCAATTAATGGCCTAGCTGTCAAAATATAAGTATATTTAAGTAATAAAAATTGAATTTACTGGAGGATGTGTAATAAAGATGCAATTAATTAGGGTAACTGAATTTAAAACGGTACTTGAGAAACAAATGTTCAAACACTCCGACAAGCATATTAACACGAGTGCGATCCTGGACCGCACGTTCAACCACGCCTTCACTTAAAAAGGGACTAAAAAAGGGCACTCCGCAACGATCCCCTTCCCGTAGCGATTCCGTTACCGCCCCGCAACGGGACGGTCACCCACGATCCTCACTTAAAAATCCTTCCTCAAATGGGGTGAAAGGACGGTAAATTCAAAATGAGTGTGTTCAGTTCAGGAGCCACTGTAGTTAGTTTTTCTGTTACAAAAGTATTGTCACCCTAGGCCACGACGCCCCGCTTGCCTTTCTTTTTTTCTACGACGAGCTCATCCGACTTTACTTTGGAGATTGGAGACACAACTATGAAGTAGAAACCAAACTTCACTTGATTTATAAGACCTTGATCACGCCCTGGAAACCACTAGGTAAGACGACGATACACCCAGCACATCTAGTCCATCGAAAAATATTGTTCGGATATTACAAGAAAAAGGAAGCTTACTAAGGCCACCACCACTTTTTTTCAATTATCCAAGGAGAATACGAAATATTAGTTAGTCGGACTTATAGTGTTTTTATACCATGTACCAAAGGTACAAAGGTATTAAAGTTTTGTGCGAGTGCGATTTTCTGTAACAGGCAGAAGGAGGCGTGGCAGACCCCCAAAAGTTACCTAAATATTGGTCAGGACCACTAAAGGAGTCGATATAGCCATGTCCGTCTGTCCGTCCGTCCGTCTGTCTGTCTGTCTGTCTGTCTGTATGAACGCCTAGATCTCAGAGACTATAAGAGCTAGACACACCAAACTTGGGATTTAGACTTCTTATATCTGCACGCAGATCAAGTTTGTTTTAAATTTTTGCTGCTCCCCTTTTTGGAGGAGCTATTTGAAAACAAGAAAGGAAGCTCACTTCGGCCCACCGAAGTTTGTATACCCTACCAGACTTTAAACAAACAATTAAAAACGAAATTCTGAAATAATAATTTGTTGCCAAATCTCAAATTTGATGGCAATGGTTTGAAACACGGCTAAGCTATGGTTTTTTTATTTTCCTGATTGTTCCTATGGAAGCTATAGGATATAGTCAGCCGATTTTCATGAAATTAAAATCAAAATTCAGAAATACTAAAATATGGCTAAATATCAAATTTGGTGAAAATATGTTGAAATCTGACAAAGTTATGGTTTTTTCTTTTATTTTCCTGATTGTTCCTATGGAAGCTATAGGGTATAGTCTGCCGATTTTCATGAAATTAAAATCGAAATTCAGGAATAATACTAAATGGGCAAATATCAAATTTGGTGAAAATTGATTGAAAACTGACAAAGTTATAATTGTTTTTTGAAAATTTTTCGGATCGTTCCTCTGGCAGCTTATGATATAGTGGTCCGATCCGGCCCGTTCCGACATATGTACGAGTGAGAGTATATAGAAGCCTAACTGCAAAGTTTCATTCAGATAGCTTTAAAACTGAGGGACTAGTTTGCGTAGAAACGGACAGACGGACAGACGGACAGACGGACATGGCTAGATCGACTCGGCTGTTGATCCTGATCAAGAATATATATACTTTATAGGGTCAGAGATGCTTCCTTCACTGCGTTGCAAACTTCTGACTGAAACTAATATACCCTGCTAGGGTATAAAAAACCATAACTTTGTCAGATTTCAACATATTTTCACCAAATTGGATATTTAGCCATATTATAGTATTTATGAATTTTGATTTTAATTTAATGAAAATCGGCTGACTATATCCTATAGCTTCCATAGGAACAATCAGGAAAATAAAACAAGTAAGAAAGCTACAGTCGAGTGAGCTCGACTGTGAGATACCCGCTACCCATACTTAAACCAGAAAAGCGTCAGGACGCCAGAAAAAACAGTTAATACAATTTTAAACATAACTGACAAATGCAAATGCAAGTGTAATATAATCACATGCATACAAAAATACACACACGTGTACCTATGTGTGTAAAAACGCGTTATTATTGCATTTAAGCGGCTAATAATTATTACTATTTATTAAAATGGCTTCTCGAATATCTTATAAGATTCTTTTCCGAACACAACCAAGAACGGATAAGAATATTTAGTTGGTCTAATTGGTCAACCAAATGAGGCATGCTGCCAGCAGCCGTTTGTGACCATACAAAATTATTTCTTTAATAACCGACAATTTTTATCTGTTCGCAACCAAATTTTCAGCGATCACACAGACTATAGTTCTTAATATACATACCGAAATTCGCGACTCTAGCTTTAAAATTATACGCTTAATACGCTTTTTTATGATTTGCGGGGGCGGAAGTGGGCGTGGCAAAAATTTGAAACAAATTTTATCTGCGTGCAAGCATAAGAAATACTGTCGAAAAAAAATTAGAGCTCTATCTCGTATAGTCTCTGAGATCCAGTGTTTCATACGGACAGACGGACAGACAGACAGACAGACAGACAGACAGACAGACAGACAGACGGACATGGCTAGATCGACTCGGCTGTTGATCCTGATCAAGAATATATATACTTTATAGGGTCGGAAATGCTTCCTTCTACCTGTTACAGTATGTACATTTCCTGCCGGCACAAAGTTATAATACCCTTCTACCCTATGGGTAGCGGGTATAAAAAACCATAGCTTAGCCGTGTTTCAAACCATTGCCATCAAATTTGAGATTTGGCAAAAAATTATTATTTCAGAATTTCGTTTTTAATGTTTTGTTTAAACTCTGCAAGGGTATACAAACTTTGGTGAGCCGTAGTTAGCTTTCTTTCTTGTTAAATTTAAGGTATTTGTGCAAAATATGAGCAAGATTTTATTTTTGAAACTGATTCTATATGAATTGCTGCAAATGGTGTATGTTCTGGTGTAATAGAATGTGATAGAATTATATAAGTTTTTTTCACCAAAAATAGGAAACATGATAAAACCCCTTACTTTTTGGTATTTTTTTTTTTCAAAAAAAGGAAAAAAATTTTAAAGTTGGAAAAAAATATATTTGTTATTGAAAATAGATAAAAAATCGATCAATTAATATCATAAAAATAATTTTTGGCTGCACCCACTGATTACGCGATGCAATTGAAAAGACAAAACTTTGTCAACTGATACTCGCTGCCCAATGCAAGTTTGCACACATTTCTAACGTCCCACTTTAAAAATAGTTATCTTCAAAGCAAACATTTTTAATTTGGTTTTGATTGTGATTTCCTCATAGTTACATTTCAAAAGCGCATCGACTCAAAAAAAAAATATTTTTTTAATAAAGGCGCTCTAGATTGGCAAAATCTTTCACTGTGCGTAGTTCAGGTTGGCTACGTGGCGCGTTGTGTAAGGGGCTGGTCTGACAAACACAGAGTGCCAGTTCGAACCCAGTCCCAGAGGAAAAGTACAAATAAATTCAAATAAAATATAAAACAATATAAATAAAATATAAATATGGGGAAAAAAATCATTCAAAGTTTGTTTTTTTTTGTTTAGAATACAAAAATTCTTGAAAAAAGAACAAAAATCTATTTTATTTATTTAATTTTATTAACTATTATACATAAATGAATTTATAATATAATACTTAATTTAAAGGGAGGGAGTAACTAGCTACTGTGGCCATCGACTCGACAATTGATTTCATGAATAGTTCTGGTTGTAAAGTTAATGGGAGGGTTGTTTAAATTTTATGTATGATTTTACATTTGCTTAAAAAAGATAGTATTAAGTTGGAATTAATTGTAGTTAGGTTAGCTAATAGATTTGAAGGCGTTATAGGACCAAAGAGTTTTGTTCTGATGTTATGATAGTGTCCGCATTCATTTAGTATATGTTTAACTGTTAGTTCGTTCCCGCAGTTAGCGCAGTTCGGCTGCCTTTCGCCGTTGAGGATGTGCTTATGTGTGAGGTTTGTGTGTCCAGTTCTTAGTCGAGTAAGAATGGAGCATTCCCTTCTATTGCACGACACCGGTAACTTGGTGACTTTTTTGTTCATTTCGGGGTTAGAAATTTTATACCAGTGGTTAAAAGACGACCAGTCTTCCAATTCAACGTCTCGTAATATCTTTTTGATGGTGTTCCAGATGTCCTGTTGTACTCCAGGTATGATTGTGAGGCACGGCGATCGTCCAGCTAGTTTTGCTGCTTTGTCGGCTAACTCGTTTCCGGTTATTCCTATATGGGCCGGGACCCATAGTAGCTTAATTTTGCTAATATTTTTGATGCATAGGTGACGAATTTCGGATAAGAGGTTGTTGTTGTTGTATAAGTTTTGGGACCCTTGCAGGGTGGACAGACTATCACTGCAGATGATAGATTTTCCCTTATGTTCGAGGGCAAATTTAATTGCTTTAATAATGGCTACTGCTTCTGCAGTAAACACCGAGAAGTGGTGGGGTAGCTGTCCCCATGAAATAATTAATCCGCGTTCGTTTACAACTGCAAAGGAGGTTGTGGCGTCGGATTTTGAACCGTCCGTGTAAAACCATTTACGATCCGAGTACTTATGCCCAATTTCTTCGAATAGCTGCTTAAATATTGTGATAGGAGTCCTTGATTTTTGAAAATCGTGAAGAGAAGTGTAAATTTCCGTGGAATGTAATTTCCAAAACGGAGACGGGATGACTTTATTCCAACGGTATGGTTTTTCTATGTTGTGTCTCTTTCTGAAGTATATACATCTGCGTATCGCAGATTGGACTTTGAATTTCCTTCGATGCTTTATGGCTACTTCGAGGTCCTTGAAAAGAATCGTGTTCGTAGAGCACAAGAGTTTAGGTATTAGTTTGAAGGTAGTTTGAGAAACTCTGGTTTTAACATCTGGTAATCCGGCTTCGGCCAGGATGGCTTTTGTTGGGGTCGTTGGGAATGCACCAATGCTACGCCTAACGGCCGCGTGATATGGAGAAGCGATTTTTTTTAAGCTGGATTCCGCACACCAGCCATAGATAGGAAGGGCGTACTCGATTTTGGACAGGATCAAAGCTCTTGTCGCTTGTATTAGTGTAGTGCGGTGTATGAGAGATCGCTTAGATGTTAAGAATTTAATAATGTTTAGTCTATTGTTAAGATTAATCCTAAGTTCGTTACAGTGTTGTTTAAATGTAAGTCGCTTATCAATTGTCAGCCCAAGAATTTTAATGTAAGGAACGTTTTCTATAACTATGTTATTGCAAGATAGAGTTGGGTATGTACAGCGTTGTTTTTATACCCGCTACCCATAGGGTAGAAGGGTATTATAACTTTGTGCCGGCAGGAAATGTGTGTAACAGGTAGAAGGAAGCATTTCCGACCCTATAAAGTGTATATATTCTTGATCAGGATCAACAGCCGAGTCGATCTAGCCATGTCCGTCTGTCTGTCTGTCTGTCTGTCTGTCTGTCTGTCTGTCTGTCTGTCTGTCTGTCTGTCTGTCTGTCTGTCTGTCTGTCTGTCTGTCTGTATAATTGTAAAGCTATAGTCTGTGTGATTCCTGAAAATTTGGTTGCGATCAGATCAAAATTGTCGAAGTTATTAAAGAAATAATTTTGTATGGCCACAAACGGCTGCTGGCAGCATGCCTCATTTGGTTGACCAATTAGACCAACTAAATATTCTTATCCGTTCTTGGTTGTGTTCGGAAAATAATCTTATAAGATATTCGAGAAGCAATTCTAATAAATG
This sequence comes from Drosophila anomelani, assembly GCA_035045905.1. Taxonomy (NCBI): domain Eukaryota; kingdom Metazoa; phylum Arthropoda; class Insecta; order Diptera; family Drosophilidae; genus Drosophila; species Drosophila anomelani. Next base: position 24,279 of record JAWNOO010000147.1, on the reverse strand, counting down.
GTAATAATTATTAGCCGCTTAAATGCAATAATAACGTTTTTACACACATAGATACATGTGTATGCATTTTTGTATGCATGTGATTATATTACACTTGCATTTGCATTTGTCCGTTATGTTCAAATTTGTATTAACTGTTTTTTCTGGCATCCTGACGCTTTTCTGGTTTAAGTATGGGTAGCGGGTATCTCACAGTCGAGCTCACTCAAAAATATTAAATCGATTTTGTTAATTTCACTAAAAAAATTTGTTGGATTTATTTAATTCTTAATATATACATTTAAAGTAAATACCTTCAAATTCAAAATGCATTTTGAATAATGAAAATCGGATCACTATATCAAACGTATGACCACTTTGAAGCGCAATTTTGTTTTGTAAAAATTCTTGCTAAGTACAACTGCGCTGCAAAAATGTACACATGATCACGCTTTGCATTCTATTTTTAGAAAGTCCCTTTAGATTTCGAGACAAAACCGGTTTGCCATTAAGAAGTTTGAACATTTTAGAGACAATTTGCTTGACATTTTTTTCTAGTCGTTGTTATCCCTTTTTTGATATTTTTCCTCTGGCGGAACCACTGTGCATTGGCCTTTTTGTAGGAGATCAGAGCGGCAGTGCTCCGAGTTTGTTTGTAGGCATGCCAAAAGGATTGCTTTTGCTGCCTCAGATCATGAAGCGTTTGGCTCCACCAAGGAACATTTCGTAGATGTTCGGAAGGTTTGGTTTGCGGGATTGCTACATTAGCGGCCGCTTTAATTCCTTTTATTATTTTGGCTGCAAACAGATTTAAATCATTGGTGGCAAGAAAGTTAAAGCTAACTTTGCATTTGTCGCGGTACAGGTTCCAATTGGCTTTATCTACTTTAAACTTAGGAGGAGATGGTATGATTTTGGAAGTTGTACGAAAATGAATGTCTGTAAAGATGGGATAGTGATCACTTCCATATAGAGGGTCCATTACGGACCACTTGCAGAATGGGAAAACCGATGCGGAGACTAATGTAAGATTAATGGCCGTGAAAGAGTTTTGGGTGGAATGATGGGTAGTAGAGCCATCGTTGAGGATAGTTAACATTAATTTGTTTATGACGTCTTCTATTTGGTGCCCTCTCGAGTTATGTGAGGGAGATCCCCACATTGGACTCCAAGCATTAAAGTCCCCAACGTACAGGATTGGTTTGCTAGTAAGGTCTATAGTTTTAAGAATTTCGTTTGCAACTAATGATTGGGAAGGAGGTATATATGTATTAAAAATGCAGACATTGGGTTGTGTCAGGATTTCAATACCTAAAGAGCATTTACTGCCATTTATTGGTATGGGCTTGTGTGGAATACTTTTGCGAACGAGTATGCAAACACCTTGCTTGGCGTAGGTATTAGAGATAAAATTATAGAAATATCCAGTAAATTGCTTGGGAAAAGCTATATTCGTTTGGCTAGCATTTAAATGAGTTTTCTGGAGGCAAATAACATCCGGATTGGTGACGTTTATCAAAAGTTGTAGTTCGTGGTAATTGTTAAAATAACCATTCATGTTACATTGTACTAGTTTAATAGACATTAAAGGGAAGAGGGGGCAGATATTAATTATTTTAAATATTGTGATTTATGAATCGCTCATAGCTTCGTCAGAGGAGGAGCTGTTTGATTTTCGGGCATTTAAATTATTTTTGTGTGAGGCTGATTTTTTGTGAATATGAGATGTTGTTGGGTTGTTTTCTTCATGCTCGGCATGAATTTTTTGTAAATGTGCAAGTGATTCGGGAGATAGGTTGTATTTGTTTTGAAGAGGTAGAGCCGTGTGGTCTACCTGATAAGGACTTAATGGGATAGGGGATTGGTGAATGGGAGAAGGGGCAGGGGAAGGGGAAAGGGAGATATTGGGGGCTTGTTCAGTGGAAGATTTTTTTATTTCGTTATTTTTGTTGTGGTTGGCGATTTCGCTGCGTTGATGTGTTACTGTTGTTTTAACTACTGAAGAGTAGGAAGCGGTATTCACCGAATTATGTGATGTTGTTTTGAAAATAGTTTTGGCCTCACGCATGGTGCATTTTTTAATAGTTTTTATTCTTAGTATTTCTTTTTGTTCTTGGTACTTGGGGCATTGTCGGGATGAGGCCGAGTGCTCGCCAAAGCAATTAGCGCAGCTAATTTTCGTGCAATTAATTGGGATATGGGGGGGAAGGGCGCATACGGAGCAGCGGGGAGAGTTTTTGCAGTGCTTGGCTGTGTGTCCAAGCAATTGGCAAGACTTGAATCTCATGGGGTTAGGTGTGTATTCGCGGACTTTAACAGAGTGCCAAGAGATTTCGATTTTAGTTGGGAGATTATAAAGTTCAAAGGTGAGTAGGATGACTCCACTCGGTTTGGACACACCATCATGTGATTTCATAAATTTGTACACGCTCGTCACTTTTTATACCATGTACCAAAGGTACAAAGGTATTATAGTTTTGTGCGAGTGCGATTTTCTGTAACAGGCAGAAGGAGGCGTGGCAGACCCCCAAAAGTTACCTAAATATTGGTCAGGACCACTAAAGGAGTCGATATAGCCATGTCCGTCCGTCCGTCCGTCCGTCCGTCCGTCTGTCCGTCTGTCTGTATGAACGCCTAGATCTCAGAGACTATAAGAGCTAGAGACACCAAACTTTGGATTTAGACTTCTTATATCTGCACGCAGATCAAGTTTGTTTTAAATTTTTACTGCTCCCCTTTTTGGAGGAGCTATATGAAAAAAAAACGTATAGCTCCGAAATTTATACAGTTATGTAAACCATATTTAAAAGCTTAATGCATTTTATCAAAATACACAGACTGTCCAAATTTTATTGCGATCGTGCCATAAATAACGGAGATATAGGCTTTTTACTTTATACACATTACGTGTACAAGAGGCAGCCCAGGCAGAGGGCTCCAAATAAATCAAAACGTTCATTAAACATTTGGCTTGTGTTCATATTACTATGAAAATAAGGTTACTCATTTTGAATTGGTTGGTGGTGCAGCTGGCTAAGCTGAAGTCTTTTTCAAATGTTAGTTGTCACGGGTTCGAATCCCGTCGGCGACGAGTGAAAACTTTTTTATTTTTAGCAATTTTTTTTTTTTTTTTTTCCAGTACATCAAAATAATTACAGTATTTAATACTAAGAAATAAAAAAATGCAAGCAAAGAACTATACTTAATGTTTTGAAAATGAAAAAATTCCTTATGCCTGCGGTTGATTCGAACCCAAGCCAATTGCTTACAAAAATGTATGTGTAGCTTTACCCACTGAGCTATCGACTTTGCTCTTGAATGGGAAGACATTTGCATTATATGTAAATTTGTCTCAGTTTTTTATTCTTATTCTCTTTCTTTTATATAATTTTGGGACGCGCCTTGTAATGGTACATGGTATTCTACTGTCGGGACACCCGACTGTATGTCCATCTTGTTGTGACTTAAGTTCGTCGACGATTTCTTTTTCTGGGATGTCACAGAGATACGGGGCATAGACAGTTCCTTCTACGAAGTTGAGGGCCTCATGGAGCTTGCATTTAATTTTGCATAAACCAGTAAGCTCAGTAGTGTTAATAAACTTTTGGGCATCGGCTTGCGATTTTACTAGCATTAGCAAATTTCCGTCTCTGAGGGTCGAAATAGACACAATGTTTTTAGAGATCATTTTTAAGGCACGGTGTACGCCAAAGCATGAACATTGGGAGATTGTCTTGTCAGAATCAGTAGAGGCAATTGTAATATACTTCGGGTTGTCGACTGAGGTTGGTGGGAGGTCGGGAAAAGCAATATCAAGTTCTTGGGGTTGTCTTCTTTTTTTCGAAGGGGGGCTGGGGGCAAGCGGTGCAAACCGGTTGTCGCCCAGCTTGGGGGGCCCTGGGGCCACGCTGGGGCTTCTGTATTAATATTAATATTAATAATAATATTAATATAAACAAATTGTTGGAAAACTTGAGATGTAGAAGTATGAAAAATTAGGACCACGTGGGTCCAATAAGAGCAGAGACCGATTAAGAACCGCTGATAGGAGATAAGCGACGTCCGCTCGCGACGAGAGGTAGTCGATGACTAAACAAAAATCTTAAAAGAAAAATACTTCAAAATAAGAATCAAAATCTCAAAACAAGGCTGCAAAATTCTAACGCTAGTTTCGTGACCGAATATTCTTAATTTTATGACTAAAATTCTTGATTTTTTCTATCAGTATAGATCGAGAATGTGGCAAGCAATTCCTAAATGGGTAATTTTTCTCCTCTAGAATAAGAGAGCCGGAGGATTCCCTTTTCCGTTTAGGAATGCCTTGAACTGGCACACAAAACTGACAAACAAATCCCGTCTTGCAATGTCCTGGATTGCAAAACTTTTGCTGTAAAAATTAATATCTCAAGAACGGAGGAAGCTAATTCAAATCGGTTTTTTGCATTGGGTTAGTGTGGCACCGCCCCTTTTTTTAAATTTAAATCATTTTGCGAATATGTTTAAAATACTTTTTTTGTATACAAGAAGGTTTTTTAATAATTATTTGATATAATTTTAATAACAGTGGGCGTGGCACGCCTTACTTTTATTAATTAAAAATAAAATAAAATTAAATTTTACTCCAACTGCCTCGCGCCATCTGTCGAAAAACTCAGCATTGGCTATACTGAGGTTATGTTCTAAAAATTAAAATTTCACGGAAAGTGGTTAAAAGTGGCAATTCTAATTACACTCATTTGAACAAGAATTGAATACTCTACAACATAGAATACATTTCTTCGATGGACTCTGCTGGACTCACTATATCTAGCTTTTCGAAAATGAGGCTCCATAAAAAATGATCAATTGTGAACCCATTGCAACTAAAATTACTTAAATCGGCCAACTTTAAAAAAATGACTTTTTTCCACAAAAGTGGTCAAATTTCCTATAGTGCATTAGAATACATACATATGTATTGGCGTAAGTGCCGAAGAGCACTCGTTGAATGGCGCGTTGTCTTTTTTTATATGTAGTGTTCTACATAATTTTACTCACCTGTTGGACCACACCCATATTTTAATTTTAAAATAAAACTTTTTATTTTTAAAATAAATAAATTTGTTTATTCCTAAATTTTATTTATATTTTTTATTTAAAAAATAAACATTTTAATTAAACAAAAATAATTTGTTTATTTAAAAAATAAAAAATGTAATACCTAATTTTACTTTATATGTTTTTTATTCACAATTTCAATGTTATACAAAACATAAAATCATAAACACATATTTTTTTGATAAACCCTTTTTCCTCGCCACACTTCCAGCAGGGCTGCGTTTCTGACCAAGAGGTTGGTTCCTAAAAAATGAAATTACGCGAAAAGTCGCGCCCAGCGCACGATAAGACAATATGTCCTGAATTCACAATTAATGACTACAACATGGATATAGTCACTCACTGAACATTTTTAAACATTTTTTTATAACTCTATGAAAGTTGAACTTTCTTCCCAAAACCCGTTTTACCTGCTACATTTACAAATTGTTAAAATTTGTACATACATACAGTATCTCAACCCTTCAGTACCAGAATTCCTTTCACGGCCTTTTCCTCGCGGCCTGTCCGAAAAACAAAAACAAATTGTATGGGCTTCGAAACGAATTCCGAAAAGAAGTACCCACACAAAATTCCGCGAAGTTCAGACAACATATTTTTTCTTCTTTTCGAAGTCATTCAGTTTTGTTTCGTTTCTCCTAATTCTCTTTTCATTTTCTTCTTCTGTTGTAATCACACGTGTTCACGTGTTGTGTAGTTAAAGCTGCGTATAAATTTAAATATTTTAAGGTATGTATATAAGTCAAGTTATTTTTACTCAATTAATAAATTCCTTTGCAGAATTGATCTTTAGCATGGATATGATTTCATCTTAGACTGTATAAATTTAAATATTATAATGTAAGTCAAGTTATTTTTACTCAATTAATAAATTCCTTTGCAGAATTGATCTTAAGCATGGATATGACTTCATCTTAGACTGTTTAAATGCTAAACTTTTTAGGTATGCGGAGTTTCTTCTCAGTTAAAACTGGTATGTATCTTTGTACATATTTATATGCAAACTGGAATTTTTAATTTGATTCTAACATTAAATTTACAGATAACATAAATTCCCGGAAGGATCTGCAGTCGGCGGAGGAAGCCCGTGAAACGTACTTTACATTAATTTTAATTTTAATTTTATATTAATAAAAGTATAAAATTTAAATAAAAAAAGGAACAAATTAATCTGGGATTCCAGGGATTTTCTATAGGTTTTCTTTTGTGATTCCTCTGGGATTCTTAACTGAATTCCTATCTGATTCCACACAGATTCCGCTTATAATTCCCTTTGGGTTCCCGTGGGAATCTACTTCGAAAATCACGATGAATTCATGCCCTGATTCAGGTCGGATTCCGATATGATTTACCGGGTAGTTCGAATTTATTGCTTTATTTTTTTATTTATTTATTTATTTATTTTTTGTATGTATGAAGATTCGGCATGCATTCACCGGGAATTCACGAGTGAATCAGGTCCAGTCCTACATGATTCCTCTATGAATCAGGTCTGAACGGTACTGAAGGGTGCATATAAAGAAGCATTCAAGCGCAGGGTAACCTTCTTCAAGATGTGACTCTACGACTGATCAAAAGAAAGGGAACTCTCGCGATCAGTGTGCGAGCATAAGAATGAGAGAGCGAGAAATCCGAGCGCACCCGAATTGTATCATGATTGTATGATTGTATCATGGACGGGGCCTGCCGCTAGGCAGCTCTAATCTCTGGGACCTGTCGCTAAGAAATTTTTGTGTCCATTTTCGTTGTATGAAATGAGTAGTCTATATGTATGTTGTATGGTGAGTGGTTTAATTTACATCAGTATTAATTTAATTTTACTTAATATAATTGCACTTGGCGATTTTTCTGTTTCATTGAATCTTACAAGGACTTTGTCCGTGTTAAAATTAATTCAGTCGGTTGTACTTGAATGCTGGAAACGATAAATTGCTAAATCTCTCAGTGGACATACATATGTACATATAAACATGTTGAGGCCTCAACATTATGATTCGCATTCTGTCGTCCCGGTTATATAAGTTTCTATGGCTGCAAAAAGGTTGTATACGTTTTCCATTCCTTGGCTCACCTTGTAATGCTCAATATTACAGTCAATCTGGTGGCTAATTTGCTTTTTTACCCGTGTTCCTGCGAAAGCCGTATATTTCAGAAATTTTTGATTTTTGATTCTGTACGCTACAATTTCTGCCGCGGGACTAGCTTAAAGAAAATAAATTAGCAGGAAGGTCGTTGTGGGTGATAAGATGCGTACATCCCCGATTAATGGACACGTGAAGCCGATTTATACTATAAATGGGCAATGGATTTGCCGGTATGCCATTTAATTTGCCCTAATGCGGCAGCGAATTGCATATCTTAAGCTAAATCGTAAGGTCAATCGAATAGGCACCGAAGAAAATACAGGAAAAAAAGGTAATTCTATTTGATTGCTGCCTTCACGACTATGGGTGTTCGTCTGACCCGCCAGGGTTATAGTATCAAATAAACTTGGACATACACTACCGATAGAGGTTTATGAGTCGAATCAACTAGTTACGAGCATTCATCATTCCCCAGCCATATCGATTGGCCGAATTCTGGTAGCAGCTATAACGGAGGAGTAGGAGAACGTTGTCGATTTATGACCAGCCGTTAGAGGCTGGGACCCGAAATGACAACCATGGGGTCAATTCCTAAGGCCATCTAGTCAATATTGATCAAGTCAATCAAATAAAATCAAAGGAATTTGACTACTGTGCAGGAAATTGCCACCAAAAATAAAACGTAATAATAATATATTCTGGTATGTCACAGAAACCCCTTCCAACCAATAGGAAATTCTCGGTGTCATCAGATTTTTTTCGGTTTCCTCCATATGGCTTTATAAAATAAACCTACTTACATACAGTCAACACACAATTTATTCGGACACCCTTGATTTCCAACTTTATTTATTAATAACTCAACAAATACGTAACGAAAACCAACAAACATATTTAAACAAAAAAATAAGGAACTTTCAACAGAAACATTAGATATTTTCTTAAACAAACGAAAAAAGTCCTAATTTTACGCACAGAAATTATTCGTACACATAAAAGAATATTTAAAAAAAAAACATAATTCTTGATCCAATATTTTTAATATTTGGTGGGTCCTTCCTTAGCATTGATGACAGCTTGTAAACGTCGACCCATGCTTTTTACCAAGTTAGTTAGTCTCATTAGCGCTTATTTCATCCCATTCTGCCATCAACGCTGTTTTTAAGGACTCCTTGGACGAAATGCCGTGCTTCCGAATCCTTTTTTCCAGAATATCCCAATCGGATTTAAGTCAGGTGACTGGGAAGGTGTTTTTAGCTGCTTGCAGTGATATAGAAGCCACTCTTGCACCAAATACGAAGAATGTTTCAGGTCATTATCTTGTTGAAACTAGAATGTCCTCGTATCTAGACCCAGTTTTATCACACTCGGAATCAAATTTTCGCTAAAAATGTTTTGATACATTATCTTGTATATTTTTTCGTCAATGAAGACCATTCGGCCGGCTCCACCTGCATCTACACACCCCCCAACCACTACATTCCCGCCACCATGCTTAACAGTAGGAATTAGGTTTTTCTCCTTCATGGCTTTATTTGGTTTAGCTATACAGATAGCTTTAAAACTTAGGGACTAGCTTGCGTATAATCGGACAGACGGACATCGGCTGCGGAAATGTACATACAAACATACATATGTACATATGGTTACCCTTCAGTACCATTCCGACAGGATTCCTCCAGGAATCATGAAGGCCAAACCCGGGAATCCCTGAGGAAGACCCCGGGAATTTTCATACAAAAAATTTCAAAATAGGGCTGCAGCCGGGAATTCGGACTCCCCGGGGAATTATCGAAGAATCTCCAAGGAATCCTTCCAGGAATTCACGTAGAATTTCGAAGTAAATTCCACCGGGAATCCATGCGGAATCTGTGCGGAATCAGCTAAGAATTCAGTTAAGAATCCCAGAGGAATCACAAAAGAAAACCTATAGAAAATCCCTGGAATCCCAGATTAATTTGTTCCTTTTTTTATTTAAATTTTATACTTTTATTAATATAAAATTAAAATTAAAATTAATGTAAAGTTTTACGGGCTTCCTCCGCCGAATGCAGATCCTTCCGGGAATTTATGTTATCTGTAAATTTAATGTTAGAATCAAATTAAAAATTCCAGTTTGCATATAAATATGTACAAAGATACATACCAGTTTTAACTGAGAAGAAACTCCGCATACCTAAAAAGTTTAGCATTTAAACAGTCTAAGATGAAGTCATATCCATGCTTAAGATCAATTCTGAAAAGGAATTTATTAATTGAGTAAAAATAACTTGACTTACATTATAATATTTAAATTTATACAGTCTAAGATGAAGTCATATCCATGCTTAAGATCAATTCTGCAAAGGAATTTATTAATTGAGTAAAAATAACTTGACTTATGTACATACCTTAAAATATTTAAATTTATATGCAGCTTTAACTACACAACACGCGAACACGTGTGATCACAACAGAAGAAGAAAATGAAAAGAGAATTAGGAGAAACGAAACAAAACCGAAAACAACAAAAAATATGTTGTCCGAACTTCGCGGAATTTTGTGTGGGTACTTCTTTTCGGAATTCGTTTCGAAGCCCATACAATTTGTTTTTGTTTTTCGGACAGGCCGCGAGGAAAAGGCCGTGAAAGGAATTCTGGTACTGAAGGGTACTAATAAAACAAATCAGGGCAAGAAATACCACAATACCATAAAATGCATGCACAAAAATGTACACAGCAGGTCTATTCATATGAAACTGCGTTTTTTTTTTCAACTTTGGAGATTTATTAAAAAAAATTGTTACATTTTCAATCTTTAAACTATGCCCCTTCAGAAGCCACACATTTTGCCCATCTTTCGGGAAATTTATGAATTCCTTGCTAGAAGGATTCCTTATCCTTGGACCCAAACCAGTCTTCGAGCCAAATCTTAAGGCCTTTATAGGAATCGAAGCGCTGGTTGGCTAATCCGTGTTCCAAACTGGCGAACAAATGGTAATCTGATAGAGCCAAGCCTGGTGAAAAAGCCGCATGGGGTAAGGACTCCCAGCCAAACGTGGCTACCAATTCCTTGGTGACTCTTGCCCGGTGTGATGTCGTTTTTGTCGTCCAAAATAATTGCTTTTTGCTGCATTTTGGCCTATTCTGGGCGTTTTTGTAGCAGAGATTTTTAAAATTTTTCCAATTGTTGCTGGTAACGTTCGCCGTCAACGGTTTCAACCGGTTTTAGGAGTTCATATCAAGAGATTCCGGCCTGATCCCAGAAAACGCCCAGAATGTCCTTGCGGCGGAAACGGTTTGTCCGAGATTGGGATTGGGCCGGTTGAACTGGACCAACATAGGATTTTTTTCGTTTGGGGTTTTGAAAATAGATCCACTTTTCATCCCCAGTGATCATTTTTGGGCTTCCACAGCAATTTTCATTAAAAAAAAGCAGAGACGCAACGATGTCCGCGAATCGTGGTTTTCAATATTAAAAAAAAATATATATCTATTGCAAAAAAAGTCGCAAATAACGTTTAAGCACTTTTGCCAGATGTCAAAAGATGCTAAAAAAATTGTTACCAAAATTTTATCAATCACTTTTGTTACCAATAATTAATAATGAAGTAAAACGTAGTTTCATATGCATAGACCTTTTACATATATGTATGTATACTAATTTGCTAAATACCTTGAATATGTTATGTTTTCTTAATTTTTTGCATCTGTGGGGCATACAAAGTCGCGAAAACATATGGAATCAATTAATTAACGTTCAAAAATACTTCATCTATAAGGAATTTCCCTAATGCCTCTAATTTTTAGTAAACAGTAGTAAAAAAAAGTTCGTTTTTAAATTATTTTTATTTGTTTAAGCAAAAATGTAAAAAAAAAATTTGTTTTCTTTGAGAAAAGTAGTTTTTTAAACTTTGATACCCCAAAAATCGAATGGGTGGTCGTGGCACATTGTCCAATAAATAGATATGTACATATATACATTTTATAACAATTGACTGTTTAATTCTATTTAAATTATTTGATTATCTTTTTTGGTTCTTAAGTTATGATTTTTTAACCTAATATGAGAAAAGGCGCTATTGTGCGTTGGTTGTCAAGAAGTAAGAATCCTTACCTTGTAGGGTATGATATGGTATATGATAATATACCACAAACATCTTTGTTCAATTTGCTTATTTGGTAATTTTTCAGAATTGTCAGCTGCGTGAATGGATAGAAATGTTGGTTTATTTCCTGCTGCAAACTCAGCCTGCATAAATTTGCCAGATATCCTGCATTCATTCAGCTTGCTCTTTTTACAAAAATATTGTTTGTGCTCTTCATTGCAGAAATTTGTGCTTTTTTTCTTCTCTAAGAGAAAGTATGGCATTGACAGACAAATCTGATGCGCAAACATTAGGAAAGCACAACCTTCTGCTGCACACGGATATCTAAGGAAATGGAACTGGAGCTGCCATTCATGCGAAACCTAATGTTGCTGTTGGTGCTTGCCAAGTCAAAGTACAATTGCATTGCTTGAAAATATGCACTCATAACTTCTGTCCTTGCCCGACTTTATATGAATAAATGGTAGTCACTACTTCAGGTGATTTTTCTGCTATTTACTGGGCATTCAGATCGAGGTAGAAATCACACTATGCGGCTGAGCAGAGTTTATGCAAACAATTGACAAAACGGATGGTTGCGAAGAGTCCTGAGAAACCAGCGCAAACTCTTTTAGTCTGAGACCCTGCCAGCTGTCCGGTTCTCAGGAACAGATTGCGACCGGTAATGATATTCAAAACATTACATAATTCTTAATAAAGTCATAAAATTGCAAAGTAAATCAGTTTTCTAAGTGAACGCAACGCAGATAAACTCCTTATTTTATTACGCGAACGCAATTTTCATATGCTCCATGTGATTTACAGTGCGTCTGTATTGTACGCATTTGCCAGTCGCCGTGTATGTGCACCATATTTGTGTGGCGACTTTTCCCGTTTTATTCTTCATAACTCAGCAGCCGACGGTTTTTCTTGTCTGACTCCTTGATGGACGAGTGAGTGTGGGTGTGACTGTGTGCGGCTCTGAAGGGAATCCGTCCGGCCAGAAAATCACAACTCACACCAAAAAGCAACGAAGCTCCCACACAAACAAGCATAAAGTAAGAGGCCAGCATGTATAGATTGCGGTTGCAGGAGCTGTGATCGTCCCCAACAGAAGGGACTCCTCCTAACACTGCTGCCACTGAGGTCTACGCTCTCGCTCTCACCCGTAGTTGGGGCATAAAAAAATTTAAAATTGCTGACAAAGGAAGGCATTTCGTATTTATGCAAAGCGTCAAAATAAAGCCGCGCAGCCACTGACATGCCGTTTGTTCCTTGCCTCCTTCCAGCTGACTCTAGCCAACTTTGGAGGAGCGTGTGTCCGTTGCGGCAAACGGCTGGTTTGTTGGTGTGTCCGCTAAATACACGCTTGCCAGCTTTGTCGAGAAAGTGTCGACCGTCGGCCGTGCTTATGCTACTTTGACTAGCGTAGAACTTCGTGCTGCGTAAGACTCGCCAGAGTTGCAGGAAGGAATTCGACGTAACCTTCGAGCTCTTGGCGTCCCTTAGTAGTTTTTATTTTTAAAAGTTTCCGCCAACTGTCTGTCATGCGTGTGCGAGAGCTCTGAGCACAGCACATGTTTTCAATTTGCCGTCACTCGGATAACGGTACTAACCGTTGCTGGTAGACATGTCCTGACAGCCTGTCAAACAAGTTTCAAAGCTGACTTTTAAATATTAATGCCACACGCGAAGCGAGATCTGCGGTCGTAGAGCTTTTTGGATGAATCGCTTAACACACCGCCGATGCCTGAGGTAGTCGCATGGGATGGAGACGGACCTTGAGACCAGACCTGGAGCGAGACAGGTGTCAGCTAGGGGCGTATTCGCGAGAGTTTCATTAACCAGTGAGTGGGTGGTAATTGTAAAATACTGACGTCAATTTCGGTTTCGGTTTTACCCATCGTTCCATGATTCGCAGTAAAAACTTTTTGGTTTTTTAAGATATCATAACCAGTTTGACAGATTATGTTTTTGGTATAAATTTTTATATACTTACCAATTTTGGGTAAAATCGGAGAACTATATCCTATAGCTCCCATACAAAGGATGGTCCGGCTTGTATAGAGTAAGCGGCCAAAAATACTTATAATGGCAATAGCGTTCTGAAGTTTATAACAAAAATATATAAAACTAGCAAGGTGCCAGCAGCTTTGCTTGCGGTGAATAATTTCCCTACGCGAAAGGTTTTTTTAGAATTGACCTAGAGCTTCAAAAAAACTACCATATAAATCCCTTTTAGTATCAGAATTCACTCGATACAATTTCCTATTTTTAATTGACATACATAGTACATACATGTATGTACATATGTAGACGATGACTGCCCCCTGCCCTTTTCCCAAAGCCCAGCGGCTTGAACGCTTTGACGGGGTTTCGTGTGTGTTGTTGGTATAATTTAATTTTAATTTATTGCTAAGTTTAATTTTGTTTTAAGTTTTTAATTTTAAAAAGAAATCAAAATCAGCCGCCGCTCAATTATTGTAGTACAAAGAGTCAGAGATACAGAGAGAGAGTGCGAGAGAATGCAGTCGGTGTTCAATGCTTGTGTATAATTTGTTGGAATTATTATTCCTACTTTAGGCTCATGTATTTTTTTTAGAATTGACCTAGAGCTTCAGTAAAACCACCATATGAATCCTTAAAGTATAAGGATTCCCTCGATAAATTTTCATATTGCTAATTGACTTAGATCAGTGTTTTTTGCTGTTAGGAAAAATTGAGAAAAAATCGATAAAAAATAGTAAACATTAAAATCAGGGACCGCAAATAAGAATTATGAGTTCAAAAAAATTTAAAAAAAAAACACGAAAAAGCCTTTGCGGGGAGTGGAAAAAGGACACACATACCATTTTTTAACGGTGAATCCGAAAACACGATAAACTTTTATTATACCCTTGCAGGGTATTACAATTTCAGTCAGAAGTTTGCAACGCAGTGAAGGAGACATCTCCGACCCTATAAAGTATATATATTCTTAATCAGGATCAACAGCCGAGTCGATCTAGCCATGTCCGTCTGTCCGTCTGTCCGTCCGTCCGTCTGTCCGATTATACGCAAAAACGGTTAACATATTTGTGATCCGTGATGCAGCACCTTTCAAATGATGTATCGAATGTCCTTAAAGGACATAATCCAGGATTCCTCAATATTATTTATTGTTTATTTATTGCTTTCTGCTACTTATAAATACTTATAAATAAAAATTATAATTATTTTTGATTTATTTTATAAAAATTGAAAAATAATTCTTAATCCTAATTATTATTATAATAATCAAAAGTAAGAATTATATTATAATTTTTGTCATAAAAATCAACAAATAATTTTTATTTTATAATTTTTATACCATGTACCAAAGGTACAAAGGTATTATAGTTTTGTGCGAGTGCGTTTTTCTGTAACAGGCAGAAGGAGGCGTGGCAGACCCCCAAAAGTTACCTAAATATTGGTCAGGACCACTAAAGGAGTCGATATAGCCATGTCCGTCTGTCCGTCCGTCTGTCCGTCTGTCTGTATGAACGCCTGGATCTCAGAGACTATAAGAGCTAGAGACACCAAACTTTGGATTTAGACTTCTTATATCTGCACGCAGATCAAGTTTGTTTTAAATTTTTTCTGCTCCCCTTTTTTGGGGAGCTATTTGAAAAAAACGTATAGCTCCGAAATTTATAAAGTTATGTAAACCATATTAAAAAGCTTAATGCTTTTTATCAAAATACACAGACTGTCCCAATTTTATTGCGATCGTGCCATAAATAGCGGAGATATAGGCTTTTTACTTTATACACATTACGTGTACAAGAGGCAGCCCAGGCAGAGGGCTCCAAATAAATCAAAACGTTCATTAAACATTTTACTTATGTTCACATTACTATGAAAATAAGGTTGCTCATTTTGAATTGGTTGGTGGTGCAGCTGGCTAAGCTGAAGTCTTTTTCAAATGTTAGTTGTCACGGGTTCGAATCCCGTCGGCGACGAGTGAAAACTTTTTTATTTTTAGCATTTTTTTTTTTCAGTACATTAAAATAATTACAGTATTTAATACTAAGAAATAAAAAAAATGCAAGCAAAGAACTTAATGTTTTGAAAATGAAAAAATTCCTTATGCCTGGCGGTTGATTCGAACCCAGGCCAATCGCTTACAAAAATGTATGTGTAGCATTACCCACTGAGCTATCGACTTTGCTATTGAATGGGAAGACATTTGCATTATATGTAAATTTGTCTCAGTTTTTTATTCTTATTCTCTTTCTTTTATATAATTTTGGGACGCCTTGTAATGGTACATGGTATTCTACTGTCGGGACACCCGACTGTATTTCCATCTTGTTATTTAAAAAAATATAATAATTACGGTCCCTGATTAAAATATCCAATATTAAATTAAATAGAATCTGTATTATGTAGAGGAATAAATTTTGGCCAAAAATCGCATCGATTTATTAACGCGTTTTAGAGGTCTGCTTGAATAGCAAACAAATGACATTCGAAAGCACAATTGTCAAAATGAGTTGAATAGAATAACTCAGCAGACAAAAGCTATCATTTTTAATATTAAAAATGATAGTTTTGCGGATTTCAGGCGGACAAAACGTCCGATTTCGGACTCAAAAACGATAAGAAACCTGGAACCCGAAAATGATTCTTTTTCGGACCTTTTTTAATATCAAAAGCGGGTCGATTTCTTATCTTTAAAGATAGTTTTTTAATATTATTTACGATACAGATTTGGTATTGTTTGAGATAAAAAATCGGGGATATTTTTAAAAATTAAAATTAATTAATTAAATTCAGTCCTAATTATTCCTTTAACTCTTGAAGGAAACTTTATTAAACTTCGTATAAATCCCAAATTTGACTTCAACTTAACTAAGTTTCGCCTAAGCTACGGTCTGAAAGAATATATGTTATTTAAATCTGTAATTATAAAGATATAAATTGTTATTAAATCATATGACTAGGAAATAAAACCCAAATAAAAGCTTACTTTCATTTTTGCGTGCGGGATTTGAACCCGGGTCCCGGAATTCGCAGACCGTCTGCTTACCAACTCGGCTATTGAGGCAAAGCTAACTCACATATCGAAAGGAAGGGGAATTACCGTTGAATTTTATTTCGATTTTGTTTCGCCTGCTGTAAGTTTCCGTGTCCGCCAGCGGGACATTTGCGACACTTGCACGGGTCCGATAACTTGTCCGTTTTCGGTCCGTTTTCGGGCCAGGTTTTGATAATTTGGCGAACATAGTGCGGTAAATCCGCAATATGCCCGCTCACTGTACGTTTTAGTGTCCGCTAACGACCCTATTTCGCCCCGTTTACGAGGGACGGCATAGTTCCGATTGCCCTTCGTTTTAGTGTACGTTTTTGAGCATTTAGCGAGCATAATGCGGAATATCCGACTCTATGTCCGTTTTTAATATCTTTTTCGGACATTCTTCGGATCCATCCGATTTATGTCCGCACTTTGTCTGCTGGGAATGAGAAATAAAACATATGTAATAGTGTTTAGGAACATCCATATGTATTTCTTAAAATATAAGCCTAATTGCATATTAATTCATGTTCGAGTGAACGAACATTATTTTGTTTACATTTTCTGAATATTGGCTAGAATACATATTTTTTCCGTAATTAAATTTCTGGCATTAGAAAAAATTCTCTCAGAAGATGCGCTACTTCATGGAATACAAAATATTTTGCAGCTATGTATGTAGCTTTGTGTAGTAATGGGAAAACGTTTTTGTGCATATTCCACCAACCTTGGTTCTATTACTTCTGAAATGTACCTGAGCAGTGAGTATTTAAAAGATTCTATAAGTTTTGTGTCATTAATATTGCTGAAACAGGACTTCTTTAATTTGATAATATTTGGAATGGTAAGATGGATGGTTGGATACTTGCTGGCCTCCAGTTTTTTAGATACGTTCGCAAATATTTCTAATAATCGGGTAATGGCAGTTAGTTGACTTAGGCTATCCTGTCTAATTGATTTTTATACCCGCTACCCATAGGGTAGAAGGGTATTATAACTTTGTGCCGACAGGAAATGTATGTAACAGGTAGAAGGAAGCATTTCCTACCCTATAAAGTATATATATTCTTGATCAGGATCAACAGCCGAGTCGATCTAGCCATGTCTGTCTGTCTGTCTGTCTGTCTGTCCGTATGAAACACTGGATCTCAGAGACTATAAGAGATTGAGCTCTAATTTTTTTTCGACAGTATTTCTTATGCTTGCACGCAGATCAAGTTTATTTCAAATTTTTACCACGCCCACTTCCGCCCCCGCAAAGCATAAAAAAGCGTTTTAAGCTAGAGTCGCGAATTTCGGTATGTATATTAAGAACTATAGTCTGTGTGATCCCTGAAAATTTGGTTGCGATCAGATAAAAATTGTCTAAGTTATTAAAGAAATAATTTTGTATGGCCACAAACGGCTGCTGGCAGCATGCCTCATTTGGTTGACCAATTAGACCAACTAAATATTCTTATCAGTTCTTGATTGTGTTCGGAAAAGAATCTTATAAGATATTCGAGAAGCAATTTTAATAAATGATAATAATTATTAGCCGCTTAGATACAATAATACCGCCTTTTTACACACATAGATACATGTGTATGCATTTTTGTATGCATGTGATTATATTACACTTGCATTTGCATTTGTCCGTTATGTTCAAAATTTTATTAACTGTTTTTTCTGGCGTCCTGACGCTTTTCTGGTTTAAGTATGGGTAGCGGGTATCTCACAGTCGAGCTCACTCGACTGTAGCTTTCTTACTTGTTTTCTTTTAAAATATTTGTAACTTCAAGCCAGTTCCTTTCGATTGATTTAATTAAGTAGAACACCGTGTTCCAACGAGTAGGGCAAAAACTCTTTAAAGTTAAGCCTAAAATTGAGTTACACCCAGATTTTTTGAAAAACCTAACCAGTTTACTGCATTTTCCAACGATTGCGGTCATCTCTGGTATGTCCTTTGTAAAGTGTAAGAAGGCTTAGATGCCTGGCAGATAGTGCATAAACTATTTGCCTGTTTGTTGTCGCAACTAGCACTTGGAACTAGGTGGACGGTTTGGAGTGTGTGAGTGCATGGGAAACGGTTTGGTTGGTTGAGGGTCTGAAGACACAGCGACAGCCTCTGATGCATGAATAAAAGCTCTTGGGTTGGCGTTAGAACTCTTACTGACTTTATTAATGAAACTTAACAATATTTATAGGTACAAAAGTGCTTATGCTAACAGAAATAACGTATAAGAAATAGTGTGCGGTTACTGCAAATGTGGGTTAGCGTTAGGAACTGAGACCATTGCCCCAGCTCATTTCCTCGTCTCAGCAGACCATGCATATTCGCTTGACCTGGTAATTGATACTTTATTTACGATAAATGCATGTCGCTGCGACTGACGAATTGTTACATTATGTGTGTCGTGTCTTAAATATCATACTTATGACTACATACTGCTGCGACTGAACATTCTCCCGGCCGTTGAACAAGTGTTCAACCTTCGCTAAGGTCGAACGCGAAACTTCGTGGGGTAGGTTCTGGTGGTAGCTGTTCCGGGTTCTGCCTGAGTTCGGGAGCCCGGCGTGTTGATGTCCATTTGCCGACCGTTCGTCTGACAACCCATGCAATGCCTAATAACATTGACATTGCTAAGGCCACATAAAGAGCTATTTGATGGTGCTGGGGAGTGTTGATTTGATTTTTCCAGGTGGTTTCTTTTAGTTTGGCCAGTTGGTGCTGCAAAGCGCCCAGTTCCTCCAAGTTGACTTCCTTGGCTGCCGTTCCTTGCAGTGACTCAGGTGTGTTCTTAAGGTCCATCATTGTGATGTTACCAAAACGAACATATGCCGCCCTTGTTTCGCTGACTACGGTGCTGACGCTAATTTTTGAATTGCGTGCAGTGCAGCCTGGGGCCAGTGATAGTAAGCCCGTTCCGTTGAGTTGGATTGTGAACGATGTTCCGCTGCACACCGCTTGAAGTTCAATTTGCCTGCGTGTGGCAAACATCCATCTGCATCATTTTATACAGCTGGATCACCTCAGCCGATGCTACCGGAAGAAGTTGATCTGGTGGAATGTGTTCCCGAATCTGATCTAGTTGCTCCCTCAGTTGCTTGGGAGACACTAGTATAGGACTGATGGTACGATGGCGCACGTCAGTGAGAACATTAGCTATTTCACTTTGCATTCGCTGCAATCCGGTTGCCACTAGAGTTAATTGAGCTGTCAGACTCATGAATGCTTGTTGTAAGTGCTCGCCTTGGTACTTTCCCCTTTCCAGATTAATTGTACCTATTTGGCTCTCTAGTGTCTTGATCCGCTCGTTAGTGGCTGAGCTGCTCGTCCTGACTATGTTTATTGTCGAATCCAAGATTGATGTCTGGTTTTTCAAGAGCATCATTAGTACGTCTTCATTGGATTTGACCTCCTTGATCACCTTGGACATGTCATCGGCGTATCTTGAGTCTAAAACGCCGAATAGTGAGCTCGCTACATTTTCAACTATGTCCAGTGGTGCTCTTCGCTGCCGGGAATGATGGATCAATTTATTTCCTGATTGTAGTTCCCTGTACGCATGTTGGAAATGCTCAGACACTGATCTACAAGCGTTGATGTTCCGTAGTTCGGAACATTTGTGTTTCAGCTCCGATATCCCGTTGTCCAAGATTCTCATGTCGCTCCAATATGGTTTCAAATCGTAATATACAATTATTTTCCATTCCGAGATTGCCATTCTGGATGTGCCGAGCCGTCCGTAGAATATTCCTGGCTGGCTTGCAAATGGCGTTATGTTGAATGCCTGTCCCATCGCTAACGGAAGGATCAGTAGCATTGCTACTAATGTTGGGAGGATTGGAAATGATGCTTTCCTTTTTTGCGCAGGGCTCTCTTCTGCCTGCGCTGTGTCCGTGCTGCTGCTGTGCGGCCGTTTTGTGGCTACTTCTTCTGTTATCAGTGGTGCTAGACGAGTGACTGCCCTTTTGTAGATTCCTGATGCGGTCTTTACATCTACGACCCGTATTTGGTTATCCTTGCCTGGATATGTCTTCACTATCCGTCCCATTGGCCAGCTCATTACCGGTACGTTGTCTTCCTTTACCAGTACTAGCAATCCTTCCTCGACATTCTGAGCCATAGTCTTCCACTTGGTGCGCATCTGGAGCTCTTGTAGGTATTCCGTGGACCACTGACTCCAGAATGATTGTTTGAGTCTGGACACAAGTTCCCATCTTCTGACCAACGATTTTTCTGGTCGGGCAAGATTTGCATCGGGCGGTGCCAATTAAGAAATGGCCTGGTGTGAGCGCTGCAGTATCTGTTGGATCTGCTGACATCGGGGTGAGGGGTCTTGAATTAAGTATCGCCTCGACCTCAATGACCACCGTGTTGAGCTCTTCAAATGTTAAAGATGCTGTGGCCGTGACTGATACTAGCAGCCTTTTCGCTGATTTTACAGCAGCCTCCCATAATCCGCCAAACGACGGTGCTCGCGGTGGGATGAACTTGAACTCCACCTGCTGCTTATTGCATTGATTTATGATCCTGCTCTGGGCTTGCTCTGTGAAAATTGTTTCCTCCAGTATTTTTAACTGGTTGTTGGCACCAACAAAGTTCGTGGCGTTATCACAGTGAATGGTCTGACACTTTCCTCGTCGGCCCAAGAAACGCCGGAGAGCGGCTAGGAATGCGTCCGTTGTTAGATCGCTTACTAACTCCACTGCCTTTGTTGCGAAACAGCAGAATACTGCAATGTATGCTTTATCTGGCCGTTTTCCACGGATTTTGTGGTGAATCCAAAAGGGGACGCAATAGTCGACTCCTGAATTGGAGAACGGCCGCGCTTGTGTTACTCGATCCGCTGGCAAGTTACCCATGATTTGATGCATTAATTTGGGCCGTGCTCTTGTGCATTTGACGCAATTGCGGATGATGCTCCTGGCCATCGTCTTGTCATTCAGAATCCAGTACTGTTGTCTGGCTATGGCCCTCAATGCTTGTGCCCCGCAATGCATGTTTTTCTCATGCATTTCTCGTAGCAGCATTTTCACAATCGTATCATTGTACGGGAGCAAGATTTGATGTTTGGCAGCATATGGAAGGTTGGATTCTTCCAATCTGCCTCCGACTCTAATGAGTGCATCAGTTCCTATTATTGGAGACAACGATATGACTGAGCTTTTCTTGTCCACTGCTTTGTGGATGCGAAGCTGTTTATACTCAGCACTGAATTCAGTTTTTTGAATCGTGCTGAAGATGATTGTTCTAGCCTGAGCCAGCTCACCTGCACTTAGTGTGGTCGTTGGAGATCGGTTCTGCTTACGACAAAAACGCATCATATATGCTACAATGCGTTGCAATTTGTGGAAGGAGTTGCTGTGCTTGCAATTGTATAACTCGCTTCCTAGTTGATCCTGGCAGACTGGAAAGCTGACTTGCTTTATTTTACGCTCCAGATCGATGGGATCAATGGTCGGTATTTTTGACCATTTGTCTCGAGAGCCGTGCAGAAACAGGGGGCCATATAGCCACAGGTTATTTTCTGCCAACTTGCTTGCGGCAATTCCTCTTGACAATACATCTGCTGGATTGTTTGCGGATGACACATGTCGCCATTGTGCTTGATGTGACATTGCTTGGATCTTTGCTATCCGATTGGCCACAAACGTGTGGTATGAGGATGCCGATGCATTTATCCAGGAGAGGACTACTGTTGAGTCAGTCCAGAAGTAACCCAATGCCTTCTCCTCAGGCAACCGTAGGTCCTTTCTGACTCTATGGGTCAATTCAGCTCCCAGGACTGCGGCACATAGTTCTAGCCGCGGTAACGTCTCCTTGGCGGATGGCGCCACTCTCGATTTTGAGCACAGCAGCCGAACTGATACTTGATTGCTTTTGTATGTTGCTCGGATATACACTGCCGCTCCATATGCTCGTTCCGAGGCATCCACAAACGTGTGCATCTCTTGCGTGACTGGCACTCTTCCTTCAAATATATGCCTTGGTATTTGCATGGTATTTAGAGCTTGCAAATCAGAACGATAGTTTTTCCAGTCCAGTTGAAGGTGCTGAGGTAACTCGTCGTCCCAGCCCATCTTTAATTCCCAAAGCGTTTGCATGAAAATTTTCGCCTTGACGACCACCGGAGCAAATAATCCCAGAGGATCGAATATTTGTGAGGATTCTGAGCTGACCACCCGTTTTGTGATGGTTGCGGCTTCGCTTTTTTGAGATCGCCCACACAACTGATCCCTTTGAGGCATCCAAATTAATCCCAATGTCTTAACACTGTAATGCTGAAGTGTTTCATCTAAGTTGACGTTGGGTACAATGTCTTCTCGCGGAATTTTGGTCAGTATTTCCTTGTTGTTTGAGCACCACTTCCGAAGCTTGAATCCGGACGGTAGCAGAATTTTGTTCAATTCCTGCTGAATCTAGATTGCCTCTGGAATGCTGTCTGCTCCTGTGAGACAGTCGTCCACATAGAAATCATGCTTGAGTATAGCTGACCCAAGCGGGAACTGCCTCTTATTTTTCTCAGCCAGATAATCCAAGCATTTTGTAGCAAGGAATGGCGCTGAAGTGGTACCGTACGTGACGGTCTTTAGTCTGTAGAATTTCAGATCGTCAGAGGCCTTCTTCCTCCATACGATCAGCTGATGAAACTGATGATCAGGATGCATCCATAATTGGCGATACATCTTTTCTATGTCCGCGGTAAACACATATCTATGGGTGCGGAATCGTAGCAGAATGGCGAATAGTTCGCTCTGTACCGTGGGTCCAGCATATAATATGTCATTTAGTGACTTATTACTTGACGTTTTGCAGGACGCATCGAACACTACCCGCAGTTTCGTGGTACTGCTTTCGGGCTTCAAAACACAGTGATGTGGAATGAAGTAATGATCCGATGGTATGTGTGAGGGAGGTACCAGCTTCATGTGTCCGAGACGTTCGTATTCTTCCATGAAGTTTACGTAGCCTTTCCAGACTTCTGGTGATGTTCGTCGCTCCAGTGCCAAGAACCTATTAGTTGCTATTGCTCTGCAATGCCCCCAGGGCTGACGTTTCCTCAGCAAATGGCAGCTTGACAATGAACTTCCCATCAATTGCGAATTATAGATTTGCTGCAAAATGAGCTTCGCAGTGTGCTTCAGTTGGCGATCGAGCCTTATCTTTGGTGTCTATATTTTCTAGTGTCCAAAATCGCTCTAACAGCGTGTCAACCTCCTCTTCAGTGGTTGCCGCCGCACACAGTGCTGCTGAATCGTGATCAGCAGAGATTCTTCCGGCCACAATCCATCCCAGCTTTGTATTCTGGAGGATTGGACCTTCTGGTCTTATCGTCATTTGATTTGGCAGTAGCAAAGAATAATAATGCTCTGCGCCGATAAGCATGTCAATTCTTCCTGGTTTGTCAAAATTTGGATCGGCCAAGATGACATTATTTGGAATGCGTATGTGGGATGTATTCAAATCATGAGCTGGCTGGTCAGCTATATGCGGCAGAACAAAGGCTTCTTACCTGCTCGATTCTTCCTCGATGTGCAATGCATTGTGTGTGTTTTCAGAGAAATTCGGAAATATTCGTTCATAGATTGATTTAGATCCTGAATTCGCCAAATTCGGGCCCACCGCTGCCTTTTTTTACTGTGGCCAAAATTGTAGCTTTTGCTTGCCGCCTGAGAAAATTTCCGCTGCCGCGTCGATGAAGTGCCTGAAATTGCCGGTTTAAAGTGGTGCCCGGCAAATTTTCGTCTTGTGAGTACAGTACAACAGCACACCAATTTTGCCGAAAATTGCCGTCGACGTCAAGTACAGTGGACGCATTTGTAGCAGCGAAAATTCGTCGTGTAGTGGCACATTTCCGCCTTCCCGCTTGCAGAAGTTCCCGTTGGTCCAGAAAACTAAGCACAAAATCTCGTTTCGAAGCTTCCCGCCATCTACGATTGTCCGTACAGTACCTGCCAGATCTAATTTGTTTTATGATCGCAAATTGATGATTGGACCAGCCGGATACATCAATGCCTAGTCTCTAGCATCA
>JAWNOO010000146.1:302500-317854 GCA_035045905.1 Drosophila anomelani | reverse complement strand
TATGATAAATATTCTCATATGATATCATATGAAAAATATGTGGAATTATAAATTATTCTCATATGATATCATATGAAGAGAAATTTATTATATGAAAAATAGAAAAACTTAATATAGTATAATATATGAAAATTTAATATATTGAGAATATTAAATTGGAAAATATATGATATTAATATGTTTAATATATAAGAAATATTTTACTATGATAAATATTCTCATATGATATCATATGAAAAATATGTGGAATTATAAATTATTCTCATATGATATCAAATGAAGAGAAATTTATTATATGAAAACTGGCAAAATTTTAATCATATTATTTTAAATATATACTAAATTGTATAATTTTTCTGTATTTTCATACGATTAGTGAGTTTTTCTATATGTATATCGTTTTTTCTATACGATAAATACCCTTTTTGTAGACAACGGGACAAAAAACCTATATAGGGTAGGTGGTGGCGGCCTGCCTGTCATGGAACAAAATATATACTTGGCATATATTTTGTTCAATAATATGAAATATTTTGTATAATAATACAAATTATTGGTCATATTATATGAAATATACAAATATTTTCATATATTTGTGTATTTTGATACGAATATTGAGATTTTCCCTATGTATACCATTTTCCCCATACGATAAATACCCTTTTTGTAGACAGCGGGACAAAAAACCTATATAGGGTAGGTGGTGGCGGCCTGCCTGTCATGGAACAAAATATTTACTTGGCATATATTTTGTTCAATAATATGAAATATTTTGTATAATAATACAAATTATTGGTCATATTATATGAAATATACAAATATTTTCATATATTTGTGTATTTTGATACGATTATTGAGATTTTTCCTATGTATACCATTTTCCCCATATGATAAATACCCTTTTTGTAGACAGCGGGACAAAAAACCTATATAGGGTAGGTGGTGGCGGCCTGCCTGTCATGGAACAAAATATTTACTTGGCATATATTTTGTTCAATAATATGAAATATTTTGTATAATAATACAAATTATTGGTCATATTATATGAAATATACAAATATTTTCGTATATTTGTGTATTTTAATACGATTGTTGAGTTTTTCCCTATTTATATAGGGAGAAACCATATGTGGGATGGAAAATGCAATTATAAATACCCGATTTCAAGACATTGGTGCAAAAAACCTATATAAGATGGACAGTAGTTGTTCATCAAGTATTATACAAAATTTTATGTGATTTCATATATTTTCGATAATACTTATGATTAATGCTTATAATACATAAATATATATCGTATAAAATTTGTTTTCTAAGTTTTCAATATCGAATCTTAGAATTTTGGCTTAGCGCGGTATATATTTATTTAAAAAAGATAATAGAGTTGAAACAAAGGCCAAAATGAAGAACAATTCTAGTTTCCAAATATTATCGTTAATTTCTGGCGGAAGGCAGATATAATTTATATTATATTTGATCCTTCCAAAATAATGTATTTTGCATAGTATTATTTTTATAATATTAATGTATATATACATTTACTGTATGATATTAGTTTCATAAATTATTTGTAACTTTTTCATATGCTCTTGGTTTTATATTAATATATTACCATATTAAAATCTATACGAAAATATTAAATTTTAAATTTAATATCAAACTGCAAATGTTGTAATTCAATATAATAATATTGATTAAACAAAATTTTATGTGTGATAAAATTATGTATGTTGGAAATAAAATGATATTTTTGATTGAAATATGCATCTATAAAATTTGTGTATAGAAAAAATGTTGTTAATATGAAAATAATGGAAAATCTTAAATGCGAAAAAAAAAACAAAGAACAAAGCAGAAAAAAGAAAAGAAAAGAAATGAAAAAAAAAAATAGTACTACGTTACGTATAATTGTTGCGAATACGATAGCTATATAAATATGGCCGTATTCGATAAGAAAAAATAAATAATATTAAATGTACTCATAAAATCTATACAAATATTTATTATGCTAATTTCTATTCAATAATATGAATGAAATAAGAAATAAAAACATTATTCTGGTTGATCCTGCCAGTAGTTATATGCTTGTCTCAAAGATTAAGCCATGCATGTCTAAGTACACACGAATTAAAAGTGAAACCGCAAAAGGCTCATTATATCAGTTATGGTTCCTTAGATCGTTAACAGTTACTTGGATAACTGTGGTAATTCTAGAGCTAATACATGCAATTAAAACATGAACCTTATGGGACATGTGCTTTTATTAGGCTAAAACCAAGCGATCGCAAGATCGTTACATTGGTTGAACTCTAGATAACATGCAGATCGTATGGTCTTGTACCGACGACAGATCTTTCAAATGTCTGCCCTATCAACTTTTGATGGTAGTATCTAGGACTACCATGGTTGCAACGGGTAACGGGGAATCAGGGTTCGATTCCGGAGAGGGAGCCTGAGAAACGGCTACCACATCTAAGGAAGGCAGCAGGCGCGTAAATTACCCACTCCCAGCTCGGGGAGGTAGTGACGAAAAATAACAATACAGGACTCATATCCGAGGCCCTGTAATTGGAATGAGTACACTTTAAATCCTTTAACAAGGACCAATTGGAGGGCAAGTCTGGTGCCAGCAGCCGCGGTAATTCCAGCTCCAATAGCGTATATTAAAGTTGTTGCGGTTAAAACGTTCGTAGTTGAACTTGTGCTTCATACGGGTAGTACAACTTACAATTGTGGTTAGTACTATACCTTTATGTATGTAAGCGTATTACCGGTGGAGTTCTTATATATGTTTAAATACTTGTATTTTTTCATATGTTCCTCCTATTTAAAAACCTGCATTAGTGCTCTTAAACGAGTGTTATTGTGGGCCGGTACAATTACTTTGAACAAATTAGAGTGCTTAAAGCAGGCTTCAAATGCCTGAATATTCTGTGCATGGGATAATGAAATAAGACCTCTGTTCTGCTTTCATTGGTTTTCAGATCAAGAGGTAATGATTAATAGAAGCAGTTTGGGGGCATTAGTATTACGACGCGAGAGGTGAAATTCTTGGACCGTCGTAAGACTAACTTAAGCGAAAGCATTTGCCAAAGATGTTTTCATTAATCAAGAACGAAAGTTAGAGGTTCGAAGGCGATCAGATACCGCCCTAGTTCTAACCATAAACGATGCCAGCTAGCAATTGGGTGTAGCTACTTTTATGGCTCTCTCAGTCGCTTCCCGGGAAACCAAAGCTTTTGGGCTCCGGGGGAAGTATGGTTGCAAAGCTGAAACTTAAAGGAATTGACGGAAGGGCACCACCAGGAGTGGAGCCTGCGGCTTAATTTGACTCAACACGGGAAAACTTACCAGGTCCGAACATAAGTGTGTAAGACAGATTGATAGCTCTTTCTCGAATCTATGGGTGGTGGTGCATGGCCGTTCTTAGTTCGTGGAGTGATTTGTCTGGTTAATTCCGATAACGAACGAGACTCAAATATATTAAATAGATATCTTCAGGATTATGGTGTTGAAGCTTATATAGCCTTCATTCATGGTTGCAGTAAAATGTTTATTGTGTTTGAATGTGTTTATATAAGTGGAGCCGTACCTGTTGGTTTGTCCCATTATAAGGACACTAGCTTCTTAAATGGACAAATTGCGTCTAGCAATAATGAGATTGAGCAATAACAGGTCTGTGATGCCCTTAGATGTCCTGGGCTGCACGCGCGCTACAATGAAAGTATCAACGTGTATTTCCTAGACCGAGAGGTCCGGGTAAACCGCTGAACCACTTTCATGCTTGGGATTGTGAACTGAAACTGTTCACATGAACTTGGAATTCCCAGTAAGTGTGAGTCATTAACTCGCATTGATTACGTCCCTGCCCTTTGTACACACCGCCCGTCGCTACTACCGATTGAATTATTTAGTGAGGTCTCCGGACGTGATCACTGTGACGCCTTGTGTGTTACGGTTGTTTCGCAAAAGTTGACCGAACTTGATTATTTAGAGGAAGTAAAAGTCGTAACAAGGTTTCCGTAGGTGAACCTGCGGAAGGATCATTATAGTTTATAATTTTCCTTACCGTTAACAAATAGATATTATTATTATAATAATAATGATATTGATAAAATTGCCAAGAAAAACAAAATAAATAAAAAGGAAAGAAAATTTATATAATAATGCGAACAAGAAAATGTATATATATATAATACAAATATTAAAGCGAAATAAAAATATGTATATATATATCATAAAGATAAAAAGGAAAGAAAATTTATTTAATAATGCGAACCAAAAAAATGTATATATATATATAATACAAATATTAAAGCGAAATAAAAAAAAATATATATATATATAAATTTAAGATATGATAATTAAAACTTTGAACAAGCAAATCAAAGATATCAAAATTTAACATTATAAACGGCATCCAAGCAAAGCTGAATGTTAATGAATAAATAAAGAAGTTAATAAATTTTGCGTGTATATGGACCATAATATACAGGCGTTGCGTAATGTATTGTTCATTATTATAATGCGCATACATTGGTTAATGCAACAATCCAAAATGTATAATGTTGTACCTGGTTTTTCAGGTTAATGTTTTATATAAAATTATCAATATATTATATCACACAAAAAGCTAATAAATAAATAAAATGAAGATAGAAAATACTATAGATATATGTATATTGCTTATATAAAACTAAGACTTTTCGCAACATTTGTTTTGGATTTAAAATAAAAAAAAAACAATGTTTAATTTATTGAAGGAATTGATATATGCCAGTAAAATGGTGTATTTTTAATTTCTTTCAATAAAAACATTTTTGATGATATATAGAAACAAAATTATTAAAACTCTAAGCGGTGGATCACTCGGCTCATGGGTCGATGAAGAACGCAGCAAACTGTGCGTCATCGTGTGAACTGCAGGACACATGAACATCGACATTTTGAACGCATATCGCAGTCCATGCTGTTATGTACTTTAATTAATTTTAAAGTGCTGCTTGGACTACATATGGTTGAGGGTTGTAAGACTATGCAAAATAAGTTGTTCATAAATTTCATTTAATGATTTTTATAAGCACATGGTATATTATTGGATAATAATAATTATTAATTATTATATTCATAATATTAAAAATTATATGAAGAACATTATTCTCACATTGTTGTAAATATTTGAATGTGAAAACGAAGAGAAATATTTTCTTTTTTTTTAAATCAAATAATACTGAGAAATGTCTAGCATAAAAAATGTGAAAATATTTTTCATCTAGAATTGTCTCTTATTAATGATGCAAGAAAATTGAAAAACGTTGTAAAAGTTATTATTCTTCGTTGGGTTTGTTATAATTTTATGACAAATTTAAAATATAATGTTTTCTCTATATAAAAAGAATTAATGCTAAAAAATGTTTTATACAACCTCAACTCATATGGGACTACCCCCTGAATTTAAGCATATTAATTAGGGGAGGAAAAGAAACTAACAAGGATTTTCTTAGTAGCGGCGAGCGAAAAGAAATCAGTTCAGCACTAAGTCACTTTGTCTATATGGCAAATGTGAGATGCAGTGTATGGAGCGTCAATATTCTAGTATGAGAAATTAATGATTTAAGTCCTTCTTAAATGAGGCCATTTACCCATAGAGGGTGCCAGGCCCGTATAACGTTAATGATTACTAGATGATGTTTCCAAAGAGTCGTGTTGCTTGATAGTGCAGCACTAAGTGGGTGGTAAACTCCATCTAAAACTAAATATAACCATGAGACCGATAGTAAACAAGTACCGTGAGGGAAAGTTGAAAAGAACTCTGAATAGAGAGTTAAACAGTACGTGAAACTGCTTAGAGGTTAAGCCCGATGAACCTGAATATCCGTTATGGAAAATTCATCATTAGAATTGTAATATTTAAACAATATTATGATAATAGTGTGCATTTTTTCCATATAAGGACATTGTAATCTATTAGCATACCATTATTTATCATAAAATATGACTTATAGTTTATTCAAATTATTATGCTTGCATTTTAACACAGAATAAATGTCATTAATTTGATAAAGTGCTGATAGATTTATATGACTACAGTGCGTTAATTTTTCGGAATTATATAATGGCATAATTATCATTGATTTTTGTGTTTATTATATGCACTTGTACGATTAACAATGCGAAAGATTCAGGATACCTTCGGGACCCGTCTTGAAACACGGACCAAGGAGTCTAACATATGTGCAAGTTATTGGGATATAAACCTAATAGCGTAATTAACTTGACTAATAATGGGATTAGTTTTTTAACTATTTATAGCTAATTAACACAATCCCGGGGCGTTCTATATAGTTATGTATAATAATATTTATATTATTTATACCTCTAACTGGAACGTACCTTGAGCATATATGCTGTGACCCGAAAGATGGTGAACTATACTTGATCAGGTTGAAGTCAGGGGAAACCCTGATGGAAGACCGAAACAGTTCTGACGTGCAAATCGATTGTCAGAATTGAGTATAGGGGCGAAAGACCAATCGAACCATCTAGTAGCTGGTTCCTTCCGAAGTTTCCCTCAGGATAGCTGGTGCATTTTAATGTTATATAAAATAATCTTATCTGGTAAAGCGAATGATTAGAGGCCTTAGGGTCGAAACGATCTTAACCTATTCTCAAACTTTAAATGGGTAAGAACCTTAACTTTCTTGATATGAAGTTTAAGGTTATGATATAATGTGCCCAGTGGGCCACTTTTGGTAAGCAGAACTGGCGCTGTGGGATGAACCAAACGTAATGTTACGGTGCCCAAATTAACAACTCATGCAGATACCATGAAAGGCGTTGGTTGCTTAAAACAGCAGGACGGTGATCATGGAAGTCGAAATCCGCTAAGGAGTGTGTAACAACTCACCTGCCGAAGCAACTAGCCCTTAAAATGGATGGCGCTTAAGTTGTATACCTATACATTACCGCTAAAGTAGATGATTTATATTACTTGTAATATAAATTTTGAAACTTTAGTGAGTAGGAAGGTACAATGGTATGCGTAGAAGTGTTTGGCGTAAGCCTGCATGGAGCTGCCATTGGTACAGATCTTGGTGGTAGTAGCAAATAATCGAATGAGACCTTGGAGGACTGAAGTGGAGAAGGGTTTCGTGTGAACAGTGGTTGATCACGAGTTAGTCGGTCCTAAGTTCAAGGCGAAAGCCGAAAATTTTCAAGTAAAATAAATGTCTAATAAATATATAAAGCAAGCTAATTAAAATACTTGAATAATTTTGAACGAAAGGGAATACGGTTCCAATTCCGTAACCTGTTGAGTATCCGTTTGTTATTAAATATGGGCCTCGTGCTCATCCTGGCAACAGGAACGACCATAAAGAAGCCGTCGAGAGATATCGGAAGAGTTTTCTTTTCTGTTTTATAGCCGTACTACCATGGAAGTCTTTCGCAGAGAGATATGGTAGATGGGCTAGAAGAGCATGACATATACTGTTGTGTCGATATTTTCTCCTCGGACCTTGAAAATTTATGGTGGGGATACGCAAACTTCTCAACAGGCCGTACCAATATCCGCAGCTGGTCTCCAAGGTGAAGAGTCTCTAGTCGATAGAATAATGTAGGTAAGGGAAGTCGGCAAATTAGATCCGTAACTTCGGGATAAGGATTGGCTCTGAAGATTGAGATAGTCGGGCTTGATTGGGAAACAATAACATGGTTTATGTGCTCGTTCTGGGTAAATAGAGTTTCTATCATTTATGGTAGTTACTTGTTCCCCGGATAGTTTAGTTACGTAGCCAATTGTGGAACTTTCTTGCTAAAATTTTTAAGAATACTAGTTGGGTCAAACCAATTAGTTCTTATTAATTAGAACGATTATCAATTAACAATCAATTCAGAACTGGCACGGACTTGGGGAATCCGACTGTCTAATTAAAACAAAGCATTGTGATGGCCCTAGCGGGTGTTGACACAATGTGATTTCTGCCCAGTGCTCTGAATGTCAAAGTGAAGAAATTCAAGTAAGCGCGGGTCAACGGCGGGAGTAACTATGACTCTCTTAAGGTAGCCAAATGCCTCGTCATCTAATTAGTGACGCGCATGAATGGATTAACGAGATTCCTACTGTCCCTATCTACTATCTAGCGAAACCACAGCCAAGGGAACGGGCTTGGAATAATTAGCGGGGAAAGAAGACCCTTTTGAGCTTGACTCTAATCTGGCAGTGTAAGGAGACATAAGAGGTGTAGAATAAGTGGGAGATATTAGACTTCGGTTTGGTATCGACAATGAAATACCACTACTCTTATTGTTTCCTTACTTACTTGATTAAATGGAACGTGTATCATTTCCTAGCCATTATACGGATATATTTATTATATCTTATGGTATTGGGTTTTGATGCAAGCTTCTTGATCAAAGTATCACGAGTTTGTTATATAATCGCAAACAAATTCTTTAATGAGACGATGCATTTATGTATTTTTGATTTGAAAATTTGGTATAACTCCAATTACTCAGGTATGATCCAATTCAAGGACATTGCCAGGTAGGGAGTTTGACTGGGGCGGTACATCTCTCAAATAATAACGGAGGTGTCCCAAGGCCAGCTCAGTGCGGACAGAAACCACACATAGAGCAAAAGGGCAAATGCTGACTTGATCTCGGTGTTCAGTACACACAGGGACAGCAAAAGCTCGGCCTATCGATCCTTTTGGTTTAAAGAGTTTTTAACAAGAGGTGTCAGAAAAGTTACCATAGGGATAACTGGCTTGTGGCGGCCAAGCGTTCATAGCGACGTCGCTTTTTGATCCTTCGATGTCGGCTCTTCCTATCATTGTGAAGCAAAATTCACCAAGCGTTGGATTGTTCACCCATGCAAGGGAACGTGAGCTGGGTTTAGACCGTCGTGAGACAGGTTAGTTTTACCCTACTAATGACAAAACGTTGTTGCGACAGCATTCCTGCGTAGTACGAGAGGAACCGCAGGTACGGACCAATGGCACAATACTTGTTCGAGCGAACAGTGGTATGACGCTACGTCCGTTGGATTATGCCTGAACGCCTCTAAGGTCGTATCCGTGCTGGACTGCAATGATAAATAAGGGGCAATTTGCATTGTATGGCTTCTAAACCATTTAAAGTTTATAATTCATTTTATAAACGACAATGGATGTGATGCCAATGTAATTTGTAACATAGTAAATTGGGAGGATCTTTGATCACCTGGTGCCGCGCTAGTTACATATAAAAGCATTATTTAATACAATGACAAAGCCTAGAATCAATTGTAAACGACTTTTGTAACAGGCAAGGTGTTGTAAGTGGTTGAGCAGCTGCCATACTGCGATCCACTGAAGCTTATCCTCTGCTTGATGATTCGATAAATAAAATTAATATATTTATTATAATACACGGGTGTGATGTATATAAAATGCTTTTTATATACTTATCAATAATGTGTATTATAAAAATATCTATATATATATATATTGATGGTGCTAAATATATATATAAAAATACATGTATTTATTTAATATACTATGTATTTTAAATTAAATATATTTAAATAGATGCAAAGAATAATAACAAAGCGATATAACCCGAAAGAAGAACCCCATATAAAAAGTGGCATAAGAAGATAAAACGATAAAGTTCATTTTTTGGACTTAGAAAAAATATCAAACTAATATGTTTGATATATAACAAAGCGATATAACCCGAAAGAAGAACCCCATATAAAAAGTGGCATAAGAAGATAAAACGATAAAGTTCATTTCTTGGACTTAGAAAAAATATCAAACTAATATGTTTGATATATAACAAAGCGATATAACCCGAAAGAAGAACCCCATATAAAAAGTGGCATAAGAAGATAAAACGATAAAGTTCATTTTTTGGACTTAGAAAAAATATCAAACTAATATGTTTGATATATAACAAAGCGATATAACCCGAAAGAAGGACCCCATATAAAAAGTGGCATAAGAAGATAAAACGATAAAGTTCATTTTTTGGACTTAGAAAAAATATCAAACTAATATGTTTGATATATAACAAAGCGATATAACCCGAAAGAAGAACCCCATATAAAAAGTGGCATAAGAAGATAAAACGATAAAGTTCATTTTTTGGACTTAGAAAAAATATCAAACTAATATGTTTGATATATAACAAAGCGATATAACCCGAAAGAAGAACCCCATATAAAAAGTGGCATAAGAAGATAAAACGATAAAGTTCATTTTTTGACTTAGAAAAAATATCAAACTAATATGTTTGATATATAACAAAGCGATATAACCCAAAAAGACCCCATATAAAAAGTGGCATAAAAGATAAAACGATAAAGTTCATTTTTGACTTAGAAAAAATATCAAACTAATATGTTTGATATATAACAAAGCGATATAACCCGAAAGAAGGACCCCATATAAAAAGTGGCATAAGAAGATAAAACGATAAAGTTCATTTCTTGGACTTAGAAAAAATATCAAACTAATATGTTTGATATATAACAAAGCGATATAACCCGAAAGAAGAACCCCATATAAAAAGTGGCATAAGAAGATAAAACGATAAAGTTCATTTTTTGGACTTAGAAAAAATATCAAACTAATATATTTGATATATAACAAAGCGATATAACCCGAAAGAAGAACCCCATATAAAAAGTGGCATAAGAAGATAAAACGATATAGTTCATTTTTTGGACTTAGAAAAAATATCAAATTAATATTTCATATATAACAAAGCGATGTGGAATTATCAATTATTCTCATATGATATCATATAAAGAGGAATAATTTATATGAAAATTGTCCAAATTTAATATAGTATATAAAAGAATAATATATTGAGAATATAAAATTGGAAAATATATGATATTAATATGTTTAATGTATAAGAAAGGTTTTACTATGATATATATTCTCATATGATATCATATGAAAAATATATGGAATTATCAATTATTTTCATATAATATCATATGAAGAGAAATTTATTATATGAAAAATATATGGAAATAACAATTATTTTCATATAATATCATATGAAGAGAATTTATTCTATGAAAAATGGCTAAACTTTATATATTATATATTAATAAATATATTGAAAATATTAAATTAAACATTTTTAATATTAACATGTATAAGATATAAGAATTATTTTACTTTGATATATATTCTCATATGACATTATATGAAAAATATGTGGAATTATAAATTATTCTCATATAATATCATATGAAGAGAAATTTATTATATGAAAAATATGTGGAATTATTAATTAATCTCATATGATATCATATGAAGAGAAATTTATTATATGAAAAATAGACAAATTTATTTAGTATATGTTAATAAATATATTGAGAATATTATATTAAACATTTTTAATATTAACATGTATAAGATATAAGAAATATTTAACTTTAATATATATTCACATATGATATCATATGAAAAATATATGGAATTTCAGTTATTCTCATATGATATCATATGAAGGAAAATTTATTATATTAAAATGAGCAAAACTTAATATAGTATAATATATGAAAATTTAATATATTGAGAATATTAAATTGGAAAATATATGATATTAATATGTTTAATGTATAAGAAATATT
The DNA here is from genome assembly GCA_035045905.1 of Drosophila anomelani. Lineage (NCBI taxonomy): Eukaryota > Metazoa > Arthropoda > Insecta > Diptera > Drosophilidae > Drosophila > Drosophila anomelani. The sequence continues at coordinate 306,222 of JAWNOO010000146.1, read as the reverse complement.
TTACTATGATAAATATTCTCATATGATATCATATGAAAAATATGTGGAATTATAAATTATTCTCATATAATATCATATGAAGAGAAATTTATTATATGAAAAATAGAAAAACTTAATATAGTATAATATATGAAAATTGAATATATTGAGAATATTAAATTGGAAAATATATGATATTAATATGTTTAATGTATATGAAATATTTTACTATGATAAATATTCTCATATGATATCATATGAAAAATATGTGGAATTATAAATTATTCTCATATGATATCATATGAAGAGAAATTTATTATATGAAAAAGAGAAAAACTTAATATAGTATAATATATGAAAATTTAATATATTGAGAATATTAAATTGGAAAATATATGATATTAATATGTTTAATGTATATGAAATATTTTACTATGATAAATATTCTCATATGATATCATATGAAAAATATGTGGAATTATAAATTATTCTCATATGATATCATATGAAGAGAAATTTATTATATGAAAAAGAGAAAAACTTAATATAGTATAATATATGAAAATTTAATATATTGAGAATATTAAATTGGAAAATATATGATATTAATATGTTTAATGTAAAAGAAATATTTTATTATGATAAATATTCTCATATGATATCATATGAAAAATATGTGGAATTATAAATTATTCTCATATAATATCATATGAAGAGAAATTTATTATATGAAAAATAGAAAAACTTAATATAGTATAATATATGAAAATGTAATATATTGAGAATATTTAATTGGAAAATATATGATATTAATATGTTTAATGTATAAGAAATATTTTACTATGATAAATATTCTCATATGATATCATATGAAAAATATGTGGAATTATAAATTATTCTCATATGATATCATATGAAGAGAAATTTATTATATGAAAAATAGAAAAACTTTTAATATAGTAAATATATGAAAATTTAATATATTGAGAATATTTAATTGGAAAATATATGATATTAATATGTTTAATGTAAAAGAAATATTTTACTATGATAAATATTCTCATATGATATCATATGAAAAATATGTGGAATTATAAATTATTCTCATATAATATCATATGAAGAGAAATTTATTATATGAAAAATAGAAAAACTTAATATAGTATAATATATGAAAATTTAATATATTGAGAATATTAAATTGGAAAATATATGATATTAATATGTTTAATGTATAAGAAATATTTTACTATGATAAATATTCTCATATGATATCATATGAAAAATATGTGGAATTATAAATTATTCTCATATGATATCATATGAAGAGAAATTTATTATATGAAAAATAGAAAAACTTAATATAGTATAATATATGAAAATTTAATATATTGAGAATATTAAATTGGAAAATATATGATATTAATATGTTTAATGTATAAGAAATATTTTACTATGATAAATATTCTCATATGATATCATATGAAAAATATGTGGAATTATAAATTATTCTCATATGATATCATATGAAGAGAAATTTATTATATGAAAAATAGAAAAACTTAATATAGTATAATATATGAAAATTTAATATATTGAGAATATTAAATTGGAAAATATATGATATTAATATGTTTAATATATAAGAAATATTTTACTATGATAAATATTCTCATATGATATCATATGAAAAATATGTGGAATTATAAATTATTCTCATATGATATCAAATGAAGAGAAATTTATTATATGAAAACTGGCAAAATTTTAATCATATTATTTTAAATATATACTAAATTGTATAATTTTTCTGTATTTTCATACGATTAGTGAGTTTTTCTATATGTATATCGTTTTTTCTATACGATAAATACCCTTTTTGTAGACAACGGGACAAAAAACCTATATAGGGTAGGTGGTGGCGGCCTGCCTGTCATGGAACAAAATATATACTTGGCATATATTTTGTTCAATAATATGAAATATTTTGTATAATAATACAAATTATTGGTCATATTATATGAAATATACAAATATTTTCATATATTTGTGTATTTTGATACGAATATTGAGATTTTCCCTATGTATACCATTTTCCCCATACGATAAATACCCTTTTTGTAGACAGCGGGACAAAAAACCTATATAGGGTAGGTGGTGGCGGCCTGCCTGTCATGGAACAAAATATTTACTTGGCATATATTTTGTTCAATAATATGAAATATTTTGTATAATAATACAAATTATTGGTCATATTATATGAAATATACAAATATTTTCATATATTTGTGTATTTTGATACGATTATTGAGATTTTTCCTATGTATACCATTTTCCCCATATGATAAATACCCTTTTTGTAGACAGCGGGACAAAAAACCTATATAGGGTAGGTGGTGGCGGCCTGCCTGTCATGGAACAAAATATTTACTTGGCATATATTTTGTTCAATAATATGAAATATTTTGTATAATAATACAAATTATTGGTCATATTATATGAAATATACAAATATTTTCGTATATTTGTGTATTTTAATACGATTGTTGAGTTTTTCCCTATTTATATAGGGAGAAACCATATGTGGGATGGAAAATGCAATTATAAATACCCGATTTCAAGACATTGGTGCAAAAAACCTATATAAGATGGACAGTAGTTGTTCATCAAGTATTATACAAAATTTTATGTGATTTCATATATTTTCGATAATACTTATGATTAATGCTTATAATACATAAATATATATCGTATAAAATTTGTTTTCTAAGTTTTCAATATCGAATCTTAGAATTTTGGCTTAGCGCGGTATATATTTATTTAAAAAAGATAATAGAGTTGAAACAAAGGCCAAAATGAAGAACAATTCTAGTTTCCAAATATTATCGTTAATTTCTGGCGGAAGGCAGATATAATTTATATTATATTTGATCCTTCCAAAATAATGTATTTTGCATAGTATTATTTTTATAATATTAATGTATATATACATTTACTGTATGATATTAGTTTCATAAATTATTTGTAACTTTTTCATATGCTCTTGGTTTTATATTAATATATTACCATATTAAAATCTATACGAAAATATTAAATTTTAAATTTAATATCAAACTGCAAATGTTGTAATTCAATATAATAATATTGATTAAACAAAATTTTATGTGTGATAAAATTATGTATGTTGGAAATAAAATGATATTTTTGATTGAAATATGCATCTATAAAATTTGTGTATAGAAAAAATGTTGTTAATATGAAAATAATGGAAAATCTTAAATGCGAAAAAAAAAACAAAGAACAAAGCAGAAAAAAGAAAAGAAAAGAAATGAAAAAAAAAAATAGTACTACGTTACGTATAATTGTTGCGAATACGATAGCTATATAAATATGGCCGTATTCGATAAGAAAAAATAAATAATATTAAATGTACTCATAAAATCTATACAAATATTTATTATGCTAATTTCTATTCAATAATATGAATGAAATAAGAAATAAAAACATTATTCTGGTTGATCCTGCCAGTAGTTATATGCTTGTCTCAAAGATTAAGCCATGCATGTCTAAGTACACACGAATTAAAAGTGAAACCGCAAAAGGCTCATTATATCAGTTATGGTTCCTTAGATCGTTAACAGTTACTTGGATAACTGTGGTAATTCTAGAGCTAATACATGCAATTAAAACATGAACCTTATGGGACATGTGCTTTTATTAGGCTAAAACCAAGCGATCGCAAG
>JAWNOO010000146.1:290000-300000 GCA_035045905.1 Drosophila anomelani | reverse complement strand
GTATTTTTAATTTCTTTCAATAAAAACATTTTTGATGATATATAGAAACAAAATTATTAAAACTCTAAGCGGTGGATCACTCGGCTCATGGGTCGATGAAGAACGCAGCAAACTGTGCGTCATCGTGTGAACTGCAGGACACATGAACATCGACATTTTGAACGCATATCGCAGTCCATGCTGTTATGTACTTTAATTAATTTTAAAGTGCTGCTTGGACTACATATGGTTGAGGGTTGTAAGACTATGCAAAATAAGTTGTTCATAAATTTCATTTAATGATTTTTATAAGCACATGGTATATTATTGGATAATAATAATTATTAATTATTATATTCATAATATTAAAAATTATATGAAGAACATTATTCTCACATTGTTGTAAATATTTGAATGTGAAAACGAAGAGAAATATTTTCTTTTTTTTTAAATCAAATAATACTGAGAAATGTCTAGCATAAAAAATGTGAAAATATTTTTCATCTAGAATTGTCTCTTATTAATGATGCAAGAAAATTGAAAAACGTTGTAAAAGTTATTATTCTTCGTTGGGTTTGTTATAATTTTATGACAAATTTAAAATATAATGTTTTCTCTATATAAAAAGAATTAATGCTAAAAAATGTTTTATACAACCTCAACTCATATGGGACTACCCCCTGAATTTAAGCATATTAATTAGGGGAGGAAAAGAAACTAACAAGGATTTTCTTAGTAGCGGCGAGCGAAAAGAAATCAGTTCAGCACTAAGTCACTTTGTCTATATGGCAAATGTGAGATGCAGTGTATGGAGCGTCAATATTCTAGTATGAGAAATTAATGATTTAAGTCCTTCTTAAATGAGGCCATTTACCCATAGAGGGTGCCAGGCCCGTATAACGTTAATGATTACTAGATGATGTTTCCAAAGAGTCGTGTTGCTTGATAGTGCAGCACTAAGTGGGTGGTAAACTCCATCTAAAACTAAATATAACCATGAGACCGATAGTAAACAAGTACCGTGAGGGAAAGTTGAAAAGAACTCTGAATAGAGAGTTAAACAGTACGTGAAACTGCTTAGAGGTTAAGCCCGATGAACCTGAATATCCGTTATGGAAAATTCATCATTAGAATTGTAATATTTAAACAATATTATGATAATAGTGTGCATTTTTTCCATATAAGGACATTGTAATCTATTAGCATACCATTATTTATCATAAAATATGACTTATAGTTTATTCAAATTATTATGCTTGCATTTTAACACAGAATAAATGTCATTAATTTGATAAAGTGCTGATAGATTTATATGACTACAGTGCGTTAATTTTTCGGAATTATATAATGGCATAATTATCATTGATTTTTGTGTTTATTATATGCACTTGTACGATTAACAATGCGAAAGATTCAGGATACCTTCGGGACCCGTCTTGAAACACGGACCAAGGAGTCTAACATATGTGCAAGTTATTGGGATATAAACCTAATAGCGTAATTAACTTGACTAATAATGGGATTAGTTTTTTAACTATTTATAGCTAATTAACACAATCCCGGGGCGTTCTATATAGTTATGTATAATAATATTTATATTATTTATACCTCTAACTGGAACGTACCTTGAGCATATATGCTGTGACCCGAAAGATGGTGAACTATACTTGATCAGGTTGAAGTCAGGGGAAACCCTGATGGAAGACCGAAACAGTTCTGACGTGCAAATCGATTGTCAGAATTGAGTATAGGGGCGAAAGACCAATCGAACCATCTAGTAGCTGGTTCCTTCCGAAGTTTCCCTCAGGATAGCTGGTGCATTTTAATGTTATATAAAATAATCTTATCTGGTAAAGCGAATGATTAGAGGCCTTAGGGTCGAAACGATCTTAACCTATTCTCAAACTTTAAATGGGTAAGAACCTTAACTTTCTTGATATGAAGTTTAAGGTTATGATATAATGTGCCCAGTGGGCCACTTTTGGTAAGCAGAACTGGCGCTGTGGGATGAACCAAACGTAATGTTACGGTGCCCAAATTAACAACTCATGCAGATACCATGAAAGGCGTTGGTTGCTTAAAACAGCAGGACGGTGATCATGGAAGTCGAAATCCGCTAAGGAGTGTGTAACAACTCACCTGCCGAAGCAACTAGCCCTTAAAATGGATGGCGCTTAAGTTGTATACCTATACATTACCGCTAAAGTAGATGATTTATATTACTTGTAATATAAATTTTGAAACTTTAGTGAGTAGGAAGGTACAATGGTATGCGTAGAAGTGTTTGGCGTAAGCCTGCATGGAGCTGCCATTGGTACAGATCTTGGTGGTAGTAGCAAATAATCGAATGAGACCTTGGAGGACTGAAGTGGAGAAGGGTTTCGTGTGAACAGTGGTTGATCACGAGTTAGTCGGTCCTAAGTTCAAGGCGAAAGCCGAAAATTTTCAAGTAAAATAAATGTCTAATAAATATATAAAGCAAGCTAATTAAAATACTTGAATAATTTTGAACGAAAGGGAATACGGTTCCAATTCCGTAACCTGTTGAGTATCCGTTTGTTATTAAATATGGGCCTCGTGCTCATCCTGGCAACAGGAACGACCATAAAGAAGCCGTCGAGAGATATCGGAAGAGTTTTCTTTTCTGTTTTATAGCCGTACTACCATGGAAGTCTTTCGCAGAGAGATATGGTAGATGGGCTAGAAGAGCATGACATATACTGTTGTGTCGATATTTTCTCCTCGGACCTTGAAAATTTATGGTGGGGATACGCAAACTTCTCAACAGGCCGTACCAATATCCGCAGCTGGTCTCCAAGGTGAAGAGTCTCTAGTCGATAGAATAATGTAGGTAAGGGAAGTCGGCAAATTAGATCCGTAACTTCGGGATAAGGATTGGCTCTGAAGATTGAGATAGTCGGGCTTGATTGGGAAACAATAACATGGTTTATGTGCTCGTTCTGGGTAAATAGAGTTTCTATCATTTATGGTAGTTACTTGTTCCCCGGATAGTTTAGTTACGTAGCCAATTGTGGAACTTTCTTGCTAAAATTTTTAAGAATACTAGTTGGGTCAAACCAATTAGTTCTTATTAATTAGAACGATTATCAATTAACAATCAATTCAGAACTGGCACGGACTTGGGGAATCCGACTGTCTAATTAAAACAAAGCATTGTGATGGCCCTAGCGGGTGTTGACACAATGTGATTTCTGCCCAGTGCTCTGAATGTCAAAGTGAAGAAATTCAAGTAAGCGCGGGTCAACGGCGGGAGTAACTATGACTCTCTTAAGGTAGCCAAATGCCTCGTCATCTAATTAGTGACGCGCATGAATGGATTAACGAGATTCCTACTGTCCCTATCTACTATCTAGCGAAACCACAGCCAAGGGAACGGGCTTGGAATAATTAGCGGGGAAAGAAGACCCTTTTGAGCTTGACTCTAATCTGGCAGTGTAAGGAGACATAAGAGGTGTAGAATAAGTGGGAGATATTAGACTTCGGTTTGGTATCGACAATGAAATACCACTACTCTTATTGTTTCCTTACTTACTTGATTAAATGGAACGTGTATCATTTCCTAGCCATTATACGGATATATTTATTATATCTTATGGTATTGGGTTTTGATGCAAGCTTCTTGATCAAAGTATCACGAGTTTGTTATATAATCGCAAACAAATTCTTTAATGAGACGATGCATTTATGTATTTTTGATTTGAAAATTTGGTATAACTCCAATTACTCAGGTATGATCCAATTCAAGGACATTGCCAGGTAGGGAGTTTGACTGGGGCGGTACATCTCTCAAATAATAACGGAGGTGTCCCAAGGCCAGCTCAGTGCGGACAGAAACCACACATAGAGCAAAAGGGCAAATGCTGACTTGATCTCGGTGTTCAGTACACACAGGGACAGCAAAAGCTCGGCCTATCGATCCTTTTGGTTTAAAGAGTTTTTAACAAGAGGTGTCAGAAAAGTTACCATAGGGATAACTGGCTTGTGGCGGCCAAGCGTTCATAGCGACGTCGCTTTTTGATCCTTCGATGTCGGCTCTTCCTATCATTGTGAAGCAAAATTCACCAAGCGTTGGATTGTTCACCCATGCAAGGGAACGTGAGCTGGGTTTAGACCGTCGTGAGACAGGTTAGTTTTACCCTACTAATGACAAAACGTTGTTGCGACAGCATTCCTGCGTAGTACGAGAGGAACCGCAGGTACGGACCAATGGCACAATACTTGTTCGAGCGAACAGTGGTATGACGCTACGTCCGTTGGATTATGCCTGAACGCCTCTAAGGTCGTATCCGTGCTGGACTGCAATGATAAATAAGGGGCAATTTGCATTGTATGGCTTCTAAACCATTTAAAGTTTATAATTCATTTTATAAACGACAATGGATGTGATGCCAATGTAATTTGTAACATAGTAAATTGGGAGGATCTTTGATCACCTGGTGCCGCGCTAGTTACATATAAAAGCATTATTTAATACAATGACAAAGCCTAGAATCAATTGTAAACGACTTTTGTAACAGGCAAGGTGTTGTAAGTGGTTGAGCAGCTGCCATACTGCGATCCACTGAAGCTTATCCTCTGCTTGATGATTCGATAAATAAAATTAATATATTTATTATAATACACGGGTGTGATGTATATAAAATGCTTTTTATATACTTATCAATAATGTGTATTATAAAAATATCTATATATATATATATTGATGGTGCTAAATATATATATAAAAATACATGTATTTATTTAATATACTATGTATTTTAAATTAAATATATTTAAATAGATGCAAAGAATAATAACAAAGCGATATAACCCGAAAGAAGAACCCCATATAAAAAGTGGCATAAGAAGATAAAACGATAAAGTTCATTTTTGGACTTAGAAAAAATATCAAACTAATATGTTTGATATATAACAAAGCGATATAACCCGAAAGAAGAACCCCATATAAAAAGTGGCATAAGAAGATAAAACGATAAAGTTCATTTCTTGGACTTAGAAAAAATATCAAACTAATATGTTTGATATATAACAAAGCGATATAACCCGAAAGAAGAACCCCATATAAAAAGTGGCATAAGAAGATAAAACGATAAAGTTCATTTTTTGGACTTAGAAAAAATATCAAACTAATATGTTTGATATATAACAAAGCGATATAACCCGAAAGAAGACCCCATATAAAAAGTGGCATAAGAAGATAAAACGATAAAGTTCATTTTTGGACTTAGAAAAATATCAAACTAATATGTTTGATATATAACAAAGCGATATAACCCGAAAGAAGAACCCATATAAAAAGTGGCATAAGAAGATAAAACGATAAAGTTCATTTTTGACTTAAAAAAATATCAAACTAATATGTTTGATATATAACAAAGCGATATAACCCGAAAGAAGAACCCATATAAAAAGTGGCTAAGAAGATAAAACGATAAAGTTCATTTTACTTAAAAAATATCAAACTAATATTTTATATATAACAAACATATAACCCACCCATAAAAAACAAACTTCTAATATCAACAAATTTATATAAACCAAAACCCAAAAACCCATATAAAAGTAAAAGATAAAACAAAAGTTCATATTAAAAATACATAAATTTATATAAACAAACATATAACCCAAAAAAACCCCATATAAAAATGCATAAAAGATAAAACATAAATTCATTTTACTAAATATCAAACTAATAATTTATATATAACAAACGATATAACCCAAAAAGAACCCCATATAAAAAGTGGCATAAGAAGATAAAACGATAAGTTCATTTTTTGGACTTAGAAAAAATATCAAATTAATATTTCATATATAACAAAGCGATGTGGAATTATCAATTATTCTCATATGATATCATATAAAGAGGAATAATTTATATGAAAATTGTCCAAATTTAATATAGTATATAAAAGAATAATATATTGAGAATATAAAATTGGAAAATATATGATATTAATATGTTTAATGTATAAGAAAGGTTTTACTATGATATATATTCTCATATGATATCATATGAAAAATATATGGAATTATCAATTATTTTCATATAATATCATATGAAGAGAAATTTATTATATGAAAAATATATGGAAATAACAATTATTTTCATATAATATCATATGAAGAGAATTTATTCTATGAAAAATGGCTAAACTTTATATATTATATATTAATAAATATATTGAAAATATTAAATTAAACATTTTTAATATTAACATGTATAAGATATAAGAATTATTTTACTTTGATATATATTCTCATATGACATTATATGAAAAATATGTGGAATTATAAATTATTCTCATATAATATCATATGAAGAGAAATTTATTATATGAAAAATATGTGGAATTATTAATTAATCTCATATGATATCATATGAAGAGAAATTTATTATATGAAAAATAGACAAATTTATTTAGTATATGTTAATAAATATATTGAGAATATTATATTAAACATTTTTAATATTAACATGTATAAGATATAAGAAATATTTAACTTTAATATATATTCACATATGATATCATATGAAAAATATATGGAATTTCAGTTATTCTCATATGATATCATATGAAGGAAAATTTATTATATTAAAATGAGCAAAACTTAATATAGTATAATATATGAAAATTTAATATATTGAGAATATTAAATTGGAAAATATATGATATTAATATGTTTAATGTATAAGAAATATTTTACTATGATAAATATTCTCATATGATATCATATGAAAAATATGTGGAATTATAAATTATTCTCATATAATATCATATGAAGAGAAATTTATTATATGAAAAATAGAAAAACTTAATATAGTATAATATATGAAAATTGAATATATTGAGAATATTAAATTGGAAAATATATGATATTAATATGTTTAATGTATATGAAATATTTTACTATGATAAATATTCTCATATGATATCATATGAAAAATATGTGGAATTATAAATTATTCTCATATGATATCATATGAAGAGAAATTTATTATATGAAAAAGAGAAAAACTTAATATAGTATAATATATGAAAATTTAATATATTGAGAATATTAAATTGGAAAATATATGATATTAATATGTTTAATGTATATGAAATATTTTACTATGATAAATATTCTCATATGATATCATATGAAAAATATGTGGAATTATAAATTATTCTCATATGATATCATATGAAGAGAAATTTATTATATGAAAAAGAGAAAAACTTAATATAGTATAATATATGAAAATTTAATATATTGAGAATATTAAATTGGAAAATATATGATATTAATATGTTTAATGTAAAAGAAATATTTTATTATGATAAATATTCTCATATGATATCATATGAAAAATATGTGGAATTATAAATTATTCTCATATAATATCATATGAAGAGAAATTTATTATATGAAAAATAGAAAAACTTAATATAGTATAATATATGAAAATGTAATATATTGAGAATATTTAATTGGAAAATATATGATATTAATATGTTTAATGTATAAGAAATATTTTACTATGATAAATATTCTCATATGATATCATATGAAAAATATGTGGAATTATAAATTATTCTCATATGATATCATATGAAGAGAAATTTATTATATGAAAAATAGAAAAACTTTTAATATAGTAAATATATGAAAATTTAATATATTGAGAATATTTAATTGGAAAATATATGATATTAATATGTTTAATGTAAAAGAAATATTTTACTATGATAAATATTCTCATATGATATCATATGAAAAATATGTGGAATTATAAATTATTCTCATATAATATCATATGAAGAGAAATTTATTATATGAAAAATAGAAAAACTTAATATAGTATAATATATGAAAATTTAATATATTGAGAATATTAAATTGGAAAATATATGATATTAATATGTTTAATGTATAAGAAATATTTTACTATGATAAATATTCTCATATGATATCATATGAAAAATATGTGGAATTATAAATTATTCTCATATGATATCATATGAAGAGAAATTTATTATATGAAAAATAGAAAAACTTAATATAGTATAATATATGAAAATTTAATATATTGAGAATATTAAATTGGAAAATATATGATATTAATATGTTTAATGTATAAGAAATATTTTACTATGATAAATATTCTCATATGATATCATATGAAAAATATGTGGAATTATAAATTATTCTCATATGATATCATATGAAGAGAAATTTATTATATGAAAAATAGAAAAACTTAATATAGTATAATATATGAAAATTTAATATATTGAGAATATTAAATTGGAAAATATATGATATTAATATGTTTAATATATAAGAAATATTTTACTATGATAAATATTCTCATATGATATCATATGAAAAATATGTGGAATTATAAATTATTCTCATATGATATCAAATGAAGAGAAATTTATTATATGAAAACTGGCAAAATTTTAATCATATTATTTTAAATATATACTAAATTGTATAATTTTTCTGTATTTTCATACGATTAGTGAGTTTTTCTATATGTATATCGTTTTTTCTATACGATAAATACCCTTTTTGTAGACAACGGGACAAAAAACCTATATAGGGTAGGTGGTGGCGGCCTGCCTGTCATGGAACAAAATATATACTTGGCATATATTTTGTTCAATAATATGAAATATTTTGTATAATAATACAAATTATTGGTCATATTATATGAAATATACAAATATTTTCATATATTTGTGTATTTTGATACGAATATTGAGATTTTCCCTATGTATACCATTTTCCCCATACGATAAATACCCTTTTTGTAGACAGCGGGACAAAAAACCTATATAGGGTAGGTGGTGGCGGCCTGCCTGTCATGGAACAAAATATTTACTTGGCATATATTTTGTTCAATAATATGAAATATTTTGTATAATAATACAAATTATTGGTCATATTATATGAAATATACAAATATTTTCATATATTTGTGTATTTTGATACGATTATTGAGATTTTTCCTATGTATACCATTTTCCCCATATGATAAATACCCTTTTTGTAGACAGCGGGACAAAAAACCTATATAGGGTAGGTGGTGGCGGCCTGCCTGTCATGGAACAAAATATTTACTTGGCATATATTTTGTTCAATAATATGAAATATTTTGTATAATAATACAAATTATTGGTCATATTATATGAAATATACAAATATTTTCGTATATTTGTGTATTTTAATACGATTGTTGAGTTTTTCCCTATTTATATAGGGAGAAACCATATGTGGGATGGAAAATGCAATTATAAATACCCGATTTCAAGACATTGGTGCAAAAAACCTATATAAGATGGACAGTAGTTGTTCATCAAGTATTATACAAAATTTTATGTGATTTCATATATTTTCGATAATACTTATGATTAATGCTTATAATACATAAATATATATCGTATAAAATTTGTTTTCTAAGTTTTCAATATCGAATCTTAGAATTTTGGCTTAGCGCGGTATATATTTATTTAAAAAAGATAATAGAGTTGAAACAAAGGCCAAAATGAAGAACAATTCTAGTTTCCAAATATTATCGTTAATTTCTGGCGGAAGGCAGATATAATTTATATTATATTTGATCCTTCCAAAATAATGTATTTTGCATAGTATTATTTTTATAATATTAATGTATATATACATTTACTGTATGATATTAGTTTCATAAATTATTTGTAACTTTTTCATATGCTCTTGGTTTTATATTAATATATTACCATATTAAAATCTATACGAAAATATTAAATTTTAAATTTAATATCAAACTGCAAATGTTGTAATTCAATATAATAATATTGATTAAACAAAATTTTATGTGTGATAAAATTATGTATGTTGGAAATAAAATGATATTTTTGATTGAAATATGCATCTATAAAATTTGTGTATAGAAAAAATGTTGTTAATATGAAAATAATGGAAAATCTTAAATGCGAAAAAAAAAACAAAGAACAAAGCAGAAAAAAGA
>JAWNOO010000146.1:277500-287500 GCA_035045905.1 Drosophila anomelani | reverse complement strand
ATTAAAACTTTGAACAAGCAAATCAAAGATATCAAAATTTAACATTATAAACGGCATCCAAGCAAAGCTGAATGTTAATGAATAAATAAAGAAGTTAATAAATTTTGCGTGTATATGGACCATAATATACAGGCGTTGCGTAATGTATTGTTCATTATTATAATGCGCATACATTGGTTAATGCAACAATCCAAAATGTATAATGTTGTACCTGGTTTTTCAGGTTAATGTTTTATATAAAATTATCAATATATTATATCACACAAAAAGCTAATAAATAAATAAAATGAAGATAGAAAATACTATAGATATATGTATATTGCTTATATAAAACTAAGACTTTTCGCAACATTTGTTTTGGATTTAAAATAAAAAAAAAACAATGTTTAATTTATTGAAGGAATTGATATATGCCAGTAAAATGGTGTATTTTTAATTTCTTTCAATAAAAACATTTTTGATGATATATAGAAACAAAATTATTAAAACTCTAAGCGGTGGATCACTCGGCTCATGGGTCGATGAAGAACGCAGCAAACTGTGCGTCATCGTGTGAACTGCAGGACACATGAACATCGACATTTTGAACGCATATCGCAGTCCATGCTGTTATGTACTTTAATTAATTTTAAAGTGCTGCTTGGACTACATATGGTTGAGGGTTGTAAGACTATGCAAAATAAGTTGTTCATAAATTTCATTTAATGATTTTTATAAGCACATGGTATATTATTGGATAATAATAATTATTAATTATTATATTCATAATATTAAAAATTATATGAAGAACATTATTCTCACATTGTTGTAAATATTTGAATGTGAAAACGAAGAGAAATATTTTCTTTTTTTTTAAATCAAATAATACTGAGAAATGTCTAGCATAAAAAATGTGAAAATATTTTTCATCTAGAATTGTCTCTTATTAATGATGCAAGAAAATTGAAAAACGTTGTAAAAGTTATTATTCTTCGTTGGGTTTGTTATAATTTTATGACAAATTTAAAATATAATGTTTTCTCTATATAAAAAGAATTAATGCTAAAAAATGTTTTATACAACCTCAACTCATATGGGACTACCCCCTGAATTTAAGCATATTAATTAGGGGAGGAAAAGAAACTAACAAGGATTTTCTTAGTAGCGGCGAGCGAAAAGAAATCAGTTCAGCACTAAGTCACTTTGTCTATATGGCAAATGTGAGATGCAGTGTATGGAGCGTCAATATTCTAGTATGAGAAATTAATGATTTAAGTCCTTCTTAAATGAGGCCATTTACCCATAGAGGGTGCCAGGCCCGTATAACGTTAATGATTACTAGATGATGTTTCCAAAGAGTCGTGTTGCTTGATAGTGCAGCACTAAGTGGGTGGTAAACTCCATCTAAAACTAAATATAACCATGAGACCGATAGTAAACAAGTACCGTGAGGGAAAGTTGAAAAGAACTCTGAATAGAGAGTTAAACAGTACGTGAAACTGCTTAGAGGTTAAGCCCGATGAACCTGAATATCCGTTATGGAAAATTCATCATTAGAATTGTAATATTTAAACAATATTATGATAATAGTGTGCATTTTTTCCATATAAGGACATTGTAATCTATTAGCATACCATTATTTATCATAAAATATGACTTATAGTTTATTCAAATTATTATGCTTGCATTTTAACACAGAATAAATGTCATTAATTTGATAAAGTGCTGATAGATTTATATGACTACAGTGCGTTAATTTTTCGGAATTATATAATGGCATAATTATCATTGATTTTTGTGTTTATTATATGCACTTGTACGATTAACAATGCGAAAGATTCAGGATACCTTCGGGACCCGTCTTGAAACACGGACCAAGGAGTCTAACATATGTGCAAGTTATTGGGATATAAACCTAATAGCGTAATTAACTTGACTAATAATGGGATTAGTTTTTTAACTATTTATAGCTAATTAACACAATCCCGGGGCGTTCTATATAGTTATGTATAATAATATTTATATTATTTATACCTCTAACTGGAACGTACCTTGAGCATATATGCTGTGACCCGAAAGATGGTGAACTATACTTGATCAGGTTGAAGTCAGGGGAAACCCTGATGGAAGACCGAAACAGTTCTGACGTGCAAATCGATTGTCAGAATTGAGTATAGGGGCGAAAGACCAATCGAACCATCTAGTAGCTGGTTCCTTCCGAAGTTTCCCTCAGGATAGCTGGTGCATTTTAATGTTATATAAAATAATCTTATCTGGTAAAGCGAATGATTAGAGGCCTTAGGGTCGAAACGATCTTAACCTATTCTCAAACTTTAAATGGGTAAGAACCTTAACTTTCTTGATATGAAGTTTAAGGTTATGATATAATGTGCCCAGTGGGCCACTTTTGGTAAGCAGAACTGGCGCTGTGGGATGAACCAAACGTAATGTTACGGTGCCCAAATTAACAACTCATGCAGATACCATGAAAGGCGTTGGTTGCTTAAAACAGCAGGACGGTGATCATGGAAGTCGAAATCCGCTAAGGAGTGTGTAACAACTCACCTGCCGAAGCAACTAGCCCTTAAAATGGATGGCGCTTAAGTTGTATACCTATACATTACCGCTAAAGTAGATGATTTATATTACTTGTAATATAAATTTTGAAACTTTAGTGAGTAGGAAGGTACAATGGTATGCGTAGAAGTGTTTGGCGTAAGCCTGCATGGAGCTGCCATTGGTACAGATCTTGGTGGTAGTAGCAAATAATCGAATGAGACCTTGGAGGACTGAAGTGGAGAAGGGTTTCGTGTGAACAGTGGTTGATCACGAGTTAGTCGGTCCTAAGTTCAAGGCGAAAGCCGAAAATTTTCAAGTAAAATAAATGTCTAATAAATATATAAAGCAAGCTAATTAAAATACTTGAATAATTTTGAACGAAAGGGAATACGGTTCCAATTCCGTAACCTGTTGAGTATCCGTTTGTTATTAAATATGGGCCTCGTGCTCATCCTGGCAACAGGAACGACCATAAAGAAGCCGTCGAGAGATATCGGAAGAGTTTTCTTTTCTGTTTTATAGCCGTACTACCATGGAAGTCTTTCGCAGAGAGATATGGTAGATGGGCTAGAAGAGCATGACATATACTGTTGTGTCGATATTTTCTCCTCGGACCTTGAAAATTTATGGTGGGGATACGCAAACTTCTCAACAGGCCGTACCAATATCCGCAGCTGGTCTCCAAGGTGAAGAGTCTCTAGTCGATAGAATAATGTAGGTAAGGGAAGTCGGCAAATTAGATCCGTAACTTCGGGATAAGGATTGGCTCTGAAGATTGAGATAGTCGGGCTTGATTGGGAAACAATAACATGGTTTATGTGCTCGTTCTGGGTAAATAGAGTTTCTATCATTTATGGTAGTTACTTGTTCCCCGGATAGTTTAGTTACGTAGCCAATTGTGGAACTTTCTTGCTAAAATTTTTAAGAATACTAGTTGGGTCAAACCAATTAGTTCTTATTAATTAGAACGATTATCAATTAACAATCAATTCAGAACTGGCACGGACTTGGGGAATCCGACTGTCTAATTAAAACAAAGCATTGTGATGGCCCTAGCGGGTGTTGACACAATGTGATTTCTGCCCAGTGCTCTGAATGTCAAAGTGAAGAAATTCAAGTAAGCGCGGGTCAACGGCGGGAGTAACTATGACTCTCTTAAGGTAGCCAAATGCCTCGTCATCTAATTAGTGACGCGCATGAATGGATTAACGAGATTCCTACTGTCCCTATCTACTATCTAGCGAAACCACAGCCAAGGGAACGGGCTTGGAATAATTAGCGGGGAAAGAAGACCCTTTTGAGCTTGACTCTAATCTGGCAGTGTAAGGAGACATAAGAGGTGTAGAATAAGTGGGAGATATTAGACTTCGGTTTGGTATCGACAATGAAATACCACTACTCTTATTGTTTCCTTACTTACTTGATTAAATGGAACGTGTATCATTTCCTAGCCATTATACGGATATATTTATTATATCTTATGGTATTGGGTTTTGATGCAAGCTTCTTGATCAAAGTATCACGAGTTTGTTATATAATCGCAAACAAATTCTTTAATGAGACGATGCATTTATGTATTTTTGATTTGAAAATTTGGTATAACTCCAATTACTCAGGTATGATCCAATTCAAGGACATTGCCAGGTAGGGAGTTTGACTGGGGCGGTACATCTCTCAAATAATAACGGAGGTGTCCCAAGGCCAGCTCAGTGCGGACAGAAACCACACATAGAGCAAAAGGGCAAATGCTGACTTGATCTCGGTGTTCAGTACACACAGGGACAGCAAAAGCTCGGCCTATCGATCCTTTTGGTTTAAAGAGTTTTTAACAAGAGGTGTCAGAAAAGTTACCATAGGGATAACTGGCTTGTGGCGGCCAAGCGTTCATAGCGACGTCGCTTTTTGATCCTTCGATGTCGGCTCTTCCTATCATTGTGAAGCAAAATTCACCAAGCGTTGGATTGTTCACCCATGCAAGGGAACGTGAGCTGGGTTTAGACCGTCGTGAGACAGGTTAGTTTTACCCTACTAATGACAAAACGTTGTTGCGACAGCATTCCTGCGTAGTACGAGAGGAACCGCAGGTACGGACCAATGGCACAATACTTGTTCGAGCGAACAGTGGTATGACGCTACGTCCGTTGGATTATGCCTGAACGCCTCTAAGGTCGTATCCGTGCTGGACTGCAATGATAAATAAGGGGCAATTTGCATTGTATGGCTTCTAAACCATTTAAAGTTTATAATTCATTTTATAAACGACAATGGATGTGATGCCAATGTAATTTGTAACATAGTAAATTGGGAGGATCTTTGATCACCTGGTGCCGCGCTAGTTACATATAAAAGCATTATTTAATACAATGACAAAGCCTAGAATCAATTGTAAACGACTTTTGTAACAGGCAAGGTGTTGTAAGTGGTTGAGCAGCTGCCATACTGCGATCCACTGAAGCTTATCCTCTGCTTGATGATTCGATAAATAAAATTAATATATTTATTATAATACACGGGTGTGATGTATATAAAATGCTTTTTATATACTTATCAATAATGTGTATTATAAAAATATCTATATATATATATATTGATGGTGCTAAATATATATATAAAAATACATGTATTTATTTAATATACTATGTATTTTAAATTAAATATATTTAAATAGATGCAAAGAATAATAACAAAGCGATATAACCCGAAAGAAGAACCCCATATAAAAAGTGGCATAAGAAGATAAAACGATAAAGTTCATTTTTTGGACTTAGAAAAAATATCAAACTAATATGTTTGATATATAACAAAGCGATATAACCCGAAAGAAGAACCCCATATAAAAAGTGGCATAAGAAGATAAAACGATAAAGTTCATTTCTTGGACTTAGAAAAAATATCAAACTAATATGTTTGATATATAACAAAGCGATATAACCCGAAAGAAGAACCCCATATAAAAAGTGGCATAAGAAGATAAAACGATAAAGTTCATTTTTTGGACTTAGAAAAAATATCAAACTAATATGTTTGATATATAACAAAGCGATATAACCCGAAAGAAGGACCCCATATAAAAAGTGGCATAAGAAGATAAAACGATAAAGTTCATTTTTTGGACTTAGAAAAAATATCAAACTAATATGTTTGATATATAACAAAGCGATATAACCCGAAAGAAGAACCCCATATAAAAAGTGGCATAAGAAGATAAAACGATAAAGTTCATTTTTGACTTAGAAAAATATCAAACTAATATTTTGATATATAACAAAGCGATATAACCCGAAAGAAGAACCCCATATAAAAAGTGGCATAAGAAGATAAAACGATAAAGTTCATTTTTGACTTAGAAAAATATCAAACTAATATGTTTGATATATAACAAAGCGATATAACCCGAAAGAAACCCTATAAAAGTGCATAAGAAGAAAAACATAAATTTAAATATCACTAATATTTTGATAAACAAACATATAACCAAACCCCATATAAAAATCATAAGAAAAAAACATAAATTCATTTACTAGAAAAATACAAAAAAAAACAACAACCCAAAACCCCATATAAAAAGTCATAAAAATAAAACATAATTATTAGAAAAATCAAACTAATATTTTATATATAACAAAGCGATATAACCCGAAAAAGAACCCCATATAAAAAGTGGCATAAGAAGATAAAACGATAAAGTTTTTACTTAGAAAAATATCAAACTAATATGTTTGATATATAACAAAGCGATATAACCCGAAAGAAGACCCATATAAAAAGTGGCATAAGAAGATAAAACGATAAAGTTCATTTTTGACTTAGAAAAATATCAAACTAATATTTTGATATATAACAAAGCGATATAACCCGAAAAAGAACCCCATATAAAAAGTGGCATAAGAAGATAAAACGATAAAGTTCATTTTTTGGACTTAGAAAAAATATCAAACTAATATATTTGATATATAACAAAGCGATATAACCCGAAAGAAGAACCCCATATAAAAAGTGGCATAAGAAGATAAAACGATATAGTTCATTTTTTGGACTTAGAAAAAATATCAAATTAATATTTCATATATAACAAAGCGATGTGGAATTATCAATTATTCTCATATGATATCATATAAAGAGGAATAATTTATATGAAAATTGTCCAAATTTAATATAGTATATAAAAGAATAATATATTGAGAATATAAAATTGGAAAATATATGATATTAATATGTTTAATGTATAAGAAAGGTTTTACTATGATATATATTCTCATATGATATCATATGAAAAATATATGGAATTATCAATTATTTTCATATAATATCATATGAAGAGAAATTTATTATATGAAAAATATATGGAAATAACAATTATTTTCATATAATATCATATGAAGAGAATTTATTCTATGAAAAATGGCTAAACTTTATATATTATATATTAATAAATATATTGAAAATATTAAATTAAACATTTTTAATATTAACATGTATAAGATATAAGAAATATTTTACTTTGATATATATTCTCATATGACATTATATGAAAAATATGTGGAATTATAAATTATTCTCATATAATATCATATGAAGAGAAATTTATTATATGAAAAATATGTGGAATTATTAATTAATCTCATATGATATCATATGAAGAGAAATTTATTATATGAAAAATAGACAAATTTATTTAGTATATGTTAATAAATATATTGAGAATATTATATTAAACATTTTTAATATTAACATGTATAAGATATAAGAAATATTTAACTTTAATATATATTCACATATGATATCATATGAAAAATATATGGAATTTCAGTTATTCTCATATGATATCATATGAAGGAAAATTTATTATATTAAAATGAGCAAAACTTAATATAGTATAATATATGAAAATTTAATATATTGAGAATATTAAATTGGAAAATATATGATATTAATATGTTTAATGTATAAGAAATATTTTACTATGATAAATATTCTCATATGATATCATATGAAAAATATGTGGAATTATAAATTATTCTCATATAATATCATATGAAGAGAAATTTATTATATGAAAAATAGAAAAACTTAATATAGTATAATATATGAAAATTGAATATATTGAGAATATTAAATTGGAAAATATATGATATTAATATGTTTAATGTATATGAAATATTTTACTATGATAAATATTCTCATATGATATCATATGAAAAATATGTGGAATTATAAATTATTCTCATATGATATCATATGAAGAGAAATTTATTATATGAAAAAGAGAAAAACTTAATATAGTATAATATATGAAAATTTAATATATTGAGAATATTAAATTGGAAAATATATGATATTAATATGTTTAATGTATAAGAAATATTTTACTATGATAAATATTCTCATATGATATCATATGAAAAATATGTGGAATTATAAATTATTCTCATATGATATCATATGAAGAGAAATTTATTATATGAAAAAAGAAAAACTTAATATAGTATAATATATGAAAATTTAATATATTGAGAATATTAAATTGGAAAATATATGATATTAATATGTTTAATGTAAAAGAAATATTTTATTATGATAAATATTCTCATATGATATCATATGAAAAATATGTGGAATTATAAATTATTCTCATATAATATCATATGAAGAGAAATTTATTATATGAAAAATAGAAAAACTTAATATAGTATAATATATGAAAATGTAATATATTGAGAATATTTAATTGGAAAATATATGATATTAATATGTTTAATGTATAAGAAATATTTTACTATGATAAATATTCTCATATGATATCATATGAAAAATATGTGGAATTATAAATTATTCTCATATGATATCATATGAAGAGAAATTTATTATATGAAAAATAGAAAAACTTAATATAGTAAATATATGAAAATTTAATATATTGAGAATATTTAATTGGAAAATATATGATATTAATATGTTTAATGTAAAAGAAATATTTTACTATGATAAATATTCTCATATGATATCATATGAAAAATATGTGGAATTATAAATTATTCTCATATAATATCATATGAAGAGAAATTTATTATATGAAAAATAGAAAAACTTAATATAGTATAATATATGAAAATTTAATATATTGAGAATATTAAATTGGAAAATATATGATATTAATATTTTAATGTATAAAAATATTTTACTATGATAAATATTCTCATATGATATCATATGAAAAATATGTGGAATTATAAATTATTCTCATATGATATCATATGAAGAAAATTTATTATATGAAAAATAGAAAAACTTAATATAGTATAATATATGAAAATTTAATATATTGAGAATATTAAATTGGAAAATATATGATATTAATATGTTTAATGTATAAGAAATATTTTACTATGATAAATATTCTCATATGATATCATATGAAAAATATGTGGAATTATAAATTATTCTCATATGATATCATATGAAGAGAAATTTATTATATGAAAAATAGAAAAACTTAATATAGTATAATATATGAAAATTTAATATATTGAGAATATTAAATTGGAAAATATATGATATTAATATGTTTAATGTATAAGAAATATTTTACTATGATAAATATTCTCATATGATATCATATGAAAAATATGTGGAATTATAAATTATTCTCATATGATATCATATGAAGAGAAATTTATTATATGAAAAATAGAAAAACTTAATATAGTATAATATATGAAAATTTAATATATTGAGAATATTAAATTGGAAAATATATGATATTAATATGTTTAATATATAAGAAATATTTTACTATGATAAATATTCTCATATGATATCATATGAAAAATATGTGGAATTATAAATTATTCTCATATGATATCAAATGAAGAGAAATTTATTATATGAAAACTGGCAAAATTTTAATCATATTATTTTAAATATATACTAAATTGTATAATTTTTCTGTATTTTCATACGATTAGTGAGTTTTTCTATATGTATATCGTTTTTTCTATACGATAAATACCCTTTTTGTAGACAACGGGACAAAAAACCTATATAGGGTAGGTGGTGGCGGCCTGCCTGTCATGGAACAAAATATATACTTGGCATATATTTTGTTCAATAATATGAAATATTTTGTATAATAATACAAATTATTGGTCATATTATATGAAATATACAAATATTTTCATATATTTGTGTATTTTGATACGAATATTGAGATTTTCCCTATGTATACCATTTTCCCCATACGATAAATACCCTTTTTGTAGACAGCGGGACAAAAAACCTATATAGGGTAGGTGGTGGCGGCCTGCCTGTCATGGAACAAAATATTTACTTGGCATATATTTTGTTCAATAATATGAAATATTTTGTATAATAATACAAATTATTGGTCATATTATATGAAATATACAAATATTTTCATATATTTGTGTATTTTGATACGATTATTGAGATTTTTCCTATGTAT
>JAWNOO010000146.1:207500-272500 GCA_035045905.1 Drosophila anomelani | reverse complement strand
ATCCGTTATGGAAAATTCATCATTAGAATTGTAATATTTAAACAATATTATGATAATAGTGTGCATTTTTTCCATATAAGGACATTGTAATCTATTAGCATACCATTATTTATCATAAAATATGACTTATAGTTTATTCAAATTATTATGCTTGCATTTTAACACAGAATAAATGTCATTAATTTGATAAAGTGCTGATAGATTTATATGACTACAGTGCGTTAATTTTTCGGAATTATATAATGGCATAATTATCATTGATTTTTGTGTTTATTATATGCACTTGTACGATTAACAATGCGAAAGATTCAGGATACCTTCGGGACCCGTCTTGAAACACGGACCAAGGAGTCTAACATATGTGCAAGTTATTGGGATATAAACCTAATAGCGTAATTAACTTGACTAATAATGGGATTAGTTTTTTAACTATTTATAGCTAATTAACACAATCCCGGGGCGTTCTATATAGTTATGTATAATAATATTTATATTATTTATACCTCTAACTGGAACGTACCTTGAGCATATATGCTGTGACCCGAAAGATGGTGAACTATACTTGATCAGGTTGAAGTCAGGGGAAACCCTGATGGAAGACCGAAACAGTTCTGACGTGCAAATCGATTGTCAGAATTGAGTATAGGGGCGAAAGACCAATCGAACCATCTAGTAGCTGGTTCCTTCCGAAGTTTCCCTCAGGATAGCTGGTGCATTTTAATGTTATATAAAATAATCTTATCTGGTAAAGCGAATGATTAGAGGCCTTAGGGTCGAAACGATCTTAACCTATTCTCAAACTTTAAATGGGTAAGAACCTTAACTTTCTTGATATGAAGTTTAAGGTTATGATATAATGTGCCCAGTGGGCCACTTTTGGTAAGCAGAACTGGCGCTGTGGGATGAACCAAACGTAATGTTACGGTGCCCAAATTAACAACTCATGCAGATACCATGAAAGGCGTTGGTTGCTTAAAACAGCAGGACGGTGATCATGGAAGTCGAAATCCGCTAAGGAGTGTGTAACAACTCACCTGCCGAAGCAACTAGCCCTTAAAATGGATGGCGCTTAAGTTGTATACCTATACATTACCGCTAAAGTAGATGATTTATATTACTTGTAATATAAATTTTGAAACTTTAGTGAGTAGGAAGGTACAATGGTATGCGTAGAAGTGTTTGGCGTAAGCCTGCATGGAGCTGCCATTGGTACAGATCTTGGTGGTAGTAGCAAATAATCGAATGAGACCTTGGAGGACTGAAGTGGAGAAGGGTTTCGTGTGAACAGTGGTTGATCACGAGTTAGTCGGTCCTAAGTTCAAGGCGAAAGCCGAAAATTTTCAAGTAAAATAAATGTCTAATAAATATATAAAGCAAGCTAATTAAAATACTTGAATAATTTTGAACGAAAGGGAATACGGTTCCAATTCCGTAACCTGTTGAGTATCCGTTTGTTATTAAATATGGGCCTCGTGCTCATCCTGGCAACAGGAACGACCATAAAGAAGCCGTCGAGAGATATCGGAAGAGTTTTCTTTTCTGTTTTATAGCCGTACTACCATGGAAGTCTTTCGCAGAGAGATATGGTAGATGGGCTAGAAGAGCATGACATATACTGTTGTGTCGATATTTTCTCCTCGGACCTTGAAAATTTATGGTGGGGATACGCAAACTTCTCAACAGGCCGTACCAATATCCGCAGCTGGTCTCCAAGGTGAAGAGTCTCTAGTCGATAGAATAATGTAGGTAAGGGAAGTCGGCAAATTAGATCCGTAACTTCGGGATAAGGATTGGCTCTGAAGATTGAGATAGTCGGGCTTGATTGGGAAACAATAACATGGTTTATGTGCTCGTTCTGGGTAAATAGAGTTTCTATCATTTATGGTAGTTACTTGTTCCCCGGATAGTTTAGTTACGTAGCCAATTGTGGAACTTTCTTGCTAAAATTTTTAAGAATACTAGTTGGGTCAAACCAATTAGTTCTTATTAATTAGAACGATTATCAATTAACAATCAATTCAGAACTGGCACGGACTTGGGGAATCCGACTGTCTAATTAAAACAAAGCATTGTGATGGCCCTAGCGGGTGTTGACACAATGTGATTTCTGCCCAGTGCTCTGAATGTCAAAGTGAAGAAATTCAAGTAAGCGCGGGTCAACGGCGGGAGTAACTATGACTCTCTTAAGGTAGCCAATGCCTCGTCATCTAATTAGTGACGCGCATGAATGGATTAACGAGATTCCTACTGTCCCTATCTACTATCTAGCGAAACCACAGCCAAGGGAACGGGCTTGGAATAATTAGCGGGGAAAGAAGACCCTTTTGAGCTTGACTCTAATCTGGCAGTGTAAGGAGACATAAGAGGTGTAGAATAAGTGGGAGATATTAGACTTCGGTTTGGTATCGACAATGAAATACCACTACTCTTATTGTTTCCTTACTTACTTGATTAAATGGAACGTGTATCATTTCCTAGCCATTATACGGATATATTTATTATATCTTATGGTATTGGGTTTTGATGCAAGCTTCTTGATCAAAGTATCACGAGTTTGTTATATAATCGCAAACAAATTCTTTAATGAGACGATGCATTTATGTATTTTTGATTTGAAAATTTGGTATAACTCCAATTACTCAGGTATGATCCAATTCAAGGACATTGCCAGGTAGGGAGTTTGACTGGGGCGGTACATCTCTCAAATAATAACGGAGGTGTCCCAAGGCCAGCTCAGTGCGGACAGAAACCACACATAGAGCAAAAGGGCAAATGCTGACTTGATCTCGGTGTTCAGTACACACAGGGACAGCAAAAGCTCGGCCTATCGATCCTTTTGGTTTAAAGAGTTTTTAACAAGAGGTGTCAGAAAAGTTACCATAGGGATAACTGGCTTGTGGCGGCCAAGCGTTCATAGCGACGTCGCTTTTTGATCCTTCGATGTCGGCTCTTCCTATCATTGTGAAGCAAAATTCACCAAGCGTTGGATTGTTCACCCATGCAAGGGAACGTGAGCTGGGTTTAGACCGTCGTGAGACAGGTTAGTTTTACCCTACTAATGACAAAACGTTGTTGCGACAGCATTCCTGCGTAGTACGAGAGGAACCGCAGGTACGGACCAATGGCACAATACTTGTTCGAGCGAACAGTGGTATGACGCTACGTCCGTTGGATTATGCCTGAACGCCTCTAAGGTCGTATCCGTGCTGGACTGCAATGATAAATAAGGGGCAATTTGCATTGTATGGCTTCTAAACCATTTAAAGTTTATAATTCATTTTATAAACGACAATGGATGTGATGCCAATGTAATTTGTAACATAGTAAATTGGGAGGATCTTTGATCACCTGGTGCCGCGCTAGTTACATATAAAAGCATTATTTAATACAATGACAAAGCCTAGAATCAATTGTAAACGACTTTTGTAACAGGCAAGGTGTTGTAAGTGGTTGAGCAGCTGCCATACTGCGATCCACTGAAGCTTATCCTCTGCTTGATGATTCGATAAATAAAATTAATATATTTATTATAATACACGGGTGTGATGTATATAAAATGCTTTTTATATACTTATCAATAATGTGTATTATAAAAATATCTATATATATATATATTGATGGTGCTAAATATATATATAAAAATACATGTATTTATTTAATATACTATGTATTTTAAATTAAATATATTTAAATAGATGCAAAGAATAATAACAAAGCGATATAACCCGAAAGAAGAACCCCATATAAAAAGTGGCATAAGAAGATAAAACGATAAAGTTCATTTTTTGGACTTAGAAAAAATATCAAACTAATATGTTTGATATATAACAAAGCGATATAACCCGAAAGAAGGACCCCATATAAAAAGTGGCATAAGAAGATAAAACGATAAAGTTCATTTTTTGGACTTAGAAAAAATATCAAACTAATATGTTTGATATATAACAAAGCGATATAACCCGAAAGAAGAACCCCATATAAAAAGTGGCATAAGAAGATAAAACGATAAAGTTCATTTTTTGGACTTAGAAAAAATATCAAATTAATATTTCATATATAACAAAGCGATGTGGAATTATCAATTATTCTCATATGATATCATATAAAGAGGAATAATTTATATGAAAATTGTCCAAATTTAATATAGTATATAAAAGAATAATATATTGAGAATATAAAATTGGAAAATATATGATATTAATATGTTTAATGTATAAGAAAGGTTTTACTATGATATATATTCTCATATGATATCATATGAAAAATATATGGAATTATCAATTATTTTCATATAATATCATATGAAGAGAAATTTATTATATGAAAAATATATGGAATTAACAATTATTTTCATATAATATCATATGAAGAGAATTTATTCTATGAAAAATGGCTAAACTTTATATAATATATATTAATAAATATATTGAAAATATTAAATTAAACATTTTTAATATTAACATGTATAAGATATAAGAAATATTTTACTTTGATATATATTCTCATATGACATTATATGAAAAATATGTGGAATTATAAATTATTCTCATATAATATCATATGAAGAGAAATTTATTATATGAAAAATATGTGGAATTATTAATTAATCTCATATGATATCATATGAAGAGAAATTTATTATATGAAAAATAGACAAATTTATTTAGTATATGTTAATAAATATATTGAGAATATTATATTAAACATTTTTAATATTAACATGTATAAGATATAAGAAATATTTAACTTTAATATATATTCACATATGATATCATATGAAAAATATATGGAATTTCAGTTATTCTCATATGATATCATATGAAGGAAAATTTATTATATTAAAATGAGCAAAACTTAATATAGTATAATATATGAAAATTTAATATATTGAGAATATTAAATTGGAAAATATATGATATTAATATGTTTAATGTATAAGAAATATTTTACTATGATAAATATTCTCATATGATATCATATGAAAAATATGTGGAATTATAAATTATTCTCATATAATATCATATGAAGAGAAATTTATTATATGAAAAATAGAAAAACTTAATATAGTATAATATATGAAAATTTAATATATTGAGAATATTAAATTGGAAAATATATGATATTAATATGTTTAATGTATAAGAAATATTTTACTATGATAAATATTCTCATATGATATCATATGAAAAATATGTGGAATTATAAATTATTCTCATATGATATCATATGAAGAGAAATTTATTATATGAAAAATAGAAAAACTTAATATAGTATAATATATGAAAATTTAATATATTGAGAATATTAAATTGGAAAATATATGATATTAATATGTTTAATGTATAAGAAATATTTTACTATGATAAATATTCTCATATGATATCATATGAAAAATATGTGGAATTATAAATTATTCTCATATAATATCATATGAAGAGAAATTTATTATATGAAAAATAGAAAAACTTAATATAGTATAATATATGAAAATTTAATATATTGAGAATATTAAATTGGAAAATATATGATATTAATATGTTTAATGTATAAGAAATATTTTACTATGATAAATATTCTCATATGATATCATATGAAAAATATGTGGAATTATAAATTATTCTCATATGATATCATATGAAGAGAAATTTATTATATGAAAAATAGAAAAACTTAATATAGTATAATATATGAAAATTTAATATATTGAGAATATTAAATTGGAAAATATATGATATTAATATGTTTAATATATAAGAAATATTTTACTATGATAAATATTCTCATATGATATCATATGAAAAATATGTGGAATTATAAATTATTCTCATATGATATCAAATGAAGAGAAATTTATTATATGAAAACTGGCAAAATTTTAATCATATTATTTTAAATATATACTAAATTGTATAATTTTTCTGTATTTTCATACGATTAGTGAGTTTTTCTATATGTATATCGTTTTTTCTATACGATAAATACCCTTTTTGTAGACAACGGGACAAAAAACCTATATAGGGTAGGTGGTGGCGGCCTGCCTGTCATGGAACAAAATATATACTTGGCATATATTTTGTTCAATAATATGAAATATTTTGTATAATAATACAAATTATTGGTCATATTATATGAAATATACAAATATTTTCATATATTTGTGTATTTTGATACGAATATTGAGATTTTCCCTATGTATACCATTTTCCCCATACGATAAATACCCTTTTTGTAGACAGCGGGACAAAAAACCTATATAGGGTAGGTGGTGGCGGCCTGCCTGTCATGGAACAAAATATTTACTTGGCATATATTTTGTTCAATAATATGAAATATTTTGTATAATAATACA
The DNA here is from genome assembly GCA_035045905.1 of Drosophila anomelani. NCBI lineage: Eukaryota > Metazoa > Arthropoda > Insecta > Diptera > Drosophilidae > Drosophila > Drosophila anomelani. Next base: position 266,151 of record JAWNOO010000146.1, on the reverse strand, counting down.
AATTATTGGTCATATTATATGAAATATACAAATATTTTCATATATTTGTGTATTTTGATACGATTATTGAGATTTTTCCTATGTATACCATTTTCCCCATATGATAAATACCCTTTTTGTAGACAGCGGGACAAAAAACCTATATAGGGTAGGTGGTGGCGGCCTGCCTGTCATGGAACAAAATATTTACTTGGCATATATTTTGTTCAATAATATGAAATATTTTGTATAATAATACAAATTATTGGTCATATTATATGAAATATACAAATATTTTCGTATATTTGTGTATTTTAATACGATTGTTGAGTTTTTCCCTATTTATATAGGGAGAAACCATATGTGGGATGGAAAATGCAATTATAAATACCCGATTTCAAGACATTGGTGCAAAAAACCTATATAAGATGGACAGTAGTTGTTCATCAAGTATTATACAAAATTTTATGTGATTTCATATATTTTCGATAATACTTATGATTAATGCTTATAATACATAAATATATATCGTATAAAATTTGTTTTCTAAGTTTTCAATATCGAATCTTAGAATTTTGGCTTAGCGCGGTATATATTTATTTAAAAAAGATAATAGAGTTGAAACAAAGGCCAAAATGAAGAACAATTCTAGTTTCCAAATATTATCGTTAATTTCTGGCGGAAGGCAGATATAATTTATATTATATTTGATCCTTCCAAAATAATGTATTTTGCATAGTATTATTTTTATAATATTAATGTATATATACATTTACTGTATGATATTAGTTTCATAAATTATTTGTAACTTTTTCATATGCTCTTGGTTTTATATTAATATATTACCATATTAAAATCTATACGAAAATATTAAATTTTAAATTTAATATCAAACTGCAAATGTTGTAATTCAATATAATAATATTGATTAAACAAAATTTTATGTGTGATAAAATTATGTATGTTGGAAATAAAATGATATTTTTGATTGAAATATGCATCTATAAAATTTGTGTATAGAAAAAATGTTGTTAATATGAAAATAATGGAAAATCTTAAATGCGAAAAAAAAAACAAAGAACAAAGCAGAAAAAAGAAAAGAAAAGAAATGAAAAAAAAAAATAGTACTACGTTACGTATAATTGTTGCGAATACGATAGCTATATAAATATGGCCGTATTCGATAAGAAAAAATAAATAATATTAAATGTACTCATAAAATCTATACAAATATTTATTATGCTAATTTCTATTCAATAATATGAATGAAATAAGAAATAAAAACATTATTCTGGTTGATCCTGCCAGTAGTTATATGCTTGTCTCAAAGATTAAGCCATGCATGTCTAAGTACACACGAATTAAAAGTGAAACCGCAAAAGGCTCATTATATCAGTTATGGTTCCTTAGATCGTTAACAGTTACTTGGATAACTGTGGTAATTCTAGAGCTAATACATGCAATTAAAACATGAACCTTATGGGACATGTGCTTTTATTAGGCTAAAACCAAGCGATCGCAAGATCGTTACATTGGTTGAACTCTAGATAACATGCAGATCGTATGGTCTTGTACCGACGACAGATCTTTCAAATGTCTGCCCTATCAACTTTTGATGGTAGTATCTAGGACTACCATGGTTGCAACGGGTAACGGGGAATCAGGGTTCGATTCCGGAGAGGGAGCCTGAGAAACGGCTACCACATCTAAGGAAGGCAGCAGGCGCGTAAATTACCCACTCCCAGCTCGGGGAGGTAGTGACGAAAAATAACAATACAGGACTCATATCCGAGGCCCTGTAATTGGAATGAGTACACTTTAAATCCTTTAACAAGGACCAATTGGAGGGCAAGTCTGGTGCCAGCAGCCGCGGTAATTCCAGCTCCAATAGCGTATATTAAAGTTGTTGCGGTTAAAACGTTCGTAGTTGAACTTGTGCTTCATACGGGTAGTACAACTTACAATTGTGGTTAGTACTATACCTTTATGTATGTAAGCGTATTACCGGTGGAGTTCTTATATATGTTTAAATACTTGTATTTTTTCATATGTTCCTCCTATTTAAAAACCTGCATTAGTGCTCTTAAACGAGTGTTATTGTGGGCCGGTACAATTACTTTGAACAAATTAGAGTGCTTAAAGCAGGCTTCAAATGCCTGAATATTCTGTGCATGGGATAATGAAATAAGACCTCTGTTCTGCTTTCATTGGTTTTCAGATCAAGAGGTAATGATTAATAGAAGCAGTTTGGGGGCATTAGTATTACGACGCGAGAGGTGAAATTCTTGGACCGTCGTAAGACTAACTTAAGCGAAAGCATTTGCCAAAGATGTTTTCATTAATCAAGAACGAAAGTTAGAGGTTCGAAGGCGATCAGATACCGCCCTAGTTCTAACCATAAACGATGCCAGCTAGCAATTGGGTGTAGCTACTTTTATGGCTCTCTCAGTCGCTTCCCGGGAAACCAAAGCTTTTGGGCTCCGGGGGAAGTATGGTTGCAAAGCTGAAACTTAAAGGAATTGACGGAAGGGCACCACCAGGAGTGGAGCCTGCGGCTTAATTTGACTCAACACGGGAAAACTTACCAGGTCCGAACATAAGTGTGTAAGACAGATTGATAGCTCTTTCTCGAATCTATGGGTGGTGGTGCATGGCCGTTCTTAGTTCGTGGAGTGATTTGTCTGGTTAATTCCGATAACGAACGAGACTCAAATATATTAAATAGATATCTTCAGGATTATGGTGTTGAAGCTTATATAGCCTTCATTCATGGTTGCAGTAAAATGTTTATTGTGTTTGAATGTGTTTATATAAGTGGAGCCGTACCTGTTGGTTTGTCCCATTATAAGGACACTAGCTTCTTAAATGGACAAATTGCGTCTAGCAATAATGAGATTGAGCAATAACAGGTCTGTGATGCCCTTAGATGTCCTGGGCTGCACGCGCGCTACAATGAAAGTATCAACGTGTATTTCCTAGACCGAGAGGTCCGGGTAAACCGCTGAACCACTTTCATGCTTGGGATTGTGAACTGAAACTGTTCACATGAACTTGGAATTCCCAGTAAGTGTGAGTCATTAACTCGCATTGATTACGTCCCTGCCCTTTGTACACACCGCCCGTCGCTACTACCGATTGAATTATTTAGTGAGGTCTCCGGACGTGATCACTGTGACGCCTTGTGTGTTACGGTTGTTTCGCAAAAGTTGACCGAACTTGATTATTTAGAGGAAGTAAAAGTCGTAACAAGGTTTCCGTAGGTGAACCTGCGGAAGGATCATTATAGTTTATAATTTTCCTTACCGTTAACAAATAGATATTATTATTATAATAATAATGATATTGATAAAATTGCCAAGAAAAACAAAATAAATAAAAAGGAAAGAAAATTTATATAATAATGCGAACAAGAAAATGTATATATATATAATACAAATATTAAAGCGAAATAAAAATATGTATATATATATATATCATAAAGATAAAAAGGAAAGAAAATTTATTTAACAATGCGAACCAAAACAAGATGGACATACAGTCGGGTGTCCCGACAGTGGAATACCATGTACCATTACAAGGCGCGTCCCAAAATTATATAAAAGAAAGAGAATAAGAATAAAAAACTGAGACAAATTTACATATAATGCAAATGTCTTCCCATTCAAGAGCAAAGTCGATAGCTCAGTGGGTAAAGCTACACATACATTTTTGTAAGCAATTGGCCTGGGTTCGAATCAACCGCAGGCATAAGGAATTTTTTCATTTTCAAAACATTAAGTATAGTTCTTTGCTTGCATTTTTTTATTTTTTAGTATTAATTACTGTATTATTTTAATGTACTGGAAAAAAAAAAAAATTGCTAAAAATAAAAAAGATTTCGCTCGTCGCCGACGGGATTCGAACCCGTGACAACTAACATTTGAAAAAGACTTCAGCTTAGCCAGCTGCGCCACCAACCAATTCAAAATGAGTAATCCTATTTTCATAGTAAATGAACAACGTATAATGTTTAATGAACGTTTTGATTTATTTGGACCCTCTGCCTGGCTGCCTCTTGTACACGTAATGTGTATAAAGTAAAAAGCCTAATCTCCGCTATTTATGGCACGATCGCAATAAAATTTGGACAGTCTGTGTATTTTGATAAAATGCATTAAGCTTTTTAATATGGTTTACATAACTGTATAAATTTCGGAGATATACGTTTTTTTCAAATAGCTCCTCCAAAAAGGGGAGCAGCAAAAATTTAAAACAAACTTGATCTGCGTGCAGATATAAGAAGTCTAAATCCCAATTTGGTGCTCTACTCTTATAGCCGAGATCTGGCGTTCATACAGACAGACGGACAGACGGACAGACGGACAGACGGACGGACGGACGGACAGACGGACATGGCTATATCGACTCCTATATGGTCCTGACCAATATTTAGGTAACTTTTGGGGGTCTCCACCCTCCTTCTGCCTGTTACAGAAAATCGCACTCGCACAAAACTATAATACCTTTGTACCTTTGGTACATGGTATAAAAATGTATATATATATATAATACAAATATTAAAGCGAAATAAAAAACAATATATATATATATAAATTTAAGATATGTGTTCAGTCGCGAGTATGTAGTCATAGTAATAATAGTTCAGAACACCACACACATTATGTAACAACTCTTCGTCACAGTGACCTGCATTTATCGTAAAAGTATCATTTACCAGGTCAAGCGAATATGCATGGTCAACTGAGACGAGGTAATGACCTGGGGCAATAGTCTCAGGTCGCAACACAACCCACATTCACAAGTAACCGCACACTTTTCTTATACGTTATTTCTGTTAGCATAAGCATTTGTGTACCTATATATATTGTTAAGTTTCATTAATAAAGTCAGTAAGAGTTCTAACGCCAACCCAAGAGCTTTTATTCATGCACCAGAGGCTGTCGCTGTGTCTTCAGACCCTCACCACAACCAACCCGTTCGCCTAGAACAACTCATCCCCTACACACTTTAACCGTCCACCTAGTTCCAAGTGCTAGTTGCGACAACAAACAGGCAAATATTTATGCACTATTTGCCAGGCATCTAACCTTCTTACACTTTACATTTTGGTGACCCCGACGAACACGCCAGCCGTGGACGTCAACTTAGGAAAATTTTCCGCTTCACTATTAGGAACCTTGTGACGCCCCTCTAGAGGCGCCACAACGTATGTCTAAATATAATCATAAGTATAAGCCACTGTAGCATAGTTAGTATAATCATAAGATAAGCCATGTAAATACCCACTTAAACTAGATAAAAGTAGTCGATTAAGGCACACGCCAACTCGGATATTCGATCACCAATCGGATCGGATGTCGAGCGATACGATAGGGACCGTCATCGCTTTCTCGGTCTCTTTCGTTTCCGATCCTCGCATCGAGCAGTTGTGTTTTTGCCGAGTGCGTGCCGAAAAGTTTGAGAAAAGTGTAACACGTGATCATCGACAGAGGCGATATCGAGACAAAATCTGAGCCCGGAGCCAGACACACCGTGCAAGGTGAATAATTCCTTTCCGCGACTCCGCGCCAACTCCGCGAGCCGCGAACTCACCGACAGGTTCCTCCGCACGAGGAATCCCCCACCACCGGCCCCCGCTGTTACATCCACCGGCCAGCCCAACGCCGCACAGTAATCTTATCAGACCCATTTACCATTGTAATTCAAGTAGAGTTAAACCTACGCTTTGAAAAAAAAACCTCAAATATAAAACAACCCAATTATCTAAGAAAAATCTCCCGATCGTATGTTCTTTCACTTGGGGCAAATATCTGCATGGAAAACCCTTTTCCCCTTTCAGCATAATCATATTTCCTTCCTTAAATTACGTCTAGCCGAACGGTACATCTCGCCTCCGTAATTGTTCGCACACACACACATTCGTAGCCATTTCGAACCGTGCACAAATCATAACCTCAAAGTTCTCGCATACACGCATTCGCCGTTTTCAGCCACCAACACATTCGCATCACATCTTTCGCTGCACCCATACACACACATTGCCGGCACAAACCGTGCACGAAACATAACCTCCAAATCAAAGCATGCACGCCTTCTCTCGTTCTCTGTCGCACACACATTTCGCTACTCACACCGACATACGGTGTCCGACCAAAAGTTGCCCGAAACCTAACCCTATCTGCTCACACACACACACGCTTCCCCTGTTAACACCCAGCCGAGGAGATCTACCCTCCGGCATCCATACATACAAATCGCTGCCATTGATAACTAGAATGCCTCATCTTCGCTGGGGAACATATTTTCTGGGTCGGGAGATGTTTATTACAGCTAAACACTAAATTCTAAGTCGATGATTATCATTAACGCATACATTCACGCACACACCCCGGTTCAGCAGGTGCCCAGTAGGAAACTGGCTACGCTGACTTGTGTTTGCATATGCAGCACACGCTGCGTGCTCAATAGGAAATCGGCTGCACTGACTTGTGTTTACCTATGCTTGCACACGCTGAGTGCCCAATAGGAAATATACCACGGCGTACCCAATGAGAAATCTGCCACGCCACAGGCGCCTCCCTACTATTGGGAAACCTCGTGGCCCCCGCCGCCCATAGTTACTCCAGAGTCCAGCCCGGAGATTCTTTTGGACCCGGCCAGCCGTGGCACCGGCGCCGCCGTCCACAGTCAGGTTCTGAATTATTCAAGAAACTCCGCCACAGTGTCAGCCGCCGCAATTGCTGAAGCCCATTGGCTCGCCATCGTCCTGAAATCTTTCGGGTTCCTCACCATAGTTAGGCTCCGTTCCAGTCGGAGAATTTCCGGGTCCGGTCAGCCGTGCCCAGCCGGCACCGCCACTCGCTCCTACTTCCGAGACCCGCCCGGGAGGAAAAGTATAAATACTCGCAACCACCAACGAGGTGTGTGCCGCCGCCGCCGATCTGCCGCCCCGGCTCCCGCCCTTCACCACCCTTAGCTACCTCCGCACCCACCTGAGGATTATTCTGGGCCCGGACACCGCGGTCATCCGGCGCCGCCACCCACAGCTAGCCTTCGTGACAAGCCTTCTTCTCCACCCAATATATCCAGCCAACCAGCACCTCGAACATGAAATAGGGGTCGAATACACAGTCTAAACGCGTTGCCGACATATTTTCCCTCTAATTATGAAATTTCCTACTGTTAGTCCCACTTTATACAAATTATTCTTGTATAGGTACCCTGCCGCATTGAATCTACCCCAGCCAGAAACTTCGTTACAAGTGGCGCCCGAGCAGGGACAAACAGGGAGAAAAACCAGGAAAAATAACACCCATATAAAGAGGCCATACTGTCCCGCGTGTCCGAGACTTAGCACTGTCGAATGAAATTCGACCGGACAAGCCCCAGAAACGAAGATAAATCAACTCATCGCCATTTATACCCTCTAGTTCGGAGCCGTGAGCTCAAAACGCGACGCACGCCTACAACGCGACCAAGCGCGGTCAAATTCACCCGATCCTGACCAGAAGGATCTATCTTTGCCTTTGAAACTTTGCTTTTTACATCGTAATCATGGACAGCGACCAACAGAGTCCCGGTGAGTCCGTTCCACGTAGAATTAAGAACCCGGGGGTCGGTACGCGGTGGATTTACTCCCGCCTAAAAGCCGAATTATTAGCCTTTGCCGAAGAATTTGGATTCTCTGCCGATGGAGTCGTCGACGACTTGCGGCGCAGCTTTGTGACTTTCGTTAGGGACACAGAGCAGACTCAGGAAACTTGGACCCGATTAGCCGACTTAGAGAGACAGTATCCGCTTCGCTCCGCCAGCCCTGCGCCTCCTAGTGAGGACAAGCCCAGTATCAGTGGCCTCTCGGTGCCCCCTTCACTCATGATTAATCCTACTCATTCGCCCGCGGCACGCACACGCCGCATGTCAACCGCCGTCCAGGCCGTGCCCGACCACCGGCACCAGCCAGGAACCGAGTCCCACCGGGCTCGACAACTTCACTTGCGTTCCCGAGCGTATTCGCAAGTGGGGCCTGCACTACATGGGTATACAGATCCACTCGCTTTTGTAGAACAGGTCGAAAGCCGCGCACTATCCTACGGATCGACTTAGGGCACTTCCGCGTGCCATGGCGGAACTGCTGACTATCGAGCAGACAAGTGGTTCCAAGCTAGCCGCCTCCAAGGGGCAGATTGGACCACGTTCCGGCGAGAATTCTTGGAATTTTTCCTTCCGCCGAGTACCTCCAACGCTTAGACGACCGGATCCGCGGTCGCGAGCAGTTGGAAGGGGAAACTTTCAAGGACTATATGATCACCTTCATCCTCATGCGGCATGCAGGATACACCGAGGCACAAGAGTTGGACCGACTCTACGAAAACGTCGCGCCGAAATCAAATGTATATTCGACGCAGCGAGTTCAGGATCATCGGAGAATTGGCACAGCTGGCCACAGAGTTCGAGGTGGTGAAGCGGCGTAGCCTCGAGAGGCACCCCACACCACTAACGCACGGACCATCAACACATGTGCCGCCGCCCCCGGCGGCACATGCCCCAGAACCGCAAGAGAGAAAATCCGCCGAGGCCCTTTCACTCCCCAGCCCCCGCGGCTGCGAGAGTAAACCGAGTGTACCTCGGAACCCGAGTCATGTTCGCAACCATTCATACCTGTGGCGAACCAGGACACTTTAGCAACGAATGAGGAATCCTCGACAATACTTCTGTTGGGATTGCGGGCGTCGCAATATTCGTACCTCACTGTTGCCGCCGAATCACCGGGAAACGGAACGGGTCCCCACGACCGGCGGATCCGTCGGGGACCAATGTCGCTCGGAACAACCAGTAACCGCGTCGCTTAGAGTAGAGAGGGGAGAATTGCCGCCGTCGTGGAGATAGGGGGTCATAGGCGCATGGCCACATCGACACCGGGGCATCTAGGAGTTTTATAGCCAGAAGTCGCTGACATCGTTGGGCAGCCACATCATTTCAGGAGACAACACCCAAATCAACCTCGCTATGCCTCCCAAGTAAGGTGCGAAAACTTCTCCGAGCAGAAATTACCCTGGCACGAAAAACGGTGCAGATTCCACTATTTGTTATGTCTGCCATGTTAGAGCCCCTGATCTTAGGTATGGATTTCCTCGCCACGATAGGTACTACCATCCAGTGCGGGGCAGCCACACTCGTGCATCCAGGCGCAGCCCTGCGGGAGCACCAGCACGCGAAATCTCCGGAACCGAGCCTCGAATCCCCTTGATTACCATGGGAAGGACCCAAATCACAGCCAACGAACGAAGACGGCGAGGAATCGCCAGACGCCAGAAGGGCGGAACCAACAGGGGTGCGCCAGAAGACCCCACTTAGGAATCACATGCCACAACCACGTGACACACAGGGAGGATACCCAGCGCCACACGAAGGAAATCACGACACAAGGAACACGGAAATGTTCACGGGACCAACACTACCCCGCCAGAGGAAACAATACCACGCAAAATCAACTCCCAGGGAAGCTCATACACGCCACCAGGAGCCACACCAGAAGAATATCCACTCCCAGGGGAGCCCCTAGCATGCCACCAGGAGTCGGACACCGGCAGCAGAATACCTACGATCCAAGAATTCCTCCGCAGCAGTTGACCCAATTCGAGGGTATGTCCGGAGTGGCCAACATCGCCGAGCATAGGATTACCATTCAACGATCGGCCTAAAAACACGTTATTTCCCCAAAAACCCGGCGATGCAGAAAATCATCGACAGCAGGTGGATGCCTCCTTGAACAACACTGTATTGACCTTCACGCAGTCCACATAGCGCACCCTTAGTCTTAGTCCGGAAAAAGACCGGCCAATGGAGAAGTGCGGGACTATCGACAGCTGAACGCGAAGTCCATCCCGGACGCGATCCGCTCCACGCAAAACCACATTTTAGAGAGATTAAGGAACGCGAAGATATCTCCACGTTGGACCTGCGAAATGGTATTGGCAAAACCCATGGAGCAGAGAGCCGAGCCTGTACCGCGTTCACGGTCCCGGACGGGGCCATATCAATGGCGAGTCATGCCATTCGGGTTGCATTCCGCCCCCGCAACTTTCCAACGGGCCCTCGACAGCGTGATCGGGCCAACCTCGAACCACACGCGTTTGCCTATCTAGATACATCATCGTCATCGGGGCCAGCCTAGAGGAACATATGAGGAATCTGAGAAAGTTTTCTACCGCCTTCGGAAGGCGAACCTGCGTATTAACCAGGAGAAATGTTCGTTTTTCAAGCGAAAGCTGGCCTATCTCGGGCATGTTATCAGCGCTCGAGGTATTCAACCGATCCTGACAAGGTAGCCGCGGTACGAAATCTGAGTCCCCCGACAATCTACGGGAACTTCGTCGATGTTTAGGATGGCTTCATGGTACCACGGTTCGTACCTAACTTCGCAGCAGTCGTCGAGCCTATGACGAATCTGCTTCGCAAAAATCAGCGGTGGAAATGGGAAACGGAGCAGCAGAACGCCTTCATCGGCTGAAAGAGTTGCAACCGACGCACCGGTATTAGCCTGTCCCATTTTTCAGCCAAAATGACCCTCCAAACAGACGCCAGCCATTACGGACTTGGTGGCGTACTTACCCAAGAAGTCGATGGACATGAACGCGTCATAGCTTATGTCAGCCGGAAACTTGACGCTGCCGAGCTGAATTACTCTCCGACGGAGAAGGAATGTTTAGCGATCGTCTGGGGAATACGTAAGCTTCGCTGCTACTTGGAAGGCTACCGATTCGACGTAATCACCGACCACCTCGCGCTTAAATGGCTCGATCAAATCGAGAATCCGACTGGAAGGATTCTCGGTGGGCCCTAGAACTACAACAAATCAATTCGACGTGCTCTACCGCCGAGGAAAATATAACGTAGTCGCCGACGCGTTATCACGACAGCCCCTCGAGCATCTACAACGCATAGAGCCCGAAGAGCAGCGCTGCAAGTGGCTCCAACGAAAGATCAACGAGAACGAGAGGATCCGCAGAAATTCCCGGATTATATCATGGAGAATGGAGAGTTATATCGACACCTCGGACACCGCCCCGATGACCAGGATTACATCCCTTGGAAACTTTGCGTTGCGGCCGAACATCGAATAAAAATTCTCCAGGAATGCCATGATCGCCCACGGCGGGTCATCTAGGAACAAGGAAGACCATCCTAAGGATCTCGCAGAAATACTATTGGCCCGGGATGTTCCGCGACGTTAAGCGGTAATTCGACAATGCCTCCCGTGTCAAAAATATAAGGCAGAACAACGTCAGCAAGCCGGCAAAATGTTAACCAGACAGGTCGACGAACCCTTTGGAATTCTTTGCGCAGATTTTGTAGGACCCCTTCCACGCTCAAGGAAGGGCATACCATGCTGTTGGTTTTCTTCGACAGTTACACCAAGTGGGTCGAACTAGTACCACTACGGAAAGCCACCACGGCTACTCTTATCCGAGCGTTCCCGAACGGATCATCGGACGCTTCGGGGCCCCCGGAAACTGGTGTGCGACAATGGCACACAATTCACCAGCAAGGCATTCCGAGGATTTCTGAACGAAACCGGAGTAGAATTGCAGTTCACCGCGCCATACTGCCCCCGAGAAAATCCAACCGAGCGTGCCAATCGCACCGTGAAAACTATGATATCACAGTACGTTGAAGGGGAGCAGAACACCTGGGATAACTTACTCCCAGAACTCTCATTGGCAATCAACACTAGTGTGTCGGAGACAACGGGATACAGCCCGGCATTTCTAGTACAGGCTCGAGAGCCTCGACTACCAGGATCATGGTATGACAAAGTGACATCGGGATCCGGAATCCCGCCACAGACACCGAGCGAGAGGGTCGAGCGGCTGAGAGAGATATTCCAGATAGTGCAGAACAATCTGCAAAAAGCAAGTAGAGACCAAGGAAGGCAGTACAATCTACGCCGCCGAGTATGGAAACCGGCCATGGGATCACTTGTATTAGTTCGCCAGCACCATCTCTCTAAAGCCACCGAAGGGTTTGCGGCCAAACTGGCCCCAAAGTTTGACGGACCATACAAGGTGGTCGCCTTCCCGTCACCTAATGTAGTCCGCATACGACGCCCAGGCCAGCGAAAAGGCAGGCTTGCAAACATCGCTGACCTGAAGGCATTCCACTCGACACTAGACGAAGACCAGACGGACACTGACGAGGACGACGGGGTGGCTGAAGGTGCCGGAGAACGGCCCGGACCTTCCCTCACTCAGAATTCCAAACCTAATCTCAGTAAACATGATTAGAGACCCCGCCTCCTCACTAACTGACCCAAAACTACCGGAAGATTAACTCATAGCCCCTTCCACGATAAACACACTGATAATGTTTTCTATTTTCGCAGTCCAAAACCCGCATCATGGAGGAGATGATTATCGTCATCTCCAGTGACGAGGAGGAGGCCGCGCCACCGACTCGCACCGCCGCCGCCGCCGCAGCCAGGATCCCCAGGGACCCACGTCTGCGCTCAGGGGCCACACATCCGGCGCATCCAATGAGCGCCCGACAAGCGCCGCCGCGACTGCCGCACAGACCTTCGAATACTCTCCAACAGTTCGGAGGGCCGGGACGAGGGGCAGTATGGTAGTGGGTCGGGGAGCTGGACCGAGGAAGATGCCCCACCTCGCAGCCCCCAATTCTCGGACGCGTCGATCAACGACGACTACGCCCGAGCAGACGCATCGGACTCGGACAGCGAGCCCCTTTTTACTCGCCGGGAACCGCAAGCCGAGAGCCCTATGGAGGACACCTCCAGCAAACACTATTCCGACTCCACCGACGAGGGCCGCCGGAGCCCCTACGTGGAGGAGGCCCTCCATGTAGTCATGGAGGGAGATGAGTATAAAGTACGCCAGGAGGGCTCCTGGGTACACATTATCCACAATCACTGGACCGATATCGGGATTCAGCTCCCGAGGGACCCCACGCCACCCGATCAACGTTCCCGCCATCGCCGTCGCACTGTGCATCGCCATGCTGCCAACCCCAGAACTGGACGAGTGGACGTTAACCCTGGACGAGCCATCCTCCCCAGGCTGGCCCAAACTGGCATCCTCGCCGCCGCCCTTGGTGACCGAACCACTGCCAGTGGAGGAATCTCCCGGCCACCCATACACCGACTCCACCGGAAAACCCATTACTGGGAATCTGGACCACGACGACGAGGACGAAGACGCCCCCCCTGCCGACGCAGAGCCGCCTGCACAATGGTCGAGGTACCAGACCACACCCGACCTGCAACCCCCCCCAGACACACCCTCGCCGCGCCACACCATCCCGGGATCACCCATCCTCACCCCCCATCGTTCCGCCGCCGCGACATCGCCGGCCATCCCACTACATCATCCCGATGCCGCCATCCCGGGTCACCGACCCCCGGCTGCCGACTCATCCTCCCACCACACGACCCAGGCGAACCCGCCGACCACCCTGACACCCACCACAGACCTCGACTCCCCACCACTGGCGCAGCAACATCCCGAAGCACAGGTCCCCCGAGGATGCCGGCATCGAACGACGACTTACGCACCCAATATTCGCGCCACTTTCGCGTCCCACCGAAGAAGGGCAATCAAATAACCCTCAGCCGACAGGAGACGGCCTCGTCTCAATCTCCCCGAGGAAGGAGGGGAGTGTACCCCCTCTAGAGCGCCACAACGTATGTCTAAATAAATCAAAGATAACCACTGTAGCAAAGTTAGAAATCAAAGATAAGCCATGTAAAACCCACTTAAACTAGATAATAAGTAGTCGATTAAGGCACACGCCAACTCGGAATTCGATCACCAATCGGATCGGATGTCGAGCATACGAAGGGACCTCATCCTTCCGGTCTCTTTCGTTCCGATCCTCGATCGACATTGTTTTTTCCGAGCGTGCCGAAAAGTTTGAGAAAAGTTAACACGTGATCATCACAGAGGCGATATCGAACAAAATCTGAGCCCGGAGCCAGACACACCGTGCAAGGTGAATAATTCCTTTCCGCGACTCCGCGCCAACTCCGCACCGCGAACTCACCACATTCCTCCGCACAGGAATCCCCCACCACCCCCCCCTGTTACATCCCCGGCCAGCCCAGACCCGCACAAATCTTATCACCCATTTACCATTATTCAAATTACCTACGCTTGAAAAAAAAACCTCAAAAACATACCCAAATCTAAGAAAAATCTCCCGATCGATGTTCTTTCACTTGGGGCAAATATCTGATGGAAAACCCTTTTCCCCTTTCACATAATCATATTTCCTTCCTTAAATTACGTCTAGCCGAACGGTACATCTCGCCTCCGAATTGTTCGCACACACACACATTCGTAGCCATTTCGAACCGTGCACAAATCATAACCTCAAAGTTCTCGCAACACGCATTCGCCGTTTTCAGCCACCAACACATTCCATCACATCTTTCGCTGCACCCATACACACACATTCCGGCACAAACCGTGCACGAAACAAATCTCCAAATCAAAGCATGCACCCTTCTCTCGTTCTCTGTCGCACACACATTTCGCTACTCACACCGACATACGTGTCCGACCAAAAGTTGCCCGAAACCTAACCCTATCTGCTCACACACACACACGCTTCCCCTGTAACACCCAGCCGAGGAGATCTACCCTCCGGCATCCATACAACAAATCGCTGCCATTGATAACTAGAATGCCTCATCTTCGCTGGGGAAATATTTCTGGGTCGGGAGAGTTTAACAGCTAAACACTAAATTCTAAGTCGATGATATCATTAACGCATACATTCACCACACACCCCGGTTCAGCAGGTGCCCAGTAGGAAACTGGCTACCTGACTTGGTTGCAATGCAGGCACACGCTGCGTGCTCAATAGGAAATCGGCGCACTGACTTGTGTTTACCTATGCTTGCACACGCTGAGTGCCCAATAGGAAATATACCACGGCGTACCCAATGAGAAATCTCCACGCCACAGGCGCCTCCCTACTATTGGGAAACCTCGTGGCCCCCCCCCCATAGTTACTCCAGATCCACCCGGAGATTCTTTTGGACCCGGCCACCGTGTGCACCGGCGCCGCCGTCCACAGTCAGGTTCTGAATATTCAGAAAACTCCGCCACATGTCACCGCCGCAATTCTGAAGCCCATTGCTCGCCAGTCGTCCTGAAATCTTTCGGGTTCCTCACCAGTAGTTAGCTCCGTGTCCAGTCGGAGAATTTCCGGGTCCGGTCACCGTGCCCAGCCGGCACCGCCACTCCTCCTACTCCGAGACCCCCCGGGAGGAAAAGATAGAATACTCGCAACCACCAACGAGGTGTGTCCGCCGCCGCCATCGTCCGCCCCGGCCCCCCCGTTCACCACCCTTACACCTCCGCACCCACCTGAGGATATCTGGCCCGGACACCCGGCATCCGCCCGCCACCCACACTACCTTCGTGACAACCGAAGGACCCACACTTAACCCCCGCACCCCGCACGCGACCCAATCATACCACACCACCAAGCCGCGTGCTGCCCGAATCCCTAATCCTGTCCACTCGGACATCGGGACTAGGATTCCGCCGCACACCCGAACTGCATTTCCGCCAACCGGCCATACATCACTTCGAGGGGGCGAAACATGCAAGCAGTGGCCGCAATAGGAACGACGATCGGAAGGGGGAGTTGGACGTCGATACTTCTCGTGCCCTCCACCCAGATAGGTGATCCGAGGCCAACCGAGGCACCTCGATACATGAAATAGGGGTCGAATACACATCTAAACGCGTTGCCGACAGTATTTTCCCTCTAATTATGAAATTTCCTACTGTTAGTCCCACTTTAACAATTATTCTTGTATAGGTACCCTGGCCGCGATTGAGATCTACCCCAGCCAGAAACTTCGTTACAACCTCCAGCCGGATAATCCATCATTTTTGGGTTTTCCTAATTTTCACTCGCCATAAAACCATTTTGGTGATCCTGACTCACTGTCATTACACATCAACACCTTCAAATCCTTTCTAGATTTCTAGATCTTCCAAGTCTATTGACCAATTGTTAATTCCTTCGACCACACCACGGTTGCGAATAGGAGCGATCCAGCTATCAAAGCGAATAAAATTCTCCCAACGGTCAGGAATTTAACCAATTGTCAATATGTCTAACAAGGAGGAGCAAGCAGTCAAAGAGACATTAGACTTGCAGGAAGAGATCAGTCATGAGATCTCGCGGCTTATTCGGAATTTTAAGAAGGATTCAGCGGATAGGAAACGGCTTCCAAATTACTCCTAACAAAGTTGGCCGCTTTCGATGACGCATGGAATCGATTTGCGGAAAACGACAAAAATATCCCGCAGCATAAGAACCGAGGAATATGTAAAGTTCTACGTCGACTGTCGTGACTCATACGACAAATATAGAAAATTATAGTCGAACAATGGCCCAGAGCTCAAGCAATGCCCCAAATCAGGCAACAGCGAGCAACGGCCAGGAAACTGCAGACGTTGCAATCATATCGCAACCTGCACGTAAGCTGATATCAGCATGCCGGCGACAAAAAGCTATCGCCGAATCAATCAAACGGGCTCTGAAAGAAAGTTCAGAGACCGGCAGGCCGTTTAAAAGGTTCAATAACCTCACTATGGTCACAATACCAAGAGATTCATTCTCAATACATGAAGAGTACGAAGACCCGATCAAGGAAGGATACGACATGCAATCGTTCATCCGACTTGAGAAGGAGGTACAGAAAGTCCTGGGGGCACAAACCAATACATCAAACAATGAAGATGTGCAGTTGCCCAGAGTCAGCCTCCCCAAGTTCGATGGGGATCTACTCAAATGGACACAATTTTTTGATTTATTCAAGTGCATGATACACGATACCAACATGCCCACAGTCAAGAAGATGTGGTACCTTAAAACCACTGTGACTGGAGAGGCAGAGAGATTGATAAGGCAATCGATCTAAAAACAGAGAACTACATGAGCGCATGGGAAATATTAGTTGACACATACAACAATCCCCGCCATGTAGCAGATACAGTTCTCAATCGTCTTCTGCAACAGCAGACAAACAATGACGACCCAAAGTCATTAAAGGAACTGTATATTACAGCCATTGAGTCTCTAGCATCATTAAAGGGACTAGGCATTGATGTATCCAGCTGGGAACAATCATAATTGCGATCCTAAAACAAAAATTAGATCTGGCAAATAGAGCCCGTACGAACAATCATTAGATGGCTCAAGAGGGCTTCAAGGGCTCGAGACGATGCTAAGTTTTCTGGACCAGCGAAGTCGAGTGTTGGGAACAGGAAAACGCAGTCAGCTGCAAAAAAGGGAACAGAAGAACCCATCTTGCACTTCTGCTAGCGCAGGAAGGCAATCAAGTTGCCCTTTCTGCAAACGGAATCATGCGCTATACAAATGCGATGATTTCCGCAGCAAAACGGTACCCGATCGACTCAACTGGGTACACAAACAAAAATTGTGTGTAAACTGTTTTAACAGTACTCACAAGGCAAAGGATTGCCGAGGCCGTATGTGCTTTAAATGCGATAAAAGGCACCATACATTGCTGCACCTGGAGACTTCATCAGGCGCGGCAACAGATCCACAAACACCTTCTGTAGGAGCAGCAAGCAACAAAAGCTACAATTTTCTGGCCACAGTTAAGGTATTGGTAAAGGCAAGCAATGGGCAGGTGGCCACATTCCGAGCCTTGCTGGATTCAGGATCACAAATCAATCTGATCTCTGAACGAATGGCCTCCAAGCTCTCTCTGAAACTACACAATGCATCATTACGCATCGAGGGCATTGGAGGAAATCCGAAAACAAGTCGGGCCAGAGCAAATGTGCTCGTGAAATCAATGAACAACGATTTTACTCAACAGGTAGAAGCCTTTGTTCTGCCGCATATCATAGCTGACCAACCAGCTCATGATTTGAATACGTCCCACATACGCATTCCAAATAATGTCATCTTGGCCGATCCAAATTTTGACAAACCAGGAAGAATTGACATGCTTATCGGCGCAGAGCATTATTATTCTTTGCTACTGCCAAATCAAATGACGATAAGACCAGAAGGTCCAATCCTCCAGAATACAAAGCTGGGATGGATTGTGGCCGGAAGAATCTCTGCTGATCACGATTCAGCAGCACTGTGTGCGGCGGCAACCACTGAAGAGGAGGTTGACACGCTGTTAGAGCGATTTTGGACACTAGAAAATCTAGACACCAAAGATAAGGCTCGATCGCCAACTGAAGCACACTGCGAAGCTCATTTTGAAGCAAATATACAATTCGCAATTGATGGGAAGTTCATTGTCAAGCTGCCATTTGCTGAGGAAACGTCAGCCCTGGGGGCATCGCAGACAATAGCAACCAATAGGTTCTTGGCACTGGAGCGACGAACATCACCAGAAGTCTGGAAAGGCTACGTAGACTTCATGGAAGAATACGAACGTCTCGGACACATGAAGCTGGTACCTCCCTCACACATACCATCGGATCATTACTTCATTCCACATCACTGTGTTTTGAAGCCCGAAAGCAGTACCACGAAACTGCGGGTAGTGTTCGATGCGTCCTGCAAAACGTCAAGTAATAAATCATTAAATGATATATTATATGCTGGACCCACGGTACAGAGCGAACTTTTCGCCATTCTGCTGCGATTCCGCACCCATAGATACGTATTTACCGCGGACATAGAGAAGATGTATCGCCAAGTATGGATGCATCCTGATAATCAGTTTCATCAGATGATCGTATGGCGAAAAAGGGCGTCAGATGATCTGAAATTCTACAGGCTAAAAACCGTCACATACGGTACCACCTCAGCGCCATTCCTTGCTACAAAATGCTTGGATTATTTAGCAGAGAAGAATAAGAAACAGTTACCGCTTGGGTCAGCTATACTCAAGCATGATTTCTATGTGGACGACTGTCTCACAGGAGCAGACAGCATTCCAGAGGCAATCCAGATTCAGCAGGAATTGAACAAAATTCTGCTACCGTCCGGATTCAAGCTTCGGAAGTGGTGCTCAAACAACAAGGAAATACTGAGCAAAATTCCGCGAGAAGACATTGTACCCAACGTCAACTTAGATGAAACACTTCAGCATTACAGTGTTAAGACATTGGGATTAATTTGGATGCCTCAAAGGGATCAGTTGTGTGGGCGATCTCAAAAAAGCGAAGCCGCAACCATCACAAAACGGGTGGTCAGCTCAGAATCGTCGCAAATATTCGATCCATTGGGATTATTTGCTCCGGTTTTCGTCAAAGCAAAGATGTTCATGCAAACACTTTGGGAATTAAGGATGGGCTGGGACGACGAGCTCCCTCAACACCTTCAGCTAGACTGGAAGAATTACCGCGCTGACTTGCAAGCACTAAATACTATGCAAATACCAAGGCATATATTTGAAGGAAGAGTGTCAGTCACGCAAGAGTTGCACACATTTGTGGATGCCTCGGAACGAGCATATGGAGCGGCAGTGTATATCCGAGCAACATACAAAAACAATCAAGTATCAGTTCGGCTGCTGTGCTCAAAATCGAGAGTGGCGCCATCCGCCAAGGAGACATTACCGCGGCTAGAACTATGTGCCGCAGTCCTGGGAGCTGAATTGACCCATAGAGTCAGAAAGGACCTACGGTTGCCCGAGGAGAAGGCATTGGGTTATTTCTGGACTGACTCAACAGTAGTCCTTTCCTGGATAAATGCATCGGCATCCTCATACCACACGTTTGTGGCCAATCGGATAGCAAAGATCCAAGCAGTGTCACATCAAGCACAATGGCGACATGTGTCATCCGCAAACAATCCAGCAGATGTATTGTCAAGAGGAATTGCCGCAAGCAAGTTGGCAGAACATAGCCTGTGGCTATATGGCCCCCTGTTTCTGCACGGCTCTCGAGACAAATGGTCAAAAATACCGACCATTGATCCCATCGATCTGGAGCGTAAAATAAAGCAAGTCAGCTTGCCAGTCTGCCAGGATCAACTAGGAAGCGAGTTATACAGTTGCAAGCACAGCAACTCCTTCCACAAATTGCAACGCATTGTAGCATATATGATGCGTTTTTGTCGTAAGCAGAACCGATCTCCAACGACCACACTAAGTGCAGGCGAGCTGGCTCAGGCCAGAACAATCATCTTCAGCACGATTCAAAAAACGGAATTCAGTGCTGAGTATAAACAGCTTCGCATCCACAAAGCAGTGGACAAGAAAAGCTCAGTCATATCGTTGTCTCCAATAATAGGAACTGATGCACTCATTAGAGTCGGAGGCAGATTGGAAGAATCTAACCTTCCATATGCTGCCAAACATCAAATCTTGCTCCCGTACAATGATACGATTGTGAAAATGCTGCTACGAGAAATGCATGAGGAAAACATGCATTGCGGGGCACAAGCATTGAGGGCCATAGCCAGACAACAGTACTGGGTTCTGAATGACAAGACGATGGCCAGGAGCATCATCCACAATTGCGTCAAATGCACAAGGGCACGGCCCAAATTAATGCATCAAATCATGGGTAACTTGCCAGTGGATCGAGTAACACAAGCGCGGCCGTTCTCCAATTCAGGAGTCGACTATTGCGGCCCCTTTTGGATTCACCACAAAATCCGTGGAAAACGGCCAGATAAAGCATACATTGCAGTATTCTGCTGTTTCGCAACAAAAGCAGTACATCTGGAGTTAGTAAGCGATCTAACAACGGACGCATTCCTAGCCGCTCTCCGGCGTTTTTTGGGCCGACGAGGAAAGTGTCGGACCATTCACTGTGATAACGCCACGAACTTTGTTGGTGCCAACAACCAGTTAAAAATACTGGAGGAAACAATTTTCACAGAGCAGGCCCAGAGCAGGATCATAAATCAATGCAATAAGCAGCAGGTGGAGTTCAAGTTTATTCCACCGCGAGCACCGTCGTTTGGCGGATTATGGGAGGCTGCTGTAAAATCAGCGAAAAGGCTGCTAGTATCAGTCACGGCCACAGCATCTTTAACATTTGAAGAGCTCAACACGGTGGTCATTGAGGTCGAGGCGATACTCAATTCAAGGCCCCTCACCCCGATGTCAGCAGATCCAACAGATACTGCAGCGCTCACACCAGGCCATTTCTTAATTGGCGAACCTTTAGTAGCACCGCCCGATGCAAATCTTGCCCGACCAGAAAAATCGTTGGTCAGAAGATGGGAACTTGTGTCCAGACTCAAACAATCATTCTGGACTCAGTGGTCCACGGAATACCTACAAGAGCTCCAGATGCGCACCAAGTGGAAGACTATGGCTCAGAATGTCGAGGAAGGATTGCTAGTACTGGTAAAGGAAGACAACGTACCGGTAATGAGCTGGCCAATGGGACGGATAGTGAAGACATATCCAGGCAAGGATAACCAAATACGGGTCGTAGATGTAAAGACCGCATCAGGAATCTACAAAAGGGCAGTCACACGTCTAGCACCACTGATAACAGAAGAAGTAGCCACAAAACGGCCGCACAGCAGCAGCACGGACACAGCGCAGGCAGAAGAGAGCCCTGCGCAAAAAGGAAAGCATCATTTCCAATCCTCCCGACATTACTAGCAATGCTACTGATCCTTCCGTTAGCGATGGGACAGGCATTCAACATAACGCCATTTGCAAGCCAGCCAGGAATATTCTAGGAACGGCTCGGCACATCCAGAATGGCAATCTCGGAATGGAAAATAATTGTATATTACGATTTGAAACCATATTGGAGCGACATGGGAATCTTGGCCAACGGGATAACGGAGCTGAAACACAAATGTTCAGAACTACGGAATATCAACGCTTGTAGATCAGTGTCTGAGCATTTCCAACATGTGTACAGCGAACTACAATCAGGAAATGAATTGATCCATCATTCTCGGCAGCGAAGAGCACCGCTGGACATAGTTGGAAATGTAGCGAGCTCACTATTCGGCGTTTTAGACTCAAGATACGCCGATGACATGTCCAAGGTGATCAAGGAGGTCAAATCCAATGAAGACGTACTAATGATGCTCTTGAAAAACCAGACATCAATCTTGGATGCGACAATAAACATAGTCAGGACGAGCAGCTCAGCCACTAACGACCGGATCAAGACACTCGAGAGCCAAATAGGTACAATGAATCTGGAAAGGGGAAAGTACCAAGGCGAGCACTTACAACAAGCATTCATGAGTCTGACAGCTCAATTAACTCTAGTGGCAACCGGACTGCAGCGAATGCAAAGTGAGATAGCTAATGTTCTCACTGACGTGCGCCATCGTACCATCAGTCCTATACTAGTGTCTCCCAAGCAACTGAGGGAGCAACTAGATCAGATTCGGGAACACATTCCACCGGATCAACTGCTTCCGGTAGCATCGGCTGAGGTGATCCAGCTGTATAAAATTATGCATGTCGAAGGGACCACAACGAACAGCCACGTCGTTTTCAAAATATCGCTGCCACTGGTGTCTGTAACAAAACAGGAGATATTCAGCATCATGGCGATCCCGATGTGGAAGGCTGGAAGCTGGCAACGATTCTGGCTACAAACGGAAATCATAGCCGTCAATGCCCATAGAGATCAGTTCATGGGATTGACCAAGGAGGAGTTTAATCAGTGTCTAGAGCTGCCACACGACGAACACATCTGTTTCAACCACCAAGCCACATTCAGCGTGGAAAGCCGGTGTGAGTTCCAGCTGTTCAACAATAAGACGGAAACGATCTGCGAGGTCTCTCAGTCGAGGGCCGAGCTGTGGTGGTCAGCAACACGTCAGCGAAACAGATGGATGTTTGCCACACGCAGGCAAATTGAACTTCAAGCGGTGTGCAGCGGAACATCGTTCACCATCCAACTCAACGGAACGGGCTTACTATCACTGGCCCCAGGCTGCACTGCCCGCAATGCAAAAATTAGCATGAGCACATTTAGCACCGTAGCACCGTTCGTTTTGGTAACATCACAAGGATGGACCTTAAGAACACACCTGAGCCACTGCAAGGAACGGCAGCCAAGGAAGTCAACTTGGAGGAACTGGGCGCTTTGCAGCACCAACTGGCCAACCTAAAAGAAGCCACCTGAAAAAATCAAAACAACACTCCCCAGCACCATCAAATAGCTGCGTATGTGGCCTTAGCCAGGCATTGCCTGGGTTTTCAGACGAACGATCGGCAATTGGACACCAACATGCCGGAAACCCGAAGCCCGGCAGAACGTGGAAGAACCACAACCAGAACCTACCCCACGAAGGTTCTTGTTCGACGTAATTGAAGGTTGAACACTTGCTCAACGGCCGGGAGAATGTTCAGTCGCAGCAGTATGTAGTCATAAGTAATAATAGTTCAGAACACCACACACATTATGTAACAACTCTTCGTCACAGTGACCTGCATTTATCGTAAATAAAGTATCATTTACCAGGTCAAGCGAATATGCATGGTCAACTGAGACGAGGTAATGACCTGGGGCAATAGTCTCAGGTCGCAACACAACCCACATTCACAAGTAACCGCACACTTTTCTTATACGTTATTTCTATTAGCATAGGCATTTGTGTACCTATATATATTGTTAAGTTTCATTAATAAAGTCAGTAAGAGTTCTAACGCCAACCCAAGAGCTTTTATTCATGCACCAGAGGCTGTCGCTGTGTCTTCAGACCCTCACCACAACCAACCCGTTCGCCTAGAACAACTCATGCCCCTACACACTTTATACCGTCCACCTAGTTCCAAGTGCTAGTTGCGACAACAAACAGGCCAATAGTTTATGCACTATTTGCCAGGCATCTAAGCCTTCTTACACTTTACAATTTGATAATTAAAACTTTGAACAAGCAAATCAAAGATATCAAAATTTAACATTATAAACGGCATCCAAGCAAAGCTGAATGTTAATGAATAAATAAAGAAGTTAATAAATTTTGCGTGTATATGGACCATAATATACAGGCGTTGCGTAATGTATTGTTCATTATTAATTAATGCAACAATCCAAAATGTATAATGTTGTACCTGGGTTTTCAGGTTAATGTTTTATATAAAATTATCAATATATTATATCACACAAAAACCTAATAAATAAATAAAATGAAGATAGAAAATACTATAGATATATGTATATTGCTTTTATAAAACTAAGACTTTTCGCAACATTTGTTTTGGATTTAAAATAAAAAAAAAACAATGTTTAATTTATTGAAGGAATTGATATATGCCAGTAAAATGGTGTATTTTTAATTTCTTTCAATAAAAACATTTTTGATGATATATAGAAACAAAATTATTAAAACTCTAAGCGGTGGATCACTCGGCTCATGGGTCGATGAAGAACGCAGCAAACTGTGCGTCATCGTGTGAACTGCAGGACACATGAACATCGACATTTTGAACGCATATCGCAGTCCATGTTGTTATGTACTTTAATTAATTTTAAAGTGCTGCTTGGACTACATATGGTTGAGGGTTGTAAGACTATGCAAAATAAGTTGTTCATAAATTTCATTTAATGATTTTTATAAGCACATGGTATATTATTGGATGATAATAATTATTAATTATTATATTCATAATATTAAAAATTATATGAAGAACATTATTCTCACATTGTTGTAAATATTTGAATGTGAAAACGAAGAGAAATATTTTCTTTTTTTTTAAATCAAATAATACTGAGAAATGTCTAGCATAAAAAATGTGAAAATATTTTTCATCTAGAATTGTCTCTTATTAATTGTTTGGGTGGCCGGCGACTGGTCAAGCGACGGCTGATATGCTGAGGAACAAAGCACTTGGCACCAGAGCCCACGAAGAAAAAGAATAAAAAACGTCGGGATGCGTTTTGTTCGACAGCAGGAAAACGTCGATTTATTCGGAGGTGAAATTTGGAATAATACTAGCTTACAGAAAAACTAACTCCGCACTCCCGTTTACAGACTTCAGAAACCACGAGAGCGGGAGCGAACCGGCGATCGCCGCATCGCGGTCCCGAACCTCACCTAACTACAAAGAGCAGACTGGACGATAGAAACATAAGAGCGGTGCTCTTCGATCCGCTCTTGGGCTGGCGGCCGTACGGTTACTCCTGACCTAAACATCCCCCCCCCTTGCAACCACTCGGGTTGCAACTTGATCCGCTGCTCCTCAGACTGGTGACAGCTCCGGACAAGACCCAACCGAACACGGTGCTCTGCGCTACCGGTAGTCCCTCCTCACCTTGAGGAAACCCGGCTGCATCACCTTCGGATACACGTCCGCACCAAGGACCACGGAGATTGTCGCCGGGAGATAAAACCGATCGTCCGCCAATGTAATATCCCGGAAATGGGCGCGCACGGTCTCGCCAAGTTCCCGGATTGGAGTGCGGATACGCACGTGCGGCTCGATCTTGAAGAGGAGGTTGAGCCGGAGGTTGGCATCCACTTTGGACCCCACGACGGCCGAACAGACCTCTCCCCGCCTACGTTAGTCGTCGGCAAGCGGAAACATTTCGCCAGTGAAGCATCGATGCAGCTCGTCGGTGACATGGGTCGATGAGAGCCGCGGTATCGAAGACCCGCGTTCCGGTATCGATCCGAACTGCCGCCGTCGGAAGGACGTTTACACTGTGCCGCTGCAGCAGTGACGACAATGACGGTGCCGTTGTCGGGTCGGCAGCGCTCTGGGAGGTGACAAGCGCGGTCCGAGGGCCGATAGGAGCGGGCCCACGTGCGGCGGACACGGGCCGAGACACGGTGGACGACTGCCGCGAGGATAAAGACGCCGATTCATGGAACCGCCGCCGAGGTGATGGCCGCTCGTGCATGGCAACAGTGTGTGGTGATCCTGGTGGCACACTTTGCACAAGTCGCCCCGGCGACACGCTCCGTCGGAGTGCTCGTGAACCAGGCAGTTCGCACAATAGCGATTGGCGAGCACCGCGCGGAGCCTCTTCTCCACACTCAGCCGAAGGAACCGACGGCACTTCCGAAGCGGATGAACTCCGTGGCAGACTCGGCAACGGTAGGAATTTATACCTCGAGTTCGTCTGCTCTCCAAGGCACCGGCGCTGCGTGGACGTGGAGACATCGTGCTCGATCTGATTGACGGAATAACAAAAAAACGAAATCAGTAGGAAAAGAGATGAGACTTAGACTAGGAGGCGCGACAAAATTACGGAGGGAGCGCTACCCACGGTAGCAGGACGACCTTCGCGACAGCCGCTTAACGAAACCACGACAGTCGAATGTCACTACCCTGACATGACCATCTGGTCCAGGAAATACAGCATCAACCCTACCGACCGCCACTCATTGGATGGCAGATTGTCGTCCTTGACAACGACCATATCGCCCACGCCAAGGTTCTCCGTGGGTGTTTGCCACTTGTTGCGTTAGGACTCCTTGAGGTACTCCTCTTTCCACCGCAGCCGAAATTGCTGATGTAGACCTTAAGGTGCTGCCACCGGTTGATTATAGACGTGGTGGCACCCTTTAATTCAGGTTCTGCGATGGCGAGAAGGGGTCCCCCAACAAGAAAGTGACCCGGCGTGAGCGCCAGCAGATCTGTGGGGTCTTCGGACATTGGCGCGATCGGCCGCGAATTCAGGCAGGCCTCGACCCTGGCGAGAAGCGTGGAAAGCTCTTTGAAATAATTTCCGAGTGGCTGTGGACTTATAAAACAGTGTTTTGAAGCTCTTGACTCCAGCTTCCCACAACCCCCCCATGTGGGGCGCTCCCGGAGGAATAAACTGCCACAGAAGCTGTTGGTGACTGTAGGCACTCGTCACTGACTCCTTCAGCGCCAGCAGAAACTCCTTGGACAGCACCGCGGCCGCCCCAACAAAGGTTTTCCCATTGTCCGACTGAACTTGGCGCGGACACCCTCTCCGAACACGAAACGACAGAAGGCTGCAAGAAATTTCTCGGTAGTCAGATCGGATGGGGTTCCAGATGGATCGCCTTGGTCGAGAATCACACAAACACTAGCACATACCCTTTTGTAACGAGACAGCTCGTCCAGTAAGTTCTTGATATCGAAAGGACCCGCATAATCTACGCCTGATATGTAAAAGGACGCGAAAAAGATGTCCGTTCTTTGGGTACTCACCCATGAGCTGGGTTTGTAGTCTCTTTTTGTGAATAACGCACACCTTGCAGGAGAAAATTACAGACTTTACCAGATTCTTGACCCGAGGTATCCAAAAGTTTGCACGGATCAGCCGTACCATCAGCTGATTGCCGCCATGCAGTGTTATACGGTGCGTAAAATGAACGAGGAGGCGTGCAAAATGACAATTGTACGGAAGAATGACCGGGTGCCGTTCATCGTATTGGAGGACCTCGGAGGACGTCACCCCCGCACGCTCTTATGAGGCCGTGAAGTCCAGAAATGGATTCATATTGTTGATGGGACTGGATGCCGCCACCGAACGTTTTTGACTCAAGCTGGCGTATTCGAGCGCAAAATATCGGCGTTGAGTTGTAGAAATCAAAAACCGCTTGGCCGCGGCGATCTCATCATTGGACAGTTGCTCCTCAACGGGACCCGTTCTTCGTCGCGAACGCTGAATGAAGCGAACACAACGCGAAAACTCGTAACGCCTTGTCGAGCTTAGAGTATCGCTCAAGAATATCCTCTGGGGGTACCTTTGCAACATGGGCCTGGACTGCTCGCCTCTCAAGGTCCGTCTCGGGCGACTCCCGCCCGGCGATGGCCATTCAGAGCGGCTATTCGCAACCAATCAGACCGTGCCACCACAGCTGATTGTCGACAAGGTCTCGTAGCGACACACCTCTGCTCGCGAGATCGGCCGGATTGTGTTCGGAGCGAACATGTGCCCATCTTCCAGCGTCCGTGGACTGCGTGATCTTAGTCACTCTATTAGCCACGAACGTTGTCCAGTGACACGCTGGTTTGTCCAGCCATGCCAACACAATTGTCGAATCGGTCCAACAGTGCAAGCCCGCAGTGGACCGGGCATCTTTGGAAGAATAGCGGCGGCCATGTCGGACAGCAACAAGGCCCCGCACAACTCTACCTCGGGAGCGACACTGTTTTCACCGGTGCCACCCTCGTCTTTGCCGTGAGCAGATTCACCATTATTGTGGACCCGACTTCAACTCGGACATAGATGGCCGCACCATACGCCTTCTGCGACGCGTCACAGAACCCATGATGCTCCACCCTCAGCCCTGACCGGAACGCGACCCAACGCGGAAGCGGATCTGATCGAGCGAGGAATAGCTTTCAAGAAACTCGGTCCATTTGTGACCGCTTTCTCGGGGAGAACGTCGTCCCATCCTAGCTCCTGGAGCCAGATGTCTTGCATGAACATTTTAGATCGGACAAAAAGGGGGCAAGCCACCTGCTGGATCGAAAAGTTTGGCGATCTGGGACAGCACCCGCCGCTTCGTGAGGGACGAATCAGAGGAAAGTTCCGGCGGAACAAAGAAAAACTCATCGGAAGTCGCCCTCCACGCACCCCTAATGTTTTTGCCGTACTTTCAGAGTCGATCTCGAGGAAGTCAGCACGAAAGAGATGCTCACTCGGAATATTCGTCAAAATGGCTCGGCTGTTGGCTGTCCATTTCCGTAAAGGGAACCCTGCCGAAGTCAAAGCCTCATCCAACTCTTGAATGGCCAGCTCAGCCTCACGTTTGGAGTCTGCCCCGGCGAGGACATCGTCCACGTACATGTGGTTTCGAATAATATGACTCGCCTTTGGATACCTCACTTCTTCGTCATCTGCGAGCTGTTGCAGGACCCGGATCGCCAGAAATGGGGCGCAATTGACCCCGAAGGTGACCGTCTTCAGCTCGTAATCTCGGATTTCTCCCTCGGGATTTCGAAATAGGATGCGTTGGAACACTGTATGGCTCGGATCAACCCAAATTTGCCGGTACATCTTCTCGATGTCGGCATTGAAAACGTACCGCCACTTGAGAATCTGGATTGTCAAATCGGCCTGTAGAACTGGGCCCGCGTGAAGAATGTCATTCAAGCTGGTCCCGTTTGCGGAAGGACTGGATGCATTGAACACGACACGCACCTTCGTAGTCGAGCTCTCGGGCTTGACAACCGCGTGATGTGGGAGATAATAGCTGGCGACATGGTTCATGGCCGGAACTTCGGTCATGTGCCCTAGCTCCAGGTATTCTCGGATGACGGCCTCATACCGTGCCTTGAGTGACGGGTCCTTCCTCAAACGCTGTTCGTTCCGCAAGAACTGAGACAACGCGAAGGACCTGGAATGTGCCAACCCCGCCCCCACGTGATCAGGGTCGCGAAATGGCAGTGTCACCACATACTTCCCGCAACTGCCTCTCTTCGTCGTCCTGATGAAATTCTCCTCACACGCCGAATCCGAGTCGGATACCAATTTTACAGGCACCTCTTCCACTTCCCAGAACTTGGTAAGAAGTTTGTCCAGGGGGTCCTCAGTCAGCCGCAAAACCCGGGTGGAGAACGCGGACACGTTGCGAGGCCCTGCAATGGACACGGGCCCTGTAAGCACCCAGCCAAAAATAGACTCCTGTCCGAGAAGCGACCCGCAAAAGTTCGGCCTGCAGTTGCCCAGGAGGACTGACGGCAGGATGTCGGCTCCGATTAAAACATCGATCTGGGAGCTTTCGAAGAATTTAGGATCGGCTAAGGGGAGGTCCGGGAGGTCCTTTAGAAGATCCCTTGGCAGCGGATACGAGGGTAAATTCCCGGCCAGATGAGGAAGGACATACGCTGCCGTTTCTACGTGCAGACCGGGTTTAGAAGGGGACCGAATCGAAAAGTGACAGAGCTTCTTGGATTGCGCGGCTACTGTCTGATTAAGTCCCGAGACTTGGGCCTGGATCGTTCGAAATGGTGGTTTGATGAGGTTGAAAAGCCGCTCCGTGACAAAGGTCGCCTCAGAACCGGAGTCGATAAGCGCGCGCCTGAAAATCACAGCCCAGATGACATATATTAACAATGGCCGTGCCCAGTAGGACGGCCCTTGACCCGGACGCAAAACACACCTGCACATCCGAAAGGTCTTCGGGGGCTACAGCCCCTGCTAGAGTAGTGATGGGTGCTGGCCTCGACGGCACACTCGAGCTTGGAGCGCTCGCGAAGGGATTGCCGCGATGTAACAAGGAATGATGCCGGCTATGACACGTAAAACAACTATGCGGGCTGGTGCAATCTCGCTGTTGATGGCCCCGAGCAAAGCAATTTAAACAAAGCTGCTTCCTCCTTATGTAGTCTGACCGACCATTGACGTCCATTTCTAGGAACCGTGGACATAGTCGCACCGGATGATTTTCCCTCAAACACAGATCGCACCCTTTGAGCGCTGGAGCCACCCGGGCTTCGTACGCGTTCAGCCTGCGTGCGGGTCCATTAGCATTTGACGGTCTCGACGGAACCTGCACGGGCCCATTGGGCCGGACATCGTCAATGGCTTCCAACGTGCGATGACGCTCCGTTAGAAAGGAATCAAGTTCCTTCCAGGTAGGGATTTCCGCTTTATTATGGATCGACTGCTCCCACATGGAAAGTGTAAGCTTGGGAAGCTTCGACGACACCATGTACACCAGGAGACAGTCCCACGCTTCGACCTGAATAGAAGACATCTCTAAGGCTGTCAGGCAACTCTGTATAGTACCTTGCAGCTCCTTTAAAGCGCTCCCGGACTCTTGGGGGACAGCCTGGATGTTAAAGAGAATTTTTAATTGACTATTGACTAGCAACCTCCGATTCTCGAAGCGCATCGTAAGATTTCGCCACGCTGAACTGAACCCTTCGTTGGTCAGTGGTGCCTTGGAAACAATGGCATGCGCATCCCCGCTTGTCTTGGAAAGCAAGTGGAACAACCGTTCCACCGGCGTTAGGCGCGAATTGTTGATGTAGATTGCCGTAAACAGGTCCCTAAAGGTGGGCCACCGAAGATAATCGCCTGTGAAGACTTCGGTGTCCACGGGTGGTAGACGACAGCCGGTAGAATTTGGGACGTGAATGCTTGTGGAAGCCTGAACGGACGGAGGCGCGCCCTTATCGATCCACTCTTGGAGATTGGAAACACATCTTTCGTAGACCGAGAAACAATATTCATATTTGGACTGAAGCGTTAGCCCGATAGTCCTCTCCTCGGATGCCGCTACGAGTTCGGAACAACCTTCGTAATCCCTTTCCACCTTTTCCCACAGTGACCGAATCTGGTCGCGACGCACTTGACACATGTACGGAGAGAGCTGAGTGGTTTCCGGGGTGCCCGGAGTGTGGATATTGGCCTCGAATTGACTGACACGGTCTGTCGTGGCAATAAACTTCCTTAATGCAACGTCGATGGCGCTCGGAGCCATTTTTGTGGACGATCGCGTGACCCTTGACGACGGACCAGGACTAGTATTCAGAGCGTTGTCGCTGTTTGCCCTTGATCGGACGGAGGCGGACCCGGATCTAAGTGGAGACGGACGCGGAGATACGGATTGGGATCTTCGCAAGTTGATTGATGGAATCGACAGTGGTTTCTTGTCGTCTCCTACTGGCATACTCAACTACGGAAGTGGCGACTGGCCCTCTGGTGTTGACAAACTTGAATAAAACAATCGACTAGAAATGAAACGGCCGCACTAGATTTCACGAAGCAGTGACTGACGATAGGAAAAACCAAAAAAAGCCGACGACTGACGATCGTGAAGGGACGCAGCAATTGGAAAAAATAAATCCCGCAATCGCCTTGGTGACAAATGAATATGCGCGCGTTATGGCACCTCTTGCCGGGTACTGCGGCAATCTTGAATTACTGCCCTTGGAATCAATCGCCACAGACTGGGAGACACAACGTCGCACTCTTCGCGCGTATGGAAAAACAATATCAACCAATAAATATAATAGAAAATGAACGGATATATAGCCCCTTTAATTATTTATTAGATTACAAATTAATACTCAATAATAACAATTTGTAATCAATGATCGTCAATTATTGTTATTAATTTGTACCCAATAATTGTTAATTATTATCATTAACTTAATAATTATTAATTATGAGTTATCATTACCAATTTAATAATTATCAATTATTATTAATTATTAATCAAAGAGACAAAAAAAATAATAATCGATAACCAGCAATCAATAATTCTCACTTATCAATTAATTAATTAGTTAACGAAAACACTCAACAATAACAATTGGTAATTAATAATTATTGATTCCGAACGGTGGGATTGGATCACCTTTTATGTTGGTTCATCAAAGTGCTGGTGGAAATACGATATTATCACCCCTCGCTGTTATGTGAATTTAGGAAATGTAAAATGTTAACCGCGCGCTGTTACATGGATGTATAAAGTGTTTAATGTAGATGACTGCACAGCTGCGAACGATGTTACGGGCATATGAATGTATGGATGTACCCCAATCACGAAACAATGTTGTGTTCTTCGTAGCTTTATTAATCTTTATTAGTTTTATTAACTCAGAACTAAGTTGGCAGAAAATACTCAATGTAGAAGAATATATATATAATCGGATAATTCTATGTGTGGAGATATGTGAGTATGGGCGCCGGAGGGCCCTTAGTGGGGTGGTTGGAATGTTATTTATATGTGTGTTTTATATATATATATACATACATAGGTCGGCGCTTGGACTTGATTAAAAAAAAAAATAATAATAATCACTGGCGGAATATACAATTAGGGGGATTATGTGTGTGTGTGTGTGTGTATGTGTGTGTGTGTGTATGTGTGTGTGTGTGTGTATGTGTGTGTGTGTGTGTATATAATATAATATAATAATTTGTAACATATAATTACTAGCGGAATCCAACTAGGGTAATTAGGTGTGTGTATGTGTGTGTGTGTGTGTTTAGTTGCTGTTTGACGATATAATTAATATATACTAATGTAATATAATTAATTTGTAACATATAATTACTAGCGGAATCCAACTAGGGTAATTATGTGTGTGTATATGTGTGTGTTCAGTGGACTGTAGATGGAATTTTTTTTTTTATATTGATATATGTATGTATGTATGGATTTTATATCGAGCCTTTAGTGGACTGTATTTGGATTTTATTTATGTTGGAAATGGTGTGAAATATCACTGTAGGGGCAGATATGTATGTACCATACATATGTAAGTCGACAGACGAATTTGAGTACGGAGAACTGCGATGAAGACCGTTTGTCTTTTGATGTACGAATATGTACATATGTATGTACCGAAGGAATTTAGTAATATTGGAACTCGGAATTGAATTGTGTGAAATAACCCTGTAGAGGAATATGTGTATGTAAGTCGAATACGGAGAACTGCAATAAAGACCGTTTGTCTTTTGACTATGTACGACTATGTATGTACCGAAGAATAACGGACTCTAATAGCGGAATAACGGAATACGGATTAACGGATTAACGGATTAACGGAGTAACGGACACAGCCCAGACGAAAAAAACGGCGTTGGAAACAGCGTACTTATCTTCGTTGCTGGTAGGTAATCCGGCTCGAAGGACCAAAATGTTTGGGTGGCCGGCGACTGGTCAAGCGACGGCTGATATTGCTGATGGAACAAAGCACTTGGCACCAGAGCCCACGAAGAAAAAGAATAAAAAACGTCGGGATGCGTTTGTTCGACAGCAGGAAAACGTCGTATTTATTCGGAGGTGAAATTTGGAATAATACTAGCTTACAGAAAAACTAACTCCGCACTCCCGTTTACAGACTTCAGAAACCACGAGAGCGGGAGCGAACCGGCGATCGCCGCATCGCGGTCCCGAACCTCACCTAACTACAAAGAGCAGACTGGACGATAGAAACATAAGAGCGGTGCTCTTCGATCCGCTCTTGGGCTGGCGGCCGTACGGTTACTCCTGACCTGAACATTAATGATGCAAGAAAATTGAAAAACGTTGTAAAAGTTATTATTCTTCGTTGGGTTTGTTATAATTTTATGACAAATTTAAAATATAATGTTTTCTCTATATAAAAAGAATTAATGCTAAAAAATGTTTTATACAACCTCAACTCATATGGGACTACCCCCTGAATTTAAGCATATTAATTAGGGGAGGAAAAGAAACTAACAAGGATTTTCTTAGTAGCGGCGAGCGAAAAGAAATCAGTTCAGCACTAAGTCACTTTGTCTATATGGCAAATGTGAGATGCAGTGTATGGAGCGTCAATATTCTAGTATGAGAAATTAATGATTTAAGTCCTTCTTAAATGAGGCCATTTACCCATAGAGGGTGCCAGGCCCGTATAACGTTAATGATTACTAGATGATGTTTCCAAAGAGTCGTGTTGCTTGATAGTGCAGCACTAAGTGGGTGGTAAACTCCATCTAAAACTAAATATAACCATGAGACCGATAGTAAACAAGTACCGTGAGGGAAAGTTGAAAAGAACTCTGAATAGAGAGTTAAACAGTACGTGAAACTGCTTAGAGGTTAAGCCCGATGAACCTGAATATCCGTTATGGAAAATTCATCATTAGAATTGTAATATTTAAACAATATTATGATAATAGTGTGCATTTTTTCCATATAAGGACATTGTAATCTATTAGCATACCATTATTTATCATAAAATATGACTTATAGTTTATTCAAATTATTATGCTTGCATTTTAACACAGAATAAATGTCATTAATTTGATAAAGTGCTGATAGATTTATATGACTACAGTGCGTTAATTTTTCGGAATTATATAATGGCATAATTATCATTGATTTTTGTGTTTATTATATGCACTTGTACGATTAACAATGCGAAAGATTCAGGATACCTTCGGGACCCGTCTTGAAACACGGACCAAGGAGTCTAACATATGTGCAAGTTATTGGGATATAAACCTAATAGCGTAATTAACTTGACTAATAATGGGATTAGTTTTTTAACTATTTATAGCTAATTAACACAATCCCGGGGCGTTCTATATAGTTATGTATAATAATATTTATATTATTTATACCTCTAACTGGAACGTACCTTGAGCATATATGCTGTGACCCGAAAGATGGTGAACTATACTTGATCAGGTTGAAGTCAGGGGAAACCCTGATGGAAGACCGAAACAGTTCTGACGTGCAAATCGATTGTCAGAATTGAGTATAGGGGCGAAAGACCAATCGAACCATCTAGTAGCTGGTTCCTTCCGAAGTTTCCCTCAGGATAGCTGGTGCATTTTAATGTTATATAAAATAATCTTATCTGGTAAAGCGAATGATTAGAGGCCTTAGGGTCGAAACGATCTTAACCTATTCTCAAACTTTAAATGGGTAAGAACCTTAACTTTCTTGATATGAAGTTTAAGGTTATGATATAATGTGCCCAGTGGGCCACTTTTGGTAAGCAGAACTGGCGCTGTGGGATGAACCAAACGTAATGTTACGGTGCCCAAATTAACAACTCATGCAGATACAGTGGTTGATCACGAGTTAGTCGGTCCTAAGTTCAAGGCGAAAGCCGAAAATTTTCAAGTAAAATAAATGTCTAATAAATATATAAAGCAAGCTAATTAAAATACTTGAATAATTTTGAACGAAAGGGAATACGGTTCCAATTCCGTAACCTGTTGAGTATCCGTTTGTTATTAAATATGGGCCTCGTGCTCATCCTGGCAACAGGAACGACCATAAAGAAGCCGTCGAGAGATATCGGAAGAGTTTTCTTTTCTGTTTTATAGCCTACTACCATGGAAGTCTTTCGCAGAGAGATATGGTAGATGGGCTAGAAGAGCATGACATATACTGTTGTGTCGAATTTCTCCTCGACCCCAATATCCGCAGCTGGTCTCCAAGGTGAAGAGTCTCTAGTCGATAGAATAATGTAGGTAAGGGAAGTCGGCAAATTAGATCCGTAACTTCGGGATAAGGATTGGCTCTGAAGATTGAGATAGTCGGGCTTGATTGGGAAACAATAACATGGTTTATGTGCTCGTTCTGGGTAAATAGAGTTTCTATCATTTATGGTAGTTACTTGTTCCCCGGATAGTTTAGTTACGTAGCCAATTGTGGAACTTTCTTGCTAAAATTTTTAAGAATACTAGTTGGGTCAAACCAATTAGTTCTTATTAATTAGAACGATTATCAATTAACAATCAATTCAGAACTGGCACGGACTTGGGGAATCCGACTGTCTAATTAAAACAAAGCATTGTGATGGCCCTAGCGGGTGTTGACACAATGTGATTTCTGCCCAGTGCTCTGAATGTCAAAGTGAAGAAATTCAAGTAAGCGCGGGTCAACGGGAAGATGGAAGATCTTTATCAAGGTGTATACCCTTGGGACTTCTGGGGTCTGAATGTATGCAGAAGGGGTGAAATTCCGAAATTCGTCAGTCATGCACTCAGATCAAGTCGACTCGAAACCTCCTCGTGGTATCTTCCGGGTGCTAGACAGTTCTCTGTCTAGTAGCAAATTCGAGCGGCGAAGCATTCTCTGGGGTTACCAGCCCCTTAGAAGAAGATTCAATTGGTGCCAATAATGAGAACACACAGCCTCGGAGACCTTCCTCTGCGGTAAATAACCTAGAGGGCCAATCTGAATCTAGTGCTGGAAATAACCACTTGGAAAGAGTTACCTGCACGATATGTGAAAGGCACTTTAGCACCAAAATAGGGCTTGGTGTCCACATGTCACGTCTTCACAAAAACGAGTTTGATGAACTTCGTCGGCGTGAAGACGTAAATCTAAGATGGAGTGAGGAAGAGAAGTGGATGATGGCGAGAAAGGAGTTCGAACTCGCAGCAAGTGGTATCTTAAGGCATGCCAATAAGCAACTAGCGGAAGTTTTTACTCACCGCAGCGTCGAAGCCATAAAGAAAATTCGACAGAGGGGTGATTATAAGGCAAAAATGGAACAGATAAGAGGGCAATCTGTTCCCACCCCAGAAGTTGCTACTACAAGAACCACACAGCGCCGCCCTAGTAATAGCGAGCGAGAACACCTAGTACCAACATCGGAAACATCTCCAATCACTCTATCTGAACAGTCGGGCGAAATCATAAGGAAACTACGGGGCTTACGCCCCGTAGTGTGTAATCCCCAATGGAGAGCCGAGGTCCTTCAATCTATCGTCGATAGGGCGGAGGGCCTTGGGAAGGAAACCACTCTCCAATGTTTGTCTAACTACCTCCTGGAAATTTTTCCGGCACAGAATGAACCGCACATTCTGACAAGGCCTCCTCGGAGGCCCCGTAATAGGAGACAAAGTAGACGGCAGCAGTACGCGAGGGTTCAGCGTAACTGGGACAAACATAAGGGGAGATGCATAAAATCCTTAATTGATGGAGCTGATGAGTCGGTAATGCCAAACAGGGAACTTATGGAACCCTATTGGAGAGAAGTGATGACACAGCCTAGCCCTTGCTCGTGCGACAACACGGTGTTCCATATGGAGCACCTACACGAGGGGATGTCCGCTATTGGAGACGAGATCTAAGGGCGAACAAAGTGCCATTATCTTCTTCTCCGGGGCCTGACGGAATTTCTCCAAAAACTGCCAGGAGTATTCCAACGGGTATTATGCTACGCATAATGAACCTTATTCTCTGGTGCGGCAACCTACCACAACCATCACGACTGGCCAGAACCGTATTCATCCCGAAAACGGTGACGGCAAATCGACCGCAAGACTTTCGTCCCATTACAGTCCCCTCGGTTCTGGTTCGGCAACTAAACGCCATTTTGGCATCCCGGTTGACTTCATCAATCAATTGGGACACGCGACACCGAGGGTTCCAACCTACCGATGGGTGTGCTGATAATGCGACGATGGTTGACTTAATCCTGAGGGAAAGCCATAAACGTTGGAAATCTTGCTACATCGCAACCCTCGATGTTAGCAAGGCGTTTGATTCTATATCTCACGCAGCGATATTAAAGACATTAACCGCATATGGCCTACCAAAGGATTTTGTTGACTACGTACAGAAGACGTACGAGGTTGGTGGCACAACGCTCAATGGGGACGGATGGAGATCAAGGTATTCACCCCACTCGTGATAGGCAGGGATCCTCTATCACCGGACTATTAACTTGTCATTGACAGGTTACTTAGTCCCTACCCAGAGATTGGTGTCAAGGTCGGAAATGCCATACAAACGCGGCAGCATTCGCAGATATATATCCTATTTGCGGAAACTCCGATGGGCCTTCAAAAATTGTTGGACAAGACCGTGAACGTTCTGGGATCGGTTGGACTCACCCTAAACGCTGATAAGTGTTTCACTGTCAGTATAAAGGGGCAGCCTAAGCAGAAGTGTAGTGTTGTGACGCAACACAGCTTCCGCATAGGTCTGCGTGAGTGTCCTTCATTGAAGCGCACGGACGAGTGGAAGTATTTAGGTATCTACTTCACTGCGGAAGGAAGGGTCCGGTACAATCCAGCTGAAGACCTTGGTCCAAGCTGTTGAATACCCATCCCACAGCTCTATCACAAGCTAACCCTTGGGAGTGTGACGATAGGCGTCCTAAGAAAATTTGACAAATTGGTACGTTTCTATATCCGGAAGTGGCTAGATCTTCCGGGGGATGTGTCAGTCGGCTACTTCCACGCCCCCCACAATTGTGGGGGACTCGGAATACCATCTTTACGATGGTCAGCACCGATGCTACGTTTGAAGAGACTGAGCAACATAAAATGGCCAAACCTCGAGCAATCCGAGGTGGTCACTCTTTCTTGGACAACGAAATGCAAAGGGCCCGAGTTCGCTTACGACGGAAATGTAGAACTTTATCACGCCTTGAAATAGATTCGTACTGGGCAAACAGGTTGCACATGTCTGTTGATGGTAGCGGTCTCCGTGAGCGGGTAAATTCCACCCGCAGCATGATGGGTCAGTCACCCACGCGTTTGCTAACAGAAAGGAATATTTGGACGGAATCAAATTGCGGATAAATGCCCTACCCTCAAAGTCTCGTACTACGAGGGAAGCACGAATTGAGAGACGGTGTCGTGCAGGAGTATGCTTCCGAAACAACAAACCACATTTGCAAAAATGCATGAACGTATGGAAGACGATAGCTAGACACAACAGCGTAGTAAATTCGATCAAGTTGGGACTTGAGAGAAAGGCTCGTTGTCCATGTCGAACCAAGTCTGCATTGCGAATCCGGACTGAATAAACCTGACCTGGTGGCACTCCGACAAAATCACATTTATGTGATCGACGCTCAGATATGACAGACGGACATTCGATTGATGAGCGCACCAACGCAAAGTCGATCGATACGACACAGACAACGACTGAATTGCGGCGACGATTCGGAGAGACAATGCATTGAGTTCCATTCCGCAACACTTAACTGAGATTTGGAGTAGTCAGTCAGTAAAACGTTGATTACGAAGATCTCTTAACCACTGGCGAAGCAATATCATCAGGTCTGTGGTGAAAGGCGGTATTAGGTCTTCAGGCATTTTATGTATTGGAAGATACAACAGAAGAGTGCTTTATGGAAGGCACTAGATTCCAAATTAAAGCCTCTACCTTGGCATAACATATAAAAAGGTACAAACATCCACAAACGTCATCTTATGAGGAGGGTTTTATACGTAGGCGCTGTTCCTTTGGACAGTGAATCGTGCATGCTAGAAGCGGTCGTTGGTATGACCGACTAGTATCTTTCGAAGATTTCCCTACCTTAGCGATCAAAAAAAAAAAAAAAAAAAAAAAAATACCAAATCCTGTCATCTAATTAGTGACGCGCATGAATGATTAACGACGGACGTGTTTTCGGTACGCTCGTGTTCAGAGTGCGATTAACTGTGTTTCCGTGCGAAATAAACTCTCAAAAGTGTAGAACTGTGAATAGTACTCCGGTGATAAGCTAGCGTTGTTTTCGCGAGTGAAAACCCGGGTTTTGCATATATTTGCATTTTATTATTTGCAAATTTTGTGCATAGACAGAGCACGTGTTCAGTCGAGCTTTTCGGTCAGCTGTTTACAGCTGTCCACGTATTTGTGTCTTCGCTACGCAGTGAATCACCACACCGTTTTCTCAGTGTACAGAGCATCGAGCTTTTGCTGTTGCATAGCGAATACCTGCAACAGGAGGTAAGTCGATGGAGAGCGACACACGCAAGCGCTATGAGCGTAAGCAGTGCGTCTACAAAGTCGACCAGAGAAGGCGCAGGGTCGAGTAGCCTCAGAGCTCGGCCCCTACGCAGCAACTGCTGGCACTGTCACGATGTCCGAGCCCATTGCACCCGAGACATTCTCCTCATTAGACCTCGTCGACGTCCCCGCGCCCTTGCCCTCTCCCCCGCCCTACCCGCTTCGCGTACCCCCCCCCCGCCCTCTCCCCCGCCGCCGCTGCCCCCCTCTGCTCCCCCCCCCCCCCCTCTGCCCCCACCGCGCCCCCAATCTCCAACGCTGCAGCGCACCCTCTCTGGGCAAGCTGCCTTGATGGCAGAACTGTCGGCCACGCAGCGGTTAATCAGGAAGTGTTTCCTTGGACTGGGAGCTTTGACACGGACGAGCTCTCACTAGCCATCAGCCGCTATGATGAGCTAGTCATGGCGCTTATGCTGAGGTGCGTTGAGCTGGAGACACGGTTGGCTATGCCGCCGCCGTGCCGCCGTCGCGCTGCCGTCGCTGCCCCCTCGCACCAACCGTTTTCCCCCCCTTCAGGTGCACCCACTCTGCCCCGCGGACCACCAAATTCGCGAGACTGGCAGCAGTGGAATGATACCCAGCGTTGACGGAAAGGCGATCGCCGAAAAGTCGCAAGGTCGTGCGCCGTCCCTGATCGGTCCACGCGGGTGGTGCGATATCCGCACGCCCTCGGTCGGAAGCTGCAGAAGTGGTCGCTCTAAAATTCGCGAATCTCAATGCGAAAACGCCGCGGAAAGCCGAAAATCGTGTCTACATTGACACGCAATCCCCGAGGATTTAAAGACTCCACAAAATACTTCACGCGAATACCCCGGTTCAAACCGTCCACCTGTACCAAGCTGTCTGACCATCCACAGTCAACGTACACTAGTCAACGAAACACAACCTATTTCCACATTTTCTTTCCTGCTCCCGTACCACCTACCCCCACTCTCTTCCATCACCCAACCTCCCCCGACAATGGAGTCTAACATATGTGCAAGTTATGGGATATAAACCTAATAGCGTAATTAACTTGACTAATAATGGGATTAGTTTTTTATCTATTTATAGCTAATTAACACAATCCCGGGGCGTTCTATATAGTTATGTATAATAATATTTATATTATTTATACCTCTAACTGGAACGTACCTTGAGCATATATGCTGTGACCCGAAAGATGGTGAACTATACTTGATCAGGTTGAAGTCAGGGGAAACCCTGATGGAAGACCGAAACAGTTCTGACGTGCAAATCGATTGTCAGAATTGAGTATAGGGGCGAAAGACCAATCGAACCATCTAGTACTGGTTCCTTCCGAAGTTTCCCTCAGGATAGCTGGTGCATTTTAATGTTATATAAAATAATCTTATCTGGTAAAGCGAATGATTAGAGGCCTTAGGGTCGAAACGATCTTAACCTATTCTCAAACTTTAAATGGGTAAGAACCTTAACTTTCTTGATATGAAGTTTAAGGTTATGATATAATGTGCCCATGGCCATTTGTAAGCAGAACTGCGTGTGGGATGAACCAAACGTAATGTACGGTGCCCAAATAACAACTCATGCAGAACACAACAGTGTGGAGAGTTTCGTGTGAAAGTGGTTGATCACGAGTTAGTCGGTCCTAAGTTCAAGGCGAAAGCCGAAAATTTTCAAGTAAAATAAATGTCTAATAAATATATAAAGCAAGCTAATTAAAATACTTGAATAATTTTGAACGAAAGGGAATACGGTTCCAATTCCGTAACCTGTTGAGTATCCGTTTGTTATTAAATATGGGCCTCGTGCTCATCCTGGCAACAGGAACGACCATAAAGAAGCCGTCGAGAGATATCGGAAGAGTTTTCTTTTCTGTTTTATAGCCGTACTACCATGGAAGTCTTTCGCAGAGAGATATGGTAGATGGGCTAGAAGAGCATGACATATACTGTTGTGTCGATATTTTCTCCTCGGACCTTGAAAATTTATGGTGGGGATACGCAAACTTCTCAACAGGCCGTACCAATATCCGCAGCTGGTCTCCAAGGTGAAGAGTCTCTAGTCGATAGAATAATG
The DNA here is from genome assembly GCA_035045905.1 of Drosophila anomelani. Lineage (NCBI taxonomy): Eukaryota > Metazoa > Arthropoda > Insecta > Diptera > Drosophilidae > Drosophila > Drosophila anomelani. The sequence continues at coordinate 224,043 of JAWNOO010000146.1, read as the reverse complement.
TAGGTAAGGGAAGTCGGCAAATTAGATCCGTAACTTCGGGATAAGGATTGGCTCTGAAGATTGAGATAGTCGGGCTTGATTGGGAAACAATAACATGGTTTATGTGCTCGTTCTGGGTAAATAGAGTTTCTATCATTTATGGTAGTTACTTGTTCCCCGGATAGTTTAGTTACGTAGCCAATTGTGGAACTTTCTTGCTAAAATTTTTAAGAATACTAGTTGGGTCAAACCAATTAGTTCTTATTAATTAGAACGATTATCAATTAACAATCAATTCAGAACTGGCACGGACTTGGGGAATCCGACTGTCTAATTAAAACAAAGCATTGTGATGGCCCTAGCGGGTGTTGACACAATGTGATTTCTGCCCAGTGCTCTGAATGTCAAAGTGAAGAAATTCAAGTAAGCGCGGGTCAACGGCAGGAGGAACTATGACTCTTTAAGGTCTCCCCTCCCCCTTTTCCCTCCCTCTCCTTCCTTTCCTCTCCCTCTTCTTCTCTCTACTTTTTTTCCCCCCACCTCTATCACCTATATTATCTTTCATATCCCTACAAAATTTTCAAGTCAAACCATACAAACCGCACATCCAAGATATTCCTACGAAACTCCATGGCCTTCAAAAATTGTTGACAAGACCGTGAACGTTCTGGGATCGGTTGGACTCACCCTAAACGCTGATAAGTGTTTCACTGTCAGTATAAAGGGGCAGCCTAAGCAGAAGTGTAGTGTTGTGACGCAACACAGCTTCCGCATAGGTCTGCGTGAGTGTCCTTCATTGAAGCGCACGGACGAGTGGAAGTATTTAGGTATCTACTTCACTGCGGAAGGAAGGGTCCGGTACAATCCAGCTGAAGACCTTGGTCCGAAGCTGTTGAGATTGACTCGGGCCCCTCTGAAACCTCAACAGAAGTTGTTTGCCCTTAGGACTGTCCTCATCCCACAGCTCTATCACAAGCTAACCCTTGGGAGTGTGACGATAGGCGTCCTAAGAAAATTTGACAAATTGGTACGTTTCTATATCCGGAAGTGGCTAGATCTTCCGGGGGATGTGTCAGTCGGCTACTTCCACGCCCCCCACAATTGTGGGGGACTCGGAATACCATCTTTACGATGGTCAGCACCGATGCTACGTTTGAAGAGACTGAGCAACATAAAATGGCCAAACCTCGAGCAATCCGAGGTGGTCAGCTCTTTCTTGGACAACGAAATGCAAAGGGCCCGAGTTCGCTTACGAGCGGGAAATGTAGAACTGTTATCACGCCTTGAAATAGATTCGTACTGGGCAAACAGGTTGCACATGTCTGTTGATGGTAGCGTCTCCGTAGGCGGGTAAATTCCACCCGCAGCATGGATTCATCAGCCCACGCGTTTGCTAACAGGAAAGGAATATTTGGACGGAATCAAATTGCGGATAAATGCCCTACCCTCAAAGTCTCGTACTACGAGGGGAAGGCACGAATTGGAGAGACGGTGTCGTGCAGGATGTGATGCTTCCGAAACAACAAACCACATTTTGCAAAAATGCTATAGAACGTATGGAAGACGCATAGCTAGACACAACAGCGTAGTAAATTCGATCAAGTTGGGACTTGAGAGGAAAGGCTGCGTTGTCCATGTCGAACCAAGTCTGCATTGCGAATCCGGACTGAATAAACCAGACCTGGTGGCACTCCGACAAAATCACATTTATGTGATCGACGCTCAGATAGTGACAGACGGACATTCGATTGATGATGCGCACCAACGCAAAGTCGATCGATACGACAGACAGGACATACGGACTGAATTGCGGCGACGATTCGGAGAGACAAGTGGCATTGAGTTCCATTCCGCAACACTTAACTGGAGGGGGATTTGGAGTAGTCAGTCAGTAAAACGGTTGATTACGAAGGATCTCTTAACCACTGGCGATAGCAATATCATCAGTGTCCGGGTGGTGAAAGGCGGTATTAGGTGCTTCAGGCATTTTATGTATTGGAATGGATACAACAGAAGAGTGCTTTATGGAAGGCACTAGATTCCAAATTAAAGCCTGCTACCTTGGCATAACATCTAAAAAGGTACAAACATCGCACAAACGTCATCTTATGAGGAGGGTTTTAGTACGTAGGCGCTGTTCCTTTGGAGCAGTGAATCGTGCATGCTAGAAGCGGTCGTTGGTATGACCGACTAGTATCTTTCGAAGATTTCCCTACCTTAGCGATCAAAAAAAAAAAAAAAAAAAAAAAAAAAAATAGCCAAATGCCTCGTCATCTAATTAGTGACGCGCATGAATGGATTAACGACGGACGTGTTTTCGGTACGCTCGTGTTCAGAGTGCGATTAACTGTGTTTCCGTGCGAAATAAACTCTCTAAAAAGTGTTAGAACTGTGGAATAGTGCTCCGGTGATAAGCTAGCGTTGTTTTCGCGAGTGAAAACCCGGTGGTTTTGCATATATTTGCATTTTATTATTTGCAAATTTTGTGCATAGACAGAGCACGTGTTGCAGTCGAGCTTTTCGGTCAGCTGTTTAACAGCTGGTCCACGTAGTTTGTGTCTTCGCTACGCAGGTGAATTCACCACACGCGGTTTGTGTCTCGGGAGTGTGTGACAGAGCATCGAGCTTTTTGCTGTTGCATAGCGAATAGCCTGCAACAGGAGGTAAGTCGATGGAGAGCGACAGCAGCGCAAGCGCTATGAGCGCAAGCAGTGCGTCTACGAAGTCGACCAGAGGAAGGCGCAGGGGTCGAGTAGCCTCCAAGAGCTCGGCCCCTACGCAGGCCAAGCTGCTGGCACTGTCAGCGATGGGGGTGCCGGAGCCCATTGGCACCCTGGAGGAGCAGTTCTCCTCATTGGAGGAGCCTCGGGCGTCGACGTCCGCCGCTGCCCTTGCCGCTGCTGCCCCCGCCACTGTACCCGCTGTCGCTGTACCCGCTGCCCCCGCCCCCGCCCCCGCTGCCGCTGCCCCCGCCGCCGCTGCCCCCGCCGCTGCTGCCCCCGCTGCTGCTGCCCCCGCCGCTGCTGCCCCCGCCGCTGCTGCCCCCGCTGCTGCCCCCGCTGCTGCCCCCACCGCTGCCCCCAATGCTGCCAACGCTGCAGCTGCGACCGCTGCTGCCCGTGCTGGGCAAGCTGCCTTGATGGCAGAACTGTCGGCCACGCAGCGGTTAATCAGGAAGTGTTTCCTTGGACTGGGAAGCTTCGACACGGACGAGCTCTCACTAGCCATCAGCCGCTATGATGAGCTAGTCATGGCGCTTATGCTGAGGTGCGTTGAGCTGGAGACACGGTTGGCTATGCCGCCGCCGCTGCCGCCGTCGCTGCTGCCGTCGCTGCCCCCCTCGCAGCCAGTAGCTGCCGGTTTTCCCCCGCTGCTTCAGGGTGCACCCACTGCTGCCCCGCGGACCACCAAAGTTCGCGAGACGTGGTCAGCAGTGGTGAAGTGCGATGACCCAGCGTTGACGGGAAAGGCGATCGCCGAAAAGGTGCGCAAGGTCGTGGCGCCGTCCCTTGGAGTCAGGGTCCACGAAGTGCGCGAGCTTCGGCGCGGTGGTGGTGCGATTATCCGCACGCCCTCGGTCGGAGAGCTGCAGAAGGTGGTCGCTTCGAAGAAGTTCGCCGAAGTGGGGCTCAATGTGGCGAAGAACGCCGCGGAGAAGCCGAAAATCGTGGTCTACGATGTGGACACGGCAATCGGCCCGGAGGAGTTTATGAAGGAGCTCCACGAAAACAACTTCGACGGCGAGATGACCGCGGCGGAGTTCAAAAAGGCCGTCCACCTGGTGACCAAGGCGTGGTCAGTGACCGATGGTGCCACAGTCAACGTGACACTGGAGGTCAACGAGAAGGCGATGGCAACGCTTGATGTAGGCCGGGTCTACATCAAGTGGTTTTCTTTCCGATGCCGGTCCCAGGTACGCACCTACGCCTGCCACAGGTGCGTTGGCTTTGACCACAAGGTCGGCGAATGCCGGCAGAAGGCGAACGTCTGCCGCCAGTGCGGACAGATTGGCCACACCGCAGCCAAGTGCCAGAACCCGGTGGACTGCCGGAACTGCCGTCATAGAGGGCAACCCTCGGGGCATCACATGCTCTCGAGCGCGTGCCCAATATACGGTGCGGTGCTTGCGAGGGTGCAAGCTAGACATTAATGTTTAGCTTCATCCAAGCGAACTGTGGCCGAGGACGAGCTGCGACTATCGAGCTCGGAGTCCGGTTGAGGAGATCGGGCTCAATGTTCGCACTGGTGCAGGAGCCGTATCTCGGCGGGGATGACATGGATGTGCTGCCTGAAGGAACCAGGATGTTCGCCGATCGTCGTGGGAAGGCAGCCATCCTTGTGGATCAACAGGATGCCATCTGCATGCCAGTGGAGACCCTCACCAATGAGTATGGCGTATGTCTGGTCGTTAAAGGGAGATTTGGCTCAATCTTCCTTTGCTCAGTATACTGCCAGTTCGATGCACCTTTGGAACCGTACCTTCGGTACATGGATGCGGTCCTGCTGCAAGCCAGCAGAACCCCCGCAATCCTGGGCCTCGACGCGAATGCAGTATCCCCCATGTGGTTTAGCAAACTCTCTCGACACTTCGAGGGGCAAGCTAACTACAGCCGGGGTGAGCTGCTGTCTGAGTGGATGCTGGAGGCAAGAGCTGCCGCCCTAAACCAGTGGACTGAGGTGTACACGTTCGATAACTACAGAGCTCGTAGTGATATCGACGTGACGATCGTCAATGAGACAGCATCTATGTGGGCCACATATGAATGGAGAGTGGACGAGTGGGAGTTGAGTGATCACAACATTATTACTGTTGTGGCCGAACCAACTACCACGAGCACAGTTGAGAGCATAGCTCCTGTGCCGTCCTGGAACCTCTCCAATGCCCGTTGGCGATTGTTCGAAGAGGAAATGGTGAGAAGAACAGCCGATATTCCGGAAGACTTCTCCGAGTCGTCGTTGGACCAGCAAGTTTCGACCCTGCGCAGTATTGTGCATGATGTGTGCGATATTGCGTTGGGAAGAAAATCGCCAGGATCGCCTAGTAGGAGAGCACGTTGGTGGACTGCCGACCTCTGCGCTGCGCGGCGCGAAGTCCGGAGACTTCGGCGCCAACTCCAAGATGCCCGGCGTCGTGATCACGATGCCAATGCGGAGCTCTTAGTGGTTGAGCTGAGGCGTGCCTCAGCCAACTACAAGAAGCTAATCTGGAGGGCGAAAATGGATGACTGGAAACGCTTCGTGGGAGATCATTCCGATGATCCATGGGGGCGCGTCTATAAGATTTGCCGAGGCCGCAGAAAGTGCACGGAGATTGGGTGCCTCCGCGTGAATGGCGAGTTGATCACCGATTGGGGTGATTGTGCACGAGTGCTCCTCCGTAACTTTTTCCCAGTTGCGGAGTTAGACGCACCGATTGCCATCGCGGAGGAAGTCCCACCGGCCCTCGAAGCTTTCGAGGTTGATGCTTGTGTCGCCAGGTTGAAGAGCAGGCGCTCTCCCGGCTTAGACGGCATCAATGGCACAATCTGCAAGGCAGTCTGGCGCGCCATACCTCAGCACCTAGCATCGTTGCTTTCCCGATGCGTCCAATCGGGGTACTTTCCCAGCGAGTGGAAGTGTCCACGCGTAGTGGCGCTACTCAAGGGACCTGAGAAGGACAAGTGCGAGCCCTCCTCGTACAGGGGGATATGCCTGCTGCCAGTGTTTGGCAAGGTGCTCGAGGCTATCATGGTGAATCGTGTGAGAGAAGTTCTTCCGGAAGGCTGCAGATGGCAGTTCGGATTTCGCCAAGGACGATGTGTGGAGGATGCTTGGAGGCACGTGAAGAGCAGTGTTGCTGCCAGCCCGGCACAATACGTGCTCGGTATCTTCGTGGACTTCAAAGGAGCATTCGACAACGTCGAATGGAGTGCTGCACTGCGCCGACTAGCCGACTTGGGATGCCGGGAGATGAGCTTGTGGCAGAGCTTCTTCTCCGGCCGAAGAGCAGTGATCCGAAGCAGTTCCGGTACTGTGAATGTGCCGGTAACTAGAGGTTGCCCCCAGGGATCAATTAGCGGCCCATTTATTTGGGACCTGCTAATGGATGTACTGCTTCAGCGCCTCGAGTCGTATTGCCCACTGAGTGCATACGCGGATGATCTGCTTCTTCTCGTCGAGGGAAACTCCCGAGCCGTGCTAGAGCAAAAAGGAGCGCAACTGATGTCCATCGTTGAAACGTGGGGAGCGGAAATTGGCGTTGCCGTTTCCACCAGCAAGACGGTAATAATGCTGCTTAAGGGTACCTTGAGACGTGCGCCAACGGTAAAGTTTGCTGGAGCAAACCTGCCGTATGTGCGTAGCTGTCGGTATCTGGGCATCACGGTCAGTGAAGGAATGAAATTCCTCACGCACATAGCTTCGCTACGTCAGCGAATGACCGGAGTCGTTGGAGCATTGGCGCGTGTGCTTCGAGTCGACTGGGGTTTCAGTCCTCGAGCCAGGCGGACCATATATGCCGGACTCATGGCACCCTGTGTGCTGTTTGGTGCCTCGGTATGGTATGTCACCGCCGAGCAAGTAGCTGCCAAGAGGCGACTAGCCTCTTGCCATAGGCTTATCCTCCTTGGATGCCTATCGGTATGCCGAACAGTGTCCACCGCGGCACTGCAGGTTCTTGCTGGAGCTCCCCCGCTTGACTTGGCTGCTAAGCAATTAGCAGTCAAATACAAGCTGAAGCGTGGATACCCGCTGGAGGAGAACGACTGGCTCTATGGTGAGGACCTTGATGGTCTGAACTGGGAACAGAGGAAGATACGCATTGAGGAGTCCATGCTGCTGAGTTGGCAGAACAGATGGGATGACGAGAGCGAACCAGGACGGGTGACGCACCGGTTTGTCCCAGATGTTACTCTCATCTATCGGGATCCAAGTTTTGGTTTCTCGATGATGGCGTCTTTCCTGCTCACAGGGCATGGGTCGTTCAATGCATTTCTGCACGGGAGAGCCCTCAGCGATACCACTGCATGTGCATGTGGTGATCCATATGAGGATTGGATGCACGTATTGTGCGCTTGCCCCCTGTATGCAGACTTGCGAGACCTCGATGGACTTGGTGTGCAGTGCGTTGGCGAAAACTGGACGTTTGGAGGAATCCTGGAGGATCGGGGTAGGACCCAACGGCTGGAGGAGTTCGCTGTGGAGGCGTTCCGCAGGAGGAGGGGCATTAGAAGATAAAACGATAAAGTTCATTTTTTGGACTTAGAAAAAATATCAAACTAATATGTTTGATATATAACAAAGCGATATAACCCGAAAGAAGAACCCCATATAAAAAGTGGCATAAGAAGATAAAACGATAAAGTTCATTTTTTGGACTTAGAAAAAATATCAAACTAATATGTTTGATATATAACAAAGCGATATAACCCGAAAGAAGGACCCCATATAAAAAGTGGCATAAGAAGATAAAACGATAAAGTTCATTTTTTGGACTTAGAAAAAATATCAAACTAATATGTTTGATATATAACAAAGCGATATAACCCGAAAGAAGAACCCCATATAAAAAGTGGCATAAGAAGATAAAACGATAAAGTTCATTTTTTGGACTTAGAAAAAATATCAAACTAATATGTTTGATATATAACAAAGCGATATAACCCGAAAGAAGAACCCCATATAAAAAGTGGCATAAGAAGATAAAACGATAAAGTTCATTTTTTGGACTTAGAAAAAATATCAAACTAATATGTTTGATATATAACAAAGCGATATAACCCGAAAGAAGAACCCCATATAAAAAGTGGCATAAGAAGATAAAACGATAAAGTTCATTTTTTGGACTTAGAAAAAATATCAAACTAATATGTTTGATATATAACAAAGCGATATAACCCGAAAGAAGGACCCCATATAAAAAGTGGCATAAGAAGATAAAACGATAAAGTTCATTTTTTGGACTTAGAAAAAATATCAAACTAATATGTTTGATATATAACAAAGCGATATAACCCGAAAGAAGGACCCCATATAAAAAGTGGCATAAGAAGATAAAACGATAAAGTTCATTTTTTGGACTTAGAAAAAATATCAAACTAATATGTTTGATATATAACAAAGCGATATAACCCGAAAGAAGAACCCCATATAAAAAGTGGCATAAGAAGATAAAACGATAAAGTTCATTTTTTGGACTTAGAAAAAATATCAAACTAATATGTTTGATATATAACAAAGCGATATAACCCGAAAGAAGAACCCCATATAAAAAGTGGCATAAGAAGATAAAACGATAAAGTTCATTTTTTGGACTTAGAAAAAATATCAAACTAATATGTTTGATATATAACAAAGCGATATAACCCGAAAGAAGGACCCCATATAAAAAGTGGCATAAGAAGATAAAACGATAAAGTTCATTTTTTGGACTTAGAAAAAATATCAAACTAATATGTTTGATATATAACAAAGCGATATAACCCGAAAGAAGGACCCCATATAAAAAGTGGCATAAGAAGATAAAACGATAAAGTTCATTTTTTGGACTTAGAAAAAATATCAAACTAATATGTTTGATATATAACAAAGCGATATAACCCGAAAGAAGAACCCCATATAAAAAGTGGCATAAGAAGATAAAACGATAAAGTTCATTTTTTGGACTTAGAAAAAATATCAAACTAATATGTTTGATATATAACAAAGCGATATAACCCGAAAGAAGAACCCCATATAAAAAGTGGCATAAGAAGATAAAACGATAAAGTTCATTTTTTGGACTTAGAAAAAATATCAAACTAATATGTTTGATATATAACAAAGCGATATAACCCGAAAGAAGGACCCCATATAAAAAGTGGCATAAGAAGATAAAACGATAAAGTTCATTTTTTGGACTTAGAAAAAATATCAAACTAATATGTTTGATATATAACAAAGCGATATAACCCGAAAGAAGAACCCCATATAAAAAGTGGCATAAGAAGATAAAACGATAAAGTTCATTTTTTGGACTTAGAAAAAATATCAAACTAATATGTTTGATATATAACAAAGCGATATAACCCGAAAGAAGAACCCCATATAAAAAGTGGCATAAGAAGATAAAACGATAAAGTTCATTTTTTGGACTTAGAAAAAATATCAAACTAATATGTTTGATATATAACAAAGCGATATAACCCGAAAGAAGAACCCCATATAAAAAGTGGCATAAGAAGATAAAACGATAAAGTTCATTTTTTGGACTTAGAAAAAATATCAAACTAATATGTTTGATATATAACAAAGCGATATAACCCGAAAGAAGGACCCCATATAAAAAGTGGCATAAGAAGATAAAACGATAAAGTTCATTTTTTGGACTTAGAAAAAATATCAAACTAATATGTTTGATATATAACAAAGCGATATAACCCGAAAGAAGAACCCCATATAAAAAGTGGCATAAGAAGATAAAACGATAAAGTTCATTTTTTGGACTTAGAAAAAATATCAAACTAATATGTTTGATATATAACAAAGCGATATAACCCGAAAGAAGGACCCCATATAAAAAGTGGCATAAGAAGATAAAACGATAAAGTTCATTTTTTGGACTTAGAAAAAATATCAAACTAATATGTTTGATATATAACAAAGCGATATAACCCGAAAGAAGAACCCCATATAAAAAGTGGCATAAGAAGATAAAACGATAAAGTTCATTTTTTGGACTTAGAAAAAATATCAAACTAATATGTTTGATATATAACAAAGCGATATAACCCGAAAGAAGAACCCCATATAAAAAGTGGCATAAGAAGATAAAACGATAAAGTTCATTTTTTGGACTTAGAAAAAATATCAAACTAATATGTTTGATATATAACAAAGCGATATAACCCGAAAGAAGAACCCCATATAAAAAGTGGCATAAGAAGATAAAACGATAAAGTTCATTTTTTGGACTTAGAAAAAATATCAAACTAATATGTTTGATATATAACAAAGCGATATAACCCGAAAGAAGGACCCCATATAAAAAGTGGCATAAGAAGATAAAACGATAAAGTTCATTTTTTGGACTTAGAAAAAATATCAAACTAATATGTTTGATATATAACAAAGCGATATAACCCGAAAGAAGGACCCCATATAAAAAGTGGCATAAGAAGATAAAACGATAAAGTTCATTTTTTGGACTTAGAAAAAATATCAAACTAATATGTTTGATATATAACAAAGCGATATAACCCGAAAGAAGAACCCCATATAAAAAGTGGCATAAGAAGATAAAACGATAAAGTTCATTTTTTGGACTTAGAAAAAATATCAAACTAATATGTTTGATATATAACAAAGCGATATAACCCGAAAGAAGGACCCCATATAAAAAGTGGCATAAGAAGATAAAACGATAAAGTTCATTTTTTGGACTTAGAAAAAATATCAAACTAATATGTTTGATATATAACAAAGCGATATAACCCGAAAGAAGAACCCCATATAAAAAGTGGCATAAGAAGATAAAACGATAAAGTTCATTTTTTGGACTTAGAAAAAATATCAAACTAATATGTTTGATATATAACAAAGCGATATAACCCGAAAGAAGAACCCCATATAAAAAGTGGCATAAGAAGATAAAACGATAAAGTTCATTTTTTGGACTTAGAAAAAATATCAAACTAATATGTTTGATATATAACAAAGCGATATAACCCGAAAGAAGGACCCCATATAAAAAGTGGCATAAGAAGATAAAACGATAAAGTTCATTTTTTGGACTTAGAAAAAATATCAAACTAATATGTTTGATATATAACAAAGCGATATAACCCGAAAGAAGAACCCCATATAAAAAGTGGCATAAGAAGATAAAACGATAAAGTTCATTTTTTGGACTTAGAAAAAATATCAAACTAATATGTTTGATATATAACAAAGCGATATAACCCGAAAGAAGAACCCCATATAAAAAGTGGCATAAGAAGATAAAACGATAAAGTTCATTTTTTGGACTTAGAAAAAATATCAAACTAATATGTTTGATATATAACAAAGCGATATAACCCGAAAGAAGAACCCCATATAAAAAGTGGCATAAGAAGATAAAACGATAAAGTTCATTTTTTGGACTTAGAAAAAATATCAAACTAATATGTTTGATATATAACAAAGCGATATAACCCGAAAGAAGGACCCCATATAAAAAGTGGCATAAGAAGATAAAACGATAAAGTTCATTTTTTGGACTTAGAAAAAATATCAAACTAATATGTTTGATATATAACAAAGCGATATAACCCGAAAGAAGAACCCCATATAAAAAGTGGCATAAGAAGATAAAACGATAAAGTTCATTTTTTGGACTTAGAAAAAATATCAAACTAATATGTTTGATATATAACAAAGCGATATAACCCGAAAGAAGGACCCCATATAAAAAGTGGCATAAGAAGATAAAACGATAAAGTTCATTTTTTGGACTTAGAAAAAATATCAAACTAATATGTTTGATATATAACAAAGCGATATAACCCGAAAGAAGAACCCCATATAAAAAGTGGCATAAGAAGATAAAACGATAAAGTTCATTTTTTGGACTTAGAAAAAATATCAAACTAATATGTTTGATATATAACAAAGCGATATAACCCGAAAGAAGAACCCCATATAAAAAGTGGCATAAGAAGATAAAACGATAAAGTTCATTTTTTGGACTTAGAAAAAATATCAAACTAATATGTTTGATATATAACAAAGCGATATAACCCGAAAGAAGGACCCCATATAAAAAGTGGCATAAGAAGATAAAACGATAAAGTTCATTTTTTGGACTTAGAAAAAATATCAAACTAATATGTTTGATATATAACAAAGCGATATAACCCGAAAGAAGAACCCCATATAAAAAGTGGCATAAGAAGATAAAACGATAAAGTTCATTTTTTGGACTTAGAAAAAATATCAAACTAATATGTTTGATATATAACAAAGCGATATAACCCGAAAGAAGAACCCCATATAAAAAGTGGCATAAGAAGATAAAACGATAAAGTTCATTTTTTGGACTTAGAAAAAATATCAAACTAATATGTTTGATATATAACAAAGCGATATAACCCGAAAGAAGAACCCCATATAAAAAGTGGCATAAGAAGATAAAACGATAAAGTTCATTTTTTGGACTTAGAAAAAATATCAAACTAATATGTTTGATATATAACAAAGCGATATAACCCGAAAGAAGAACCCCATATAAAAAGTGGCATAAGAAGATAAAACGATAAAGTTCATTTTTTGGACTTAGAAAAAATATCAAACTAATATGTTTGATATATAACAAAGCGATATAACCCGAAAGAAGGACCCCATATAAAAAGTGGCATAAGAAGATAAAACGATAAAGTTCATTTTTTGGACTTAGAAAAAATATCAAACTAATATGTTTGATATATAACAAAGCGATATAACCCGAAAGAAGAACCCCATATAAAAAGTGGCATAAGAAGATAAAACGATAAAGTTCATTTTTTGGACTTAGAAAAAATATCAAACTAATATGTTTGATATATAACAAAGCGATATAACCCGAAAGAAGAACCCCATATAAAAAGTGGCATAAGAAGATAAAACGATAAAGTTCATTTTTTGGACTTAGAAAAAATATCAAACTAATATGTTTGATATATAACAAAGCGATATAACCCGAAAGAAGGACCCCATATAAAAAGTGGCATAAGAAGATAAAACGATAAAGTTCATTTTTTGGACTTAGAAAAAATATCAAACTAATATGTTTGATATATAACAAAGCGATATAACCCGAAAGAAGAACCCCATATAAAAAGTGGCATAAGAAGATAAAACGATAAAGTTCATTTTTTGGACTTAGAAAAAATATCAAACTAATATGTTTGATATATAACAAAGCGATATAACCCGAAAGAAGAACCCCATATAAAAAGTGGCATAAGAAGATAAAACGATAAAGTTCATTTTTTGGACTTAGAAAAAATATCAAACTAATATGTTTGATATATAACAAAGCGATATAACCCGAAAGAAGAACCCCATATAAAAAGTGGCATAAGAAGATAAAACGATAAAGTTCATTTTTTGGACTTAGAAAAAATATCAAACTAATATGTTTGATATATAACAAAGCGATATAACCCGAAAGAAGGACCCCATATAAAAAGTGGCATAAGAAGATAAAACGATAAAGTTCATTTTTTGGACTTAGAAAAAATATCAAACTAATATGTTTGATATATAACAAAGCGATATAACCCGAAAGAAGAACCCCATATAAAAAGTGGCATAAGAAGATAAAACGATAAAGTTCATTTTTTGGACTTAGAAAAAATATCAAACTAATATGTTTGATATATAACAAAGCGATATAACCCGAAAGAAGGACCCCATATAAAAAGTGGCATAAGAAGATAAAACGATAAAGTTCATTTTTTGGACTTAGAAAAAATATCAAACTAATATGTTTGATATATAACAAAGCGATATAACCCGAAAGAAGAACCCCATATAAAAAGTGGCATAAGAAGATAAAACGATAAAGTTCATTTTTTGGACTTAGAAAAAATATCAAACTAATATGTTTGATATATAACAAAGCGATATAACCCGAAAGAAGAACCCCATATAAAAAGTGGCATAAGAAGATAAAACGATAAAGTTCATTTTTTGGACTTAGAAAAAATATCAAACTAATATGTTTGATATATAACAAAGCGATATAACCCGAAAGAAGGACCCCATATAAAAAGTGGCATAAGAAGATAAAACGATAAAGTTCATTTTTTGGACTTAGAAAAAATATCAAACTAATATGTTTGATATATAACAAAGCGATATAACCCGAAAGAAGGACCCCATATAAAAAGTGGCATAAGAAGATAAAACGATAAAGTTCATTTTTTGGACTTAGAAAAAATATCAAACTAATATGTTTGATATATAACAAAGCGATATAACCCGAAAGAAGAACCCCATATAAAAAGTGGCATAAGAAGATAAAACGATAAAGTTCATTTTTTGGACTTAGAAAAAATATCAAACTAATATGTTTGATATATAACAAAGCGATATAACCCGAAAGAAGAACCCCATATAAAAAGTGGCATAAGAAGATAAAACGATAAAGTTCATTTTTTGGACTTAGAAAAAATATCAAACTAATATGTTTGATATATAACAAAGCGATATAACCCGAAAGAAGGACCCCATATAAAAAGTGGCATAAGAAGATAAAACGATAAAGTTCATTTTTTGGACTTAGAAAAAATATCAAACTAATATGTTTGATATATAACAAAGCGATATAACCCGAAAGAAGGACCCCATATAAAAAGTGGCATAAGAAGATAAAACGATAAAGTTCATTTTTTGGACTTAGAAAAAATATCAAACTAATATGTTTGATATATAACAAAGCGATATAACCCGAAAGAAGAACCCCATATAAAAAGTGACATAAGAAGATAAAACGATAAAGTTCATTTTTTGGACTTAGAAAAAATATCAAACTAATATGTTTGATATATAACAAAGCGATATAACCCGAAAGAAGAACCCCATATAAAAAGTGGCATAAGAAGATAAAACGATAAAGTTCATTTTTTGGACTTAGAAAAAATATCAAATTAATATATTTGATATATAACAAAGCGATGTGGAATTATCAATTATTCTCATATGATATCATATGAAGAGAAATTTATTATATGAAAAATATGTGGAATTATTAATTAATCTCATATGATATCATATGAAGAGAAATTTATTATATGAAAAATAGACAAATTTATTTAGTATATGTTAATATTTAATATATTGAGAATATTATATTGGAAACATATTTAATATTAATATGTATAAGGTATAAGAAATATTTAACTTTAATATATATTCACATATGATATCATATGAAAAATATATGGAATTATCAGTTATTCTCATATGATATCATATGAAGGAAAATTTATTATATTAAAATGAGCAAAACTTAATATAGTATAATATATGAAAATTTAATATATTGAGAATATTAAATTAAAAAATATATGATATTAATATGTTTAATGTATAAGAAATATTTTACTATGATAAATATTTTCATATGATATCATATGAAAAATATATGGAATTATCAATTATTTTCATATAATATCATATGAAGAGAAATTTATTATATGAAAAATAGAAAAACTTAATATAGTATAATATATGAAAATTTAATATATTGAGAATATTAAATTGGAAAATATATGATATTAATATGTTTAATGTATAAGAAATATTTTACTATGATAAATATTCTCATATGATATCATATGAAAAATATGTGGAATTATAAATTATTCTCATATGATATCATATGAAGAGAAATTTATTATATGAAAAATAGAAAAACTTAATATAGTATAATATATGAAAATTTAATATATTGAGAATATTAAATTGGAAAATATATGATATTAATATGTTTAATGTATAAGAAATATTTTACTATGATAAATATTCTCATATGATATCATATGAAAAATATGTGGAATTATAAATTATTCTCATATGATATCAAATGAAGAGAAATTTATTATATGAAAACTGGCAAAATTTTAATCATATTATTTTAAATATATACTAAATTGTATAATTTTTCTGTATTTTCATACGATTATTGAGTTTTTCTATATGTATATCGTTTTTTCTATACGATAAATACCCTGGGGGATTTAAAAAATATTATAAAAAAAATATATAAAAAAAAATATTTTTTTTTTTTTTTTTGTATTCCCCCCCCCCACCCTTTTCGCGGGCGACCCAAAGGGGGGGGGGGGGGCCCGGCAAAAATTTACTTGCTATTTTTTTCAATAAAGAAAAATTTTTTATAAAAAAACAAATTTTTGGTCTTATTATATAAAAAATACAAATATTTTTGTATATTTGTGTTTTTTAATACGATTGTTGAGTTTTTCCCTATTTATATAGGGAGAAACCATATGTGGGATGGAAAATGCAATTATAAATACCCGATTTCAAGACATTGGTGCAAAAAACCTATATAAGATGGACAGTAGTTGTTCATCAAGTATTATACAAAATTTTATGTGATTTCATATATTTTCGATAATACTTATGATTAATGCTTATAATACATAAATATATATCGTATAAAATTTGTTTTCTAAGTTTTCAATATCGAATCTTAGAATTTTGGCTTAGCGCGGTATATATTTATTTAAAAAAGATAATAGAGTTGAAACAAAGGCCAAAATGAAGAACAATTCTAGTTTCCAAATATTATCGTTAATTTCTGGCGGAAGGCAGATATAATTTATATTATATTTGATCCTTCCAAAATAATGTATTTTGCATAGTATTATTTTTATAATATTAATGTATATATACATTTACTGTATGATATTAGTTTCATAAATTATTTGTAACTTTTTCATATGCTCTTGGTTTTATATTAATATATTACCATATTAAAATCTATACGAAAATATTAAATTTTAAATTTAATATCAAACTGCAAATGTTGTAATTCAATATAATAATATTGATTAAACAAAAT
>JAWNOO010000146.1:0-205000 GCA_035045905.1 Drosophila anomelani | reverse complement strand
AAGCGAAATAAAAATATGTATATATATATCATAAAGATAAAAAGGAAAGAAAATTTATTTAATAATGCGAACCAAAAAAATGTATATATATATATAATACAAATATTAAAGCGAAATAAAAAAAAATATATATATATATAAATTTAAGATATGATAATTAAAACTTTGAACAAGCAAATCAAAGATATCAAAATTTAACATTATAAACGGCATCCAAGCAAAGCTGAATGTTAATGAATAAATAAAGAAGTTAATAAATTTTGCGTGTATATGGACCATAATATACAGGCGTTGCGTAATGTATTGTTCATTATTATAATGCGCATACATTGGTTAATGCAACAATCCAAAATGTATAATGTTGTACCTGGTTTTTCAGGTTAATGTTTTATATAAAATTATCAATATATTATATCACACAAAAAGCTAATAAATAAATAAAATGAAGATAGAAAATACTATAGATATATGTATATTGCTTATATAAAACTAAGACTTTTCGCAACATTTGTTTTGGATTTAAAATAAAAAAAAACAATGTTTAATTTATTGAAGGAATTGATATATGCCAGTAAAATGGTGTATTTTTAATTTCTTTCAATAAAAACATTTTTGATGATATATAGAAACAAAATTATTAAAACTCTAAGCGGTGGATCACTCGGCTCATGGGTCGATGAAGAACGCAGCAAACTGTGCGTCATCGTGTGAACTGCAGGACACATGAACATCGACATTTTGAACGCATATCGCAGTCCATGCTGTTATGTACTTTAATTAATTTTAAAGTGCTGCTTGGACTACATATGGTTGAGGGTTGTAAGACTATGCAAAATAAGTTGTTCATAAATTTCATTTAATGATTTTTATAAGCACATGGTATATTATTGGATAATAATAATTATTAATTATTATATTCATAATATTAAAAATTATATGAAGAACATTATTCTCACATTGTTGTAAATATTTGAATGTGAAAACGAAGAGAAATATTTTCTTTTTTTTTAAATCAAATAATACTGAGAAATGTCTAGCATAAAAAATGTGAAAATATTTTTCATCTAGAATTGTCTCTTATTAATGATGCAAGAAAATTGAAAAACGTTGTAAAAGTTATTATTCTTCGTTGGGTTTGTTATAATTTTATGACAAATTTAAAATATAATGTTTTCTCTATATAAAAAGAATTAATGCTAAAAAATGTTTTATACAACCTCAACTCATATGGGACTACCCCCTGAATTTAAGCATATTAATTAGGGGAGGAAAAGAAACTAACAAGGATTTTCTTAGTAGCGGCGAGCGAAAAGAAATCAGTTCAGCACTAAGTCACTTTGTCTATATGGCAAATGTGAGATGCAGTGTATGGAGCGTCAATATTCTAGTATGAGAAATTAATGATTTAAGTCCTTCTTAAATGAGGCCATTTACCCATAGAGGGTGCCAGGCCCGTATAACGTTAATGATTACTAGATGATGTTTCCAAAGAGTCGTGTTGCTTGATAGTGCAGCACTAAGTGGGTGGTAAACTCCATCTAAAACTAAATATAACCATGAGACCGATAGTAAACAAGTACCGTGAGGGAAAGTTGAAAAGAACTCTGAATAGAGAGTTAAACAGTACGTGAAACTGCTTAGAGGTTAAGCCCGATGAACCTGAATATCCGTTATGGAAAATTCATCATTAGAATTGTAATATTTAAACAATATTATGATAATAGTGTGCATTTTTTCCATATAAGGACATTGTAATCTATTAGCATACCATTATTTATCATAAAATATGACTTATAGTTTATTCAAATTATTATGCTTGCATTTTAACACAGAATAAATGTCATTAATTTGATAAAGTGCTGATAGATTTATATGACTACAGTGCGTTAATTTTTCGGAATTATATAATGGCATAATTATCATTGATTTTTGTGTTTATTATATGCACTTGTACGATTAACAATGCGAAAGATTCAGGATACCTTCGGGACCCGTCTTGAAACACGGACCAAGGAGTCTAACATATGTGCAAGTTATTGGGATATAAACCTAATAGCGTAATTAACTTGACTAATAATGGGATTAGTTTTTTAACTATTTATAGCTAATTAACACAATCCCGGGGCGTTCTATATAGTTATGTATAATAATATTTATATTATTTATACCTCTAACTGGAACGTACCTTGAGCATATATGCTGTGACCCGAAAGATGGTGAACTATACTTGATCAGGTTGAAGTCAGGGGAAACCCTGATGGAAGACCGAAACAGTTCTGACGTGCAAATCGATTGTCAGAATTGAGTATAGGGGCGAAAGACCAATCGAACCATCTAGTAGCTGGTTCCTTCCGAAGTTTCCCTCAGGATAGCTGGTGCATTTTAATGTTATATAAAATAATCTTATCTGGTAAAGCGAATGATTAGAGGCCTTAGGGTCGAAACGATCTTAACCTATTCTCAAACTTTAAATGGGTAAGAACCTTAACTTTCTTGATATGAAGTTTAAGGTTATGATATAATGTGCCCAGTGGGCCACTTTTGGTAAGCAGAACTGGCGCTGTGGGATGAACCAAACGTAATGTTACGGTGCCCAAATTAACAACTCATGCAGATACCATGAAAGGCGTTGGTTGCTTAAAACAGCAGGACGGTGATCATGGAAGTCGAAATCCGCTAAGGAGTGTGTAACAACTCACCTGCCGAAGCAACTAGCCCTTAAAATGGATGGCGCTTAAGTTGTATACCTATACATTACCGCTAAAGTAGATGATTTATATTACTTGTAATATAAATTTTGAAACTTTAGTGAGTAGGAAGGTACAATGGTATGCGTAGAAGTGTTTGGCGTAAGCCTGCATGGAGCTGCCATTGGTACAGATCTTGGTGGTAGTAGCAAATAATCGAATGAGACCTTGGAGGACTGAAGTGGAGAAGGGTTTCGTGTGAACAGTGGTTGATCACGAGTTAGTCGGTCCTAAGTTCAAGGCGAAAGCCGAAAATTTTCAAGTAAAATAAATGTCTAATAAATTTTTCCCCCCCCCCCCCCCCCCCCTCCCCTCCCTCCCCTTCCCTTCTCCTCCCCCTCCCCCTCTTCCCTCCTTCCTCCCCTTCCTTCTTTCTCTTCTTTTCTTCTTTCTCTCCTTCTCTCTCCCCCCCCCCTCTCCCTCTTCTCTCCTCCCTCTTTCCTTCTTCTTCCTTTCTTCTCCTCTCCTCTTTCTTTTCTTTTCCCTCTCCCCCTCTCTTCCTCCCCTTCCTTTCCCCCCCCCCCTCCTCCCTCCTCTCTCTTCTTTCTCTTCTCCTCCCTCCTTTCTCCCCCTTCCTCCCCCCTTCCCCCTCCCTCTCTCCTCCTCCTCTCTCCCCTCCTTCTCTTCCCTTCTTCTTCCCTCCCTCTCCTTCCTCCCCCTCCTCCCCTCCCCTCCTCCATATATAAAGCAAGCTAATTAAAATACTTGAATAATTTTGAACGAAAGGGAATACGGTTCCAATTCCGTAACCTGTTGAGTATCCGTTTGTTATTAAATATGGGCCTCGTGCTCATCCTGGCAACAGGAACGACCATAAAGAAGCCGTCGAGAGATATCGGAAGTTTTTTTTTTTTTTTTTTTCCCCCCCACCCCCGGAAGTTTTTCCCAGAGAGATATGGTAGATGGGCTAGAAGAGCATGACATATACTGTTGTGTCGATATTTTCTCCTCGGACCTTGAAAATTTATGGTGGGGATACGCAAACTTCTCAACAGGCCGTACCAATATCCGCAGCTGGTCTCCAAGGTGAAGAGTCTCTAGTCGATAGAATAATGTAGGTAAGGGAAGTCGGCAAATTAGATCCGTAACTTCGGGATAAGGATTGGCTCTGAAGATTGAGATAGTCGGGCTTGATTGGGAAACAATAACATGGTTTATGTGCTCGTTCTGGGTAAATAGAGTTTCTATCATTTATGGTAGTTACTTGTTCCCCGGATAGTTTAGTTACGTAGCCAATTGTGGAACTTTCTTGCTAAAATTTTTAAGAATACTAGTTGGGTCAAACCAATTAGTTCTTATTAATTAGAACGATTATCAATTAACAATCAATTCAGAACTGGCACGGACTTGGGGAATCCGACTGTCTAATTAAAACAAAGCATTGTGATGGCCCTAGCGGGTGTTGACACAATGTGATTTCTGCCCAGTGCTCTGAATGTCAAAGTGAAGAAATTCAAGTAAGCGCGGGTCAACGGCGGGAGTAACTATGACTCTCTTAAGGTAGCCAAATGCCTCGTCATCTAATTAGTGACGCGCATGAATGGATTAACGACGGACGTGTTTTCGGTACGCTCGTGTTCAGAGTGCGATTAACTGTGTTTCCGTGCGAAATAAACTCTCTAAAAAGTGTTAGAACTGTGGAATAGTGCTCCGGTGATAAGCTAGCGTTGTTTTCGCGAGTGAAAACCCGGTGGTTTTGCATATATTTGCATTTTATTATTTGCAAATTTTGTGCATAGACAGAGCACGTGTTGCAGTCGAGCTTTTCGGTCAGCTGTTTAACAGCTGGTCCACGTAGTTTGTGTCTTCGCTACGCAGGTGAATTCACCACACGCGGTTTGTGTCTCGGGAGTGTGTGACAGAGCATCGAGCTTTTTGCTGTTGCATAGCGAATAGCCTGCAACAGGAGGTAAGTCGATGGAGAGCGACAGCAGCGCAAGCGCTATGAGCGCAAGCAGTGCGTCTACGAAGTCGACCAGAGGAAGGCGCAGGGGTCGAGTAGCCTCCAAGAGCTCGGCCCCTACGCAGGCCAAGCTGCTGGCACTGTCAGCGATGGGGGTGCCGGAGCCCATTGGCACCCTGGAGGAGCAGTTCTCCTCATTGGAGGAGCATCGGGCGTCGACGTCCGCCGCTGCCCTTGCCGCTGCTGCCCCTGCCCCCCCCCCTCCCCGCGCTGCTGCCCCCGCCGCTGCCCCCGCTGCTGCCCCCGCTGCTGCTGCTCCAGCCGCTGCCCCCGATGCTGCCAACGCTGCTGCTGCCACCGCTGCTGCCCATGCTGGGCAAGCTGCCATGATGGCAGAACTGTCGGCCACGCAGCGGTTAATCAGGAAGTGTTTCCTTGGACTGGGAAGCTTCGACACGGACGAGCTCTCACTAGCCATCAGCCGCTATGATGAGCTAGTCATGGCGCTTATGCTGAGGTGCGCTGAGCTGGAGACACGGTTGGCTATGCCGCCGCCGCTGCCGCCGTCGCTGCCGCCGCCGCTGCCGCTCGCTGCCCCCCTCGCAGCCAGTAGCTGCCGGTTTTCCCCCGCTGCCTCAGGGTGCACCCACTGCTGCCCCGCGGACCACCAAAGTTCGCGAGACGTGGTCAGCAGTGGTGAAGTGCGATGACCCAGCGTTGACGGGAAAGGCGATCGCCGAAAAGGTGCGCAAGGTCGTGGCGCCGTCCCTTGGAGTCAGGGTCCACGAAGTGCGCGAGCTTCGGCGCGGTGGTGGTGCGATTATCCCCCCCCTCGGAGAGCTGCAGAAGGTGGTCGCTTCAAGAAGTTCGCCGAAGTGGGGCTCAATGTGGCGAAGAACGCCGCGGAGAAGCCGAAAATCGTGGTCTACGATGTGGACACGGCAATCGGCCCGGAGGAGTTTATGAAGGAGCTCCACGAAAACAACTTCGACGGCGAGATGACCGCGGCGGAGTTCAAAAAGGCCGTCCACCTGGTGACCAAGGCGTGGTCAGTGACCGATGGTGCCACAGTCAACGTGACACTGGAGGTCAACGAGAAGGCGATGGCAACGCTTGATGTAGGCCGGGTCTACATCAAGTGGTTTTCTTTCCGATGCCGGTCCCAGGTACGCACCTACGCCTGCCACAGGTGCGTTGGCTTTGACCACAAGGTCGGCGAATGCCGGCAGAAGGCGAACGTCTGCCGCCAGTGCGGACAGATTGGCCACACCGCAGCCAAGTGCCAGAACCCGGTGGACTGCCGGAACTGCCGTCATAGAGGGCAACCCTCGGGGCATCACATGCTCTCGAGCGCGTGCCCAATATACGGTGCGGTGCTTGCGAGGGTGCAAGCTAGACATTAATGTTTAGCTTCATCCAAGCGAACTGTGGCCGAGGACGAGCTGCGACTATCGAGCTCGGAGTCCGGTTGAGGAGATCGGGCTCAATGTTCGCACTGGTGCAGGAGCCGTATCTCGGCGGGGATGACATGGATGTGCTGCCTGAAGGAACCAGGATGTTCGCCGATCGTCGTGGGAAGGCAGCCATCCTTGTGGATCAACAGGATGCCATCTGCATGCCAGTGGAGACCCTCACCAATGAGTATGGCGTATGTCTGGTCGTTAAAGGGAGATTTGGCTCAATCTTCCTTTGCTCAGTATACTGCCAGTTCGATGCACCTTTGGAACCGTACCTTCGGTACATGGATGCGGTCCTGCTGCAAGCCAGCAGAACCCCCGCAATCCTGGGCCTCGACGCGAATGCAGTATCCCCCATGTGGTTTAGCAAACTCTCTCGACACTTCGAGGGGCAAGCTAACTACAGCCGGGGTGAGCTGCTGTCTGAGTGGATGCTGGAGGCAAGAGCTGCCGCCCTAAACCAGTGGACTGAGGTGTACACGTTCGATAACTACAGAGCTCGTAGTGATATCGACGTGACGATCGTCAATGAGACAGCATCTATGTGGGCCACATATGAATGGAGAGTGGACGAGTGGGAGTTGAGTGATCACAACATTATTACTGTTGTGGCCGAACCAACTACCACGAGCACAGTTGAGAGCATAGCTCCTGTGCCGTCCTGGAACCTCTCCAATGCCCGTTGGCGATTGTTCGAAGAGGAAATGGTGAGAAGAACAGCCGATATTCCGGAAGACTTCTCCGAGTCGTCGTTGGACCAGCAAGTTTCGACCCTGCGCAGTATTGTGCATGATGTGTGCGATATTGCGTTGGGAAGAAAATCGCCAGGATCGCCTAGTAGGAGAGCACGTTGGTGGACTGCCGACCTCTGCGCTGCGCGGCGCGAAGTCCGGAGACTTCGGCGCCAACTCCAAGATGCCCGGCGTCGTGATCACGATGCCAATGCGGAGCTCTTAGTGGTTGAGCTGAGGCGTGCCTCAGCCAACTACAAGAAGCTAATCTGGAGGGCGAAAATGGATGACTGGAAACGCTTCGTGGGAGATCATTCCGATGATCCATGGGGGCGCGTCTATAAGATTTGCCGAGGCCGCAGAAAGTGCACGGAGATTGGGTGCCTCCGCGTGAATGGCGAGTTGATCACCGATTGGGGTGATTGTGCACGAGTGCTCCTCCGTAACTTTTTCCCAGTTGCGGAGTTAGACGCACCGATTGCCATCGCGGAGGAAGTCCCACCGGCCCTCGAAGCTTTCGAGGTTGATGCTTGTGTCGCCAGGTTGAAGAGCAGGCGCTCTCCCGGCTTAGACGGCATCAATGGCACAATCTGCAAGGCAGTCTGGCGCGCCATACCTCAGCACCTAGCATCGTTGCTTTCCCGATGCGTCCAATCGGGGTACTTTCCCAGCGAGTGGAAGTGTCCACGCGTAGTGGCGCTACTCAAGGGACCTGAGAAGGACAAGTGCGAGCCCTCCTCGTACAGGGGGATATGCCTGCTGCCAGTGTTTGGCAAGGTGCTCGAGGCTATCATGGTGAATCGTGTGAGAGAAGTTCTTCCGGAAGGCTGCAGATGGCAGTTCGGATTTCGCCAAGGACGATGTGTGGAGGATGCTTGGAGGCACGTGAAGAGCAGTGTTGCTGCCAGCCCGGCACAATACGTGCTCGGTATCTTCGTGGACTTCAAAGGAGCATTCGACAACGTCGAATGGAGTGCTGCACTGCGCCGACTAGCCGACTTGGGATGCCGGGAGATGAGCTTGTGGCAGAGCTTCTTCTCCGGCCGAAGAGCAGTGATCCGAAGCAGTTCCGGTACTGTGAATGTGCCGGTAACTAGAGGTTGCCCCCAGGGATCAATTAGCGGCCCATTTATTTGGGACCTGCTAATGGATGTACTGCTTCAGCGCCTCGAGTCGTATTGCCCACTGAGTGCATACGCGGATGATCTGCTTCTTCTCGTCGAGGGAAACTCCCGAGCCGTGCTAGAGCAAAAAGGAGCGCAACTGATGTCCATCGTTGAAACGTGGGGAGCGGAAATTGGCGTTGCCGTTTCCACCAGCAAGACGGTAACTTGAGACGTGCGCCTACGGTAAAGTTTGCTGGAGCAAACCTGCCGTATGTGCGTTTTTGGGCATCACGGTCAGTGAAGGAATGAAATTCTTCACGCACATAGCTGAACAAACTCACTACAAAAGTGAAATACCCTATACCATTGATAGATGATTTTGCTGATTTGCTGGGTAACAAAATAATATTTACGAAGTTAAATCTAAAAAATAGTTATAATCATGTATACATACTTCCCGATTCAATTAAGTTTACGGCTCTTATAACTCCACTGGGAGAGTTCGAGTACTTAAGAATGCCATTTGGTTTAACGAATGCCATTTGTATTTCAACTGTTTATAAATAAAGTGTTTGAGAAAATGAAAAAAGAAGGGAAATTTATAGTATATCTGAATAATATAATAATTGCCACGAGAGAATATGAAGAACACATGCAGATTTTGGAAAAAGTATTTAAACTTTTAGTAGATAAAAAACTTGAGTTAAGAGTGGATACGTGCAGTTTTTTAGAAAACAAAGTGACGTATTTAGGATATGGTATTTCGGAGAGCGAGATACAGAGAAATGAGGAGGGAATTCGGGCAATAAATAATTTTCCAATTCCCACTAATGTAAGAGAAGTTCACAGTTTTTTAGGAATGTGGACTTATAATAATAAGGACTTCTCATTTATTGCGACCATGGCACGACTTGACAAAGAAGGACAAAAAGTTTGCATTCGGAGTAAATGAAATAGAGGCATTTGAAATACTACAAAAAAAATTACTAGAAGCACCAGCTTTAGCTATATATAACCCAAAAAATGAAACAGAACTGCATTGTGATGCAAGTGGAATTGGATTTGGGGCGACGTTATTACAAAGGAAAGACGACGGAAAGTTCTATCCAATTTTTTACATGTCAAAGCGAACAACGAAAACAGAAACTAGATATCATTCGAATTCGACAATTCATCATCCGTTACATTTAATTCATGTTTATTATTATTTTTTCTCGGTGACAATCCAAGGCTTCAAAATATGAACTACCCATATTCCTTCATAAGACTTTTGTGGTTTCTGAAAATGTTCTACATCTTCAATGCCTATAATACTTAGTTAAATGTATGTCGCAAACCAGATCGAATGGACCGGTCTGCACCAAAAATGACTTTGCTGCTGACTACTAGGAGGCTTACCGCTTCCAGTCGCTGTCGGCTGCTTAGTGATTTTTCTATGACCAGCGGCCCGCATTATATAGGCCCTGGCCTTCCATAGTGTGTCCGCCGCGATCGGACTTTCGCGCCATCAGAGTGGCCGTCTTTTGGCGCGCGTATAGATCATATGTATTCAGATAGTCAAAAAAAGAAAACTAGTTGTGTTCCCTTCGAGAGTCAAATTCTCAGTGTTGATTATAATTCGTCAGTGGCCTCACCAAAGCTCGGCTGAATTTTAAGCAATTTTATGTTTTTGTTGTAAATATCCACATTGAAAACGTATTCGGTTTTTTGAGTTGAAGAAAATTTGTTGTTCGATTTGCTGTGAAATTAATGTTTTTGGATATAGGCTCATATTTTTAGCTATAACTTCGGGATTATCAGTCAAACCGTTAAAAACTAGGATTTATATTGAACATAATTGATTGAGAAACAAACTTACGTTTATATTTTAAGCACTTTTTTTGCAATGAAAAAAAAAAAATTAATTTTATAAAGAAATTTTGCATCATTTTTGGTCATCAAGCTTATTTGATCCGAATTTGCTGTAGAGCTGTCGTCACTGTATTAATCTTAAGACAGTAGTTGGGCATATTTTCTGAAAACTCTTAGTGCCTTATTTGCGTTGGTGCTAAAAAATTTTAAAGAAATATTTCATATCATATATAAGTAACACCTCCATAAGATCACCATTTGTACATACTACTTATATATACTCGCGAAGTCCCTATTATTTCTAAACTTTTGGCTTTATCTTTCACAAATCTTCGACATTCATTTTTGGAAATTCAAAACATATTTTGGAAATATGTTATAATAACATTATCATATGTCGTGGCAAAACACCATCACTGGTGAAATAAGATATAACCGGGGCTGGGATATCAGCCCGAACGTCGGTGGAAGGCGTAACTGCTACCACCGAGGGGAACTGGGAGGAGCAATCCCCTCTGCGTGTCGCGAGCGGTCACACCGTAGAGCGACGGGAGCAGGTCGCGCTAGTTGTACCACTACCACTTCGCCGTTCGGGTGCCGCAGTCGATACAGACACGGGCAGGCAGGCCCCCAACCTAATACAACGAAACCCCCAAAGAGGCCAACAAAGCTCAGTGAGGTAACCAAACGACATCTAATCGTGGCACTCATTAACCGTAGTGACGAAAACATGCACGGCTCGTCGAAGCGCTGTTTGCACGGATGGAAGATGACTCCCCAGCGCCTATGCCCTCATTTGCAGGGTGGCTGAACGGGGTTTAATCCTGAAGTGCATGGACGACCTGACTCCAAAGTGGCTGACGCAAACGGTCAGCCAAATGGAGGCGTTGTGGAAGGGGGCCAAGCTCGAGGTAGTGGATAGGGAGTTTATCCCATCCACCCCGAAGGCGAAGGTACTCTTCCCCATCGCAATCCAAGGTGACCGGGCGCAGAAGCTGCTACAGCGCCAAAACCCGGACGTTCCTACCGCAGACTGGAAGGTACTGCACATTGCGAGCCCGACACCCAAAGAGGGGGGCCAGTGCGCAGTCCTCCAGATTAACAAGGAGGCGGAGGACATCCTGTACCCCAGGTATGGGAAGATGGCGTGGGGCTTAGGTAGTGTCTACTACGCCTACGCCTCAAAAACCGCCACCCTGAGGACAAGGACGCGCACACCCTGCAGGCAGGAGAGGTGGAGAAGGACCTAGGTCTTGACTCCATCTTCGACGGTGCTCAGGAGATGACTCTGGACGTCTCGGATGAGGAGAAAGAGGACGGTGATATGACAGTCATAGTCAACCCGTCCGGAGCTGGTACCAATGGCCCTGAGGGTACTCCAGCTCAACCTTCATAAGAGCAAGCTCGAGTCGGCGGAACTCCTGATAGCCATGGAGCAAAGGTCCGTCGCTATAGCTCTAGTCCAGAGCCGTAGATTGCCTCGGGCAACTTTATTGCCGGACTAAAGTCCTCAACGTGTTATCCACACTAGAGATCTGCATGAGTTGCAAAAAAACCACATTCGAATGAACAATGCTCGAAATGCGTTGAGTGAAATAGAATGCCCAATCGGATGAGTTTGAGTGTGTACTTGCGTTCCGGTTAGACTCGGACGCACAACATACAAAAAAAAACAAATTGAATGAGTGCGAAGTCGTAGAATACTAGGTTTGCATATTGAATGCATTCGGTTTTTCGGTTTCGGTTTTACCAAATTTTATATACATAAAAACAGGAACAATAAAATTAAATCAAAAACAACAATATTTATACCAAAAACATAGTCTCGTCGGCTAATTTTTCTTTGTCCATTTTCATTCATTTCATTCATTAAGGAAATCACATGAAATTAACGCAAAGAATTCATATGTTATACTCGACTTTTCTTCGCTTTCCCAAATTTTTCAATCCGTTTTGTGCTTTTTTATTCTCACTCACTCAAGAAAATGTCATTCGCTATGAAACACAACACGCACTCACAATAAGACGCATTCATTTCATTGTGTTTCTTGCACTCATTTAATTCAATTTAATTCGAATCCATTATATTTATCCTGTATTGTGAGTCAAGCCATGCAGAAGCAGAACCGCCGTACTTGAACGGAAGGGTCTCCAAGCTAACCTTATGTCTCATTACAGCACGGATGATCTGACTGTGGTAATGCTTAAAAGCAAGAAGAAGCGCCTACTGGTAGCTTCCTGCTACATGGCTCACGACAGGACAGAGACAGACAGAGATACGTGAGTGGGCGGACAAGGTAGGACTCAGTATCTCTTTACCAAGAGCTACAAGGTACTGCTATGGATCCCTCCAAAAAATGCAACCAGGCTGACCCCGAAAACACAAGTCAAATACCTCGGCACTGTCCTAGACAGCAAGCTGGCATGGAAACCTAATGTACTAGAAACGGTGAAAAAGGACACCATAGCGCTTTATGCATCTAAGAAGATGCTTAGCAGTACATGGGGTCTCTCACCTAATCTGCTGCACTGGGTCTACATATCGGTGGTGCGTCCGACACTGCTGTACGGAGCCTTAGTGTGGTGGCAAGCCACGGAAAAGAAAACATACAATAAGCTTATGGAAAGAATCCAGAGGCCGGCAATGGTCTGCAGGGGCGCTGAGGTCAACCCCTACAAAAGCGCTCTAAGTCATACTCGGAATCGATTCCCTAGATATTCACACTCAACTGACTACAGGAAAGGCCGTACAACGCCTAGTAGCAGCAGGAAATATGTCGCCACAAAGATTCGGGCACAGTTCAATTGGTCGAGACATGAGCAGTTCATCTGACTACATGATACCCAGAACCTGATGTCATAACAACAACACTCATGGGACCGGAAGACTGGAAAACGGCTCAGGACCACACTCGACACCTTAACATAAACACCGACGGCTCCAAGATGGAAGGAGGAGTAGGAGCGGGCATAAACTGTACAGACCCTGAGATAAGGCTGCGTATAAGCTACCAAGCCAATGGAGCAGGCGGAAGTCTTCGCCATCAGGAAGGCGGCAGAGCTTGCGCAGAGAATAGAACGCCCACGTGAGGCGGTAAACATGTTCGTAGACAGTCAAGCCGCGATCAAATCCATTCAATCGTCGGAGGTCTGCTCCAAAAATGTACTGGCAAGCAGGAAAGCACTAGACACCATAAGCACGACAACGTCAGTGCGGATCTATTGGGTTCCCAGCCACCAGGGCATCGATGGCAACGACACCGCAGATGTATTAGCAAAGGAAGGCGTCGGATTAACCAGCGACAGAACAGAAAACGTCCCCGTCTCCCTAAGAACGCTTCGTGCAAGAAGCAGATGGAGAAGGAACTCCGAAACCTGCAAAATATCGAAAATCATGTGCAGAGAGCGCAACGAAAAACTCAGCCACTACGTGCTGCAACTCCCTAGGAAGGACTGCAGATTACTAGTGGGAATACTCACAGGACACTGCCTGGCTGCGGCACATGCAGTCAAGCTGGGCATCACCAATAACGGCAACTGCAGGAAATGTGATGAATTCGCGGCAACTGAAACCTTGGAACATCTCATCTGCAAGTGCCCGCCCTTGACACGGGCGAGAATAAAGTACTTAGGCGCCCCAATGCTGGCCTCGCTAGGAGAGGCCTCAAAGAGAACGCCAGGTGAACTGCTCGCCTCGATCTTCAAAGACTTCGAAACCACTCCAGGTCCATTTAAGGATAAGTCCCCCCCGGGCGACTAAGGGCCATACTGGCCTATGCGTGGCCCCCCATGAGGGCCCCCCAGACTAACATAACCTAACCTAACCTAGTAATAAGTAGTCAAAATGTTAACAAATACAAAAATTGAAATTAAAAAACAATTTTTGTAAAATATTTGTTTTTCAGTTATCATGTGTTTATTTGAGCAATTCATTAAAAATAAAGCTAAAAAATTAAAAACAAATGTTTTAAAAAAATTGTTTCCTATGAGGAAATTCGATTTTATCACTTTGATACATTGTCCTCTACGCATATAAATTAAAAAAAAATGCCGTTCAAATTATTTGGTCTTATTTTATCGCATCTTTAGTCTTATCTTATTTTTTTCAAAAGTTATAATTTTTGCAACTTCAAATGAAAGGCCCTAATGTGCGTCGATTGTTCGAGAAGCGCCATTATACGTCGTTTATCTTTCCCTGCTGCGTTGCACAATCGTAAACAAAATGAAAATAATCATCATTTATTATATTTTGCCGGACTGTTAGTATCTGAAAAGACTGCTGCATATTAAAATCACATACAAAATAAATAATATTCACCAAATCATTGTTCTCTTCACAATATCCACAAGTTCTATTGTTCTAAAAGTCGTTAAAAATATATATTTCATTAAACAATATACAAATCACATAAAAATGAAATGCGTCTCATAATCTATGTAGGGATTATTTTATTTGATTGATTAAACACAAGTTCTTAAAATTAGTTTTACAATGTTCTTTTTTTTTCACGTGGCTCTTATTTTTTTAGCAACCTTAACTTAGCGATGACCAATGTACAGTGGTCGGGCCCATAGGCCAAAAATAAAAAAACAATTTCAACAAAAATGTACGAAATGTAACCAGATTTTTTTGATTAATCTAACGATACTTTCTAAAAATAAAATTGAAGATGTAAACAAATGTTCATTTTCATTGCGCAGCGGCGCCGATCGCGAATTTCTCACAACAAAACCGAACTTCAAAGTGGTCAGATCAATTTTTACGCGTCCAAATTAAAATTTTTTGTTATGGATTTTGTAGTTAAAGGTATTTTCTATAAAATGAGATATTGATTGATATATTAATAACATTTATTCTTTTTATTATATCAATGTGAAAAATACATGTTTTTTGACTATATTTTGAACGTCTTTTATGTGTTTAGCTAAGGTTATAGTTGTGACCTCACAAAAATCCACACTTCGTTTGTATACCAATTTGTTTGTCGAGCTTTAGAGGTAAGAAAAATGAAAAAAAAATTTGCCGAAATTGGCCCATTTGCTTATCATGATAAAAACCCCAACAACACCTTAAGAGGGGGGGCTAAGGGTAATTTGGTGAAAAATATATTTTAAAATATAAGAAAATTATTTAAAAAAAAAAGCACTACGTAAGTACTTGAAGAATCAGTTACAGAAGTTATGTTAAAAAAAACGATCAATGCTTTTGAGTAATTCGGAAAATAAATTTGGAAAATGTAATTTTTCAGGAGAGCGCTTTAAAGTTTTTGATGCTCATGTGTTTGACACCAAACGACCTCCGTTTAATTACCCATAACTTCGTTAATTATGATATGATCAATGTTAAACTTTTACACAATATGTTTAACATAGTTGGCATTGGAAATACAAAAAAGAAACAAAAAATCGAAAAAAAAAATTGTATACCCCATTAACATTTTTTAGGGTTCGTTTTGCTGTTATTTATTAGTTGTGTTATTGCTCAGTCTTCGTGGGGCATGTTTGTGTTTAATTTCTTAAAGCTATATTAATAATAGTTTTTATTATGTTTTATTTCATTGCATTTAATTTAAATAGGTTCGTCTTATAAGTGTGTGTGGGTGGAGGAAGTGGAACGTTGAATGAAGGTAATACGACAAAACGGTTTTTTAGCGATTCAAAATTATCTGCTGCTACAACTGGATTAGATGAGGATGTTTTAAATAGGTGTGCAGTATCATTACAATGCATGGCATCTGGGTATAAAATAAATGCAGACAAATTTGGAAGTTTTGCCCTTGACACCGCAAAAATTCTGATCAAATTATATCCACGGTATTGCCTCCCACCTTCAGTACACAAAGTTTTAGTCCACGGCCCTGAAATTAGCTATGAAACCAATTTTTTTAACAGTTTACTTATAATATTTTTTTAGATTTTTGGTGTAAATTTCATAACGATATGACCACTAGAAGTATTTTTGGCCGCGTCTCCATACAAGCCCGACCACTGTGCAATGGCGACTACTAGAAATCGTTACCTTTCGTGATAAACTTTTTATTTATTTATTTATCTAAAGCTAACAGATATGTATAAACTCAAAGCTAACATAAAATTAAGAGCTATAGTTACTTAGGTCTTCAGTTCGCTTCGTGATAAACATAATATCGGCCATTATGTCAAAATGGCAACCTATATGCTGCCGTGATGAAAGCCCGCCTAATTGAAATCCCACATCTATATTTAAATTAAATACAAAATATATAAGATTTAGATAAAGGACTTCGATACCATTCTAGGTTCTAGGTTCATACACAAAACATTTGGTAAACTAAGGGTCATATTGGGCTATACGTGACTCTACGAGGTTCTCCAGGTTCAACCTAACATAACCTTATCTACGTCTCCCTAATCTAACAGCAAACAGCGATTTGTATACCAAATGTTGCCGCTGAGTATCATTAAAATTAAACTACTGTGTTCTAAAAATGCTGGTCTTTGTTTGGAACATATATTTTATAGCGGGCATGATATAAGAGACCGATACAATCACTTTTACTTCTAAGGTACGCACTTAGTAAAAAGAAGTGGGAAATTTTGCATTCCTAAGAAGTTAAGAGAGATATCAACGCTTAGCTTTAAAACCAAAACATATTTTATTCCATACATACATTTATTTTATTATAGGTGAATTTTATGCTAACCATCATTTTAAAATTGTAATAATAATTAACAAATAAGAATGCATATTACATATAATTCATTTTGTTACTTGGACTCCTTATTAATCATCAAAGGAAATTGAAGTTAGTTGAATGGAACTATTATTTTTTAACAGGTTCTATTTTTAAATTACTGTGTGAAAAAGTAAAAATGTGATGGCATATTAAATATTTACTAAAATACTACGTACTTAACAGATGAATCACTGACATCTAAACGACATCTTGGAATAGAGAGTTTTGATGGGATGCTTTTTAAATTTTGGAGACACCTCTTAGCATTCTCAATGTCACTTTCCAAACGCATCACTAAAAAAAAATAATGAAAAAACAGACTGATTGAAATATTAAACTCACCTTTCCGCATTAGTTTTTCCTCACTAGTGTCACAGCACATAATGTTTTTACAGCTGCAGCACTTTAGAGCTGTTGTCACAGACGACGGACATGAATTATAGGAAGCTATTAAAGACGGATCGCAACTGATTCCAGTAATTTCTTTGACTATCATATTAAATAAACAACCGGGGAGAATATTTTCAGCAGCTGCATATATACGTTTATGCATATAAACCAATTCTTTAAATTCTAATGTGTGCAAGCCGTGATGGTATAACTTATGACAGATAGCATAGAATCGGCTTTTAGGAATATTGCACTTGCAGAAGCAAAATCCACACTCGTCGACAAACATATCGAGGATCTTGCGAAGCTCTCTTTCCAATCCACACCCATCGATATCGCCTGATGATAATGATTGTACAGTATGTCGCACAAAGTCGTCAAACTGTTCGTTATCCCTGCACCGTGAAGAGGCTCGCATCCCTTTATTTCCATGCTCTCCATATCTGTCTAGCCTTCTACTTTCACGGCTATTACGAGTGCTGAATGTGGTGGTTCCGCTATTCTTGAATCGTCCTTTTTCAGATTTCAAAGCCTTGTTAGAAGACCTTTTTCCATATTCCTTTTCTGTTTCAAACTCAGCTTGCGAGGCACGGATTTTACCTTTCTGCCCTTGAATTGCTGATAAATTAAGAACTCCTTTTCCTGCAGCCCTGGAAGATAATCCTGCTACAGGCTCTGTAGCCGATCTTTGTATTGGTTTGGATTTTGGTCCGGTTACTTCTTGTGAAGTGTCAGTTGCTTTTTTCTCAATACTGGTAGCTTCTTTTACTGCAGCTCCTTGTCCAGGACTAGGCTGCGAGCCCTGAACTGCTCCAGGTTTTACTTCTTGACCTGCAGTAGGCCCTGGACCCCTTCCACCGACTGTGTCAGCTGGTCCTGCCGCTCCTTCGGAAACAGTACCAGTCGGATTTCCGGCGGCTCCAGTCGGAGGACCTGCAGGTGCTCTGGCAGTTGGTCCAGCGGTACCTCCAGCGCTTGGCCCGGCAGCGGCTGGTCCTCTAGTGACTGGCCCCTCCGCGGTTCCTGCACCTTTTCCTTCCGCAGCTCCAGCTTCTGGTACTGTTCCTCCAGTGGATGGTCCTCCTGTGGCAGGTCCTCCTGTAGCTGGTGCTCCTGTAGCTGGTCCTCCTTTGGTTGGTCCTCCTGTGGCTGGTCTTCCAGCTGTTCCTTTAGCGGCTGATCCTCCAGCAGATGATTTATCAGCAGCTGGTTCTCTTGTGATTCGCTCACCAGTGGCAGGTCCTCCCTTGGGTGTCCCTCCTGCAGCTGGTTCTCCAGTAGCTGGTCCTCCAGTAGCTGGTCCGCCAGCGGCTTTTACTCCAGCGGTTGCTTCGCCAAGAGCAGCTCCTCCCCCAGCAACAGGTCCTCCCCCAGGAGCAGCTCCTCCCCCAGGAGCAGCTCCTCCCCCAGGAGCAGCTCCTCCCCCAGAAGCAGCTCCTCCCCCAGGAGCAGCTCCTCCCCCAGGAGCAGCTCCTCCCCCAGGAGCAGTTCCTCCCCCAGGCGCAGATCCTCCCCCAGGAGCAGCTCTTCCCCCAGGAGCAGCTCCACCCCCAGGAACAGCTTCACCACCAGGAGCAGCTCCTCCGCTAGGCCCAGCTCCTCCACCAGGAGCAGATCCTCCCCCAAGAGCAGATCCTCCCCCAGGAGCTGATTCTTCAGTAGCTTCAGAGGTTGGTCCTTCTGTGGCTGGTCCCCTAGTAGCAGCTCCAGTAGCTGGTTCTGCAACAGATTGTCCCTTAGAAGCTGGTGCGATATCAGCTTTTCCTGACGCTTTTTCAGAGACTGGCTCTGGTTCGCCGTCTCGCTTTGCGAAGGCTCCGACTACAGGTTTTATTTCTATTCCTTGGGTCTCACGCATATTTTCTCCAGGTTCATTTTGATCCGTACGAGTTTTCGTTTGTACTCCTTGTGTTCCGCCAAGTCCAGCTCCTAGTTGACCACTTGGAGAAGATCCCGGGACCGGTATATGTGTAATTTTGCTTTCTATATCACTTGGGTTTACGCCTAATGACTGTAAAGTATCTCCCAAAGCTTTATTTTTTTCCTGCAAATATAGCGACTTGTCCTTGCAGTCCTGCAGTTGCTTCGAAAGGTCGTCAATAAGTTTCCCAGCCTCACTATCTTTAAGATTGCTAACCTGCGCCTTAAGCCTCTCGTTTTCCTGCGCTACATCTCCGATATCCCGAATGATTCCGATGCTTTCGGCAATACCTTGTTCCATGTACCTATTATCGTCATTTAATTCCTGAACTTGGTCGTGGAGTTGTTGGCCCTCACTATCTTTGAGGGTGCCAACTTGCTCCTTTAGCCTGTCGTTGTCTTGTGCTATGTTTCCAATATCTTGAATCAGTTCAATGCTTTCGGCAATACCTTGCTCCATATACCTAGTACCCTCGTCTAACTTCTGAACTTGATAATCCAAGTCATCAAGCTTTTTTTTCCCAGTTCAGCTGCTTCGCATAGACAATCATTCTCATCAATCAGGTCTCCCAATTGTTGATCCTTCTGCTTTAATAAATCTCTCATGCAAATTAATTGAACGTTACAATTGTTTTCAGTTTCCAAAGCTTCACTAGTTTTTTTTTCGACAGCATCGCAAAGGCACTCATTTTCCACAATAAGATTATCCAGCTGTTGATCTTTATCTTTAAGTAGCTGTCTAAGACGGCCCAATTCTGTCATACAATCGTCTAATGAATTGATGGATGGGTCATGAGAACTTTTTTTCCGATTTATATCGATAAAACAGTCTGCCTGCTTGCACAGCTCGTTCATTATGTGGTCGAGAGTGGCGCCAGTATAAAACGACAAATCGTCTCCCACATCTGATGGGCATGCTGCAGAACGGTCGGGCACTGAATAAGCATTGATACTTGCACAGTCGCTACGTTGACTGCCATACCTTTGCTTCAGCTCACATATAACATTCTGAAATAAACGGAAATATATAACAGTTTTTAATTAATGCAATTGGTTACTATATAATATTAGTTAAAAAACTATAGTTTTTAGTAAGAAACTCATCCTGTGTCTATACGTAATAATTTTTGAACCAATAAAGTATATTTTTTCTTGATTAGCATCAACTGTCAAGTCGATCTGGACATGTTCGTTTGACCACTTTGGTTTTAATTTTTTGATAATCGGACGTCTGTATCATATAGAAACCATAGACCATGCCATAGAAACAATCAGATAAATAATAATATGTATACCCTTGCAGGGTATTATAATTTCAATCAGAAGTTTGCAACGCAGTGATGGAGACATTTCTGACCCTATAAAGTATATATATTTTTGATCAGGATCAACAGCCGAGTGGATCTAGCCATGTCCGTCCGTGTTTCCGATTATACGCAAACTAGTCCCTCAGTTTTAAAGCTTTCTGAATGAAACTTTGCAGTTAGTCCTTTATATACTCGCATTCCTAGATATGTCGTAACGGACCGGATCGGACGACTATATCATATAGCTGCTATAGGAACGATCGGAAAAATTGTCGATAAAAAATTATAACTATGTCACCAAATTTGAGATTTGGCCAGTAAATATTATTTCAGAATTTCGATTTTAATTTAATGAAAATCGGACAACTATATTATATAGTTGCCAAAGGAACAATCAGGGAAATAATAGAAAAAAACATAACTTAGCCGTTTTTCAAACCATTTTCATCAAATTCAAAATTTTTGGTTTTATTTTTATACCCTTGCAGGGTATTACAACTACAAGACATAGCCTTCTTTAGTTTTAAATACATTTAGATAAGATGATTATCAATTATGACTTTGGAGCGACAGTAATGGTTCCTCTGAAGAGTTAATGAAATTTAAACAAATAAAAGAATTAAACTCTACAACTACCTGACCACTCATTTGGCCGGCAAATCAATTCTACTACATGGCGACCGTGACATCGTTGGACAACCAAATCTGCAAGATGGAATATCCGAGGGAAGAATTATTAATGTAACCGTGACATCTTTGGACAATCAAATCTGCAGGTTTGAATCTCCAAGGAAACTCTGCAAATCACAAAAAAAAACCCCAGGGAGAAACGTGAAGCCATCTACGGCAACAAATGAAGCAAAAGGCAACCGCAGTGAGTAGAGTGCGATGTGCGCTAAACGCAGTGGTGTGGTAAAAAGGCTAAAGGCAAGAAAAGCTGAATTACTGAAGCTACTGAGTAGCGGAAGTGAACTTAGCTGGAACAACTCGGTAAAAATACATGCCGAAGTTGAGCACATAAAGAATTTGCTAAGTGAAAGAAAAAGCCAAACCACAGCCACACACACATCGGCCTACCCTGCTATCCAAAGTCTTGCCAAATCTTATGAAAAACTAAATCCACCAGAGAAATCGGAGATCCCAAACCTGAAGAAGACGTGCCCAAAAGACTGCGAGGGACCATTGTACTCGCCCTTTTGTGAATACACCTGTGCAGCCTGCACCGGCACCGCCAGAGCCCATAGGCCCAGGACAACAGCAGCCCAAAAAAAAAAAAAGTGTGAGGGGCAGGCCGCCTCTTACGCCAACGAGGGAGCGTCAGCATAGCCAGGAAGGCGACGACCAGCTGACGCAGAGGACTTTTGAAGAAGGAACACAACAAGCCTGTGCAGCCAGCACCGGTCACGTCTTGCCATCCCAGCAAGACCGCGGGAAAGGACCGACAACGCTTCCTAGAGCGTGTAATTTTTTTTAAAAAACCATGCACTGCGTTGCATAATTTTTTTAATTGCACTGCGATGCATATTTTTTCATTTAGTCTATAAAAGTTATTGTAAAATTGAGCGACATTAAAGTTGCCCGATTAGCGCGTGGCCTGAAAACCATGCAAAAAACTAGGCAGGTTTTAATATGTTAATTAACACTCAGTTCTCACGCTATTAAGAACAATAAGTACATGAGCCAAAGTATATGGCAAGTCAATTATAAGATTCACACCCCAAGTAACATAATAAGAAAGACACCCAAAATGGGTCTAGTAGACGTTAAAGAAGTGGATTCCACTGCCAACGTCATAAACGAAATAGAACAAAAAACCATAAATAACGAAATAACTAATATCTTGCTGGCCATAATCGTATTAATTATGAGCGCATTTGTATTATATAAGTTATACATATTTCACAATAAATGTGTATCGAAAAGAGCTATAAGCAAAAGCCAGGCCAATGATCTGGACAAAATATAAAAGCGCTAATAATAATTGATATCCAGATATATATATGTATATCCATATAATGATTTATCGTAAAAAAATATATAAATATAATAATAAAAATTAATAAGCAATACTAAATGAAATCAGTTATATTATCATGATGGAGGTTGAAACATTTTACACCAATAGCGTAATAGAAGAGTCGGGTAGGAAAATAAGGGAAGCGTCTGAGGAAAGACTGTACCTACAAGTAAGAAAGGGCAGTAGAAACAGGAGAATTAGACTATCCGCTAGAGAATCTCAAAAAGAAAATAACCTTAATGTTCAGGAACGTTAAACACGAACGAAGAGGTTTAGCTTTGGAAGTGATAGATATTGGGAATGTAGCCGCTTGGTACAGAGAACGTAAGATAAATCCTTTATGATTATAAAACGCTGTAATGGACTGGAATATATGATATATATGACAAATTAAAAGCAATAAAAGTTGAATTTGATAAGTCATACAAAGCATTGACGCAAAACCGTCAAATCCAGCCAAACCAGCAAAGAGACATGCAAGTGTATTAGTGGAGTGTTTTAATGAAGCACGAGAAGTGATACATGACCAGAGAGAAAGATTAACTAACGATCATTGGTCTAAGGTATCATTGCTTACCAAGCTTCGAGTAAATCTAATCTCGATCAAACAAAAATTTGATCTAAACATATATGTCCCTACTGTCCTCAATACTTCGGCATCCGTTGTAAATAATGACGAGCCAGCCGGTGACGAGGAAGTAGAAGAACCAGAATCAGCAGAAAACGACGCTGAAGAACTAGAACAGGAAGAATTAGAAGGCAACGATTTTGAAACCGAAGAAATCGAACAGGAGGATTCTGAAGAAAAACTAGATCTTGAACCCAAAATAGAGGAGTTAGACCTAATCAACCTCACCATTCCTGCTGTGTTCATAATACCAGAGGAAGAAACAAAAGAGGAATCAAATTCACTATCCTCCCCTGATATCTTATTAAGCTCGTTAGACACAATAATCAGCATGATGGCTGATCCGGCGGTACAGCGAGCCTTTATAAAGGACATATCAAATGCCATACTCGAATTTAATGGACGAAAAATCCATTTACAAAGATTTGTAACTGCCTTAAAGCTAGTAGAATTAACAAAAGGAAATTTCGAAGAACTAGCCGTCGAAGTAGTTGAATCGAAAATAGTAGGATCAACCTTATATAAGGTCCAAAATGAAACTACTATTAAAGCAATAATCGACAAGCTAAATGCCACGTTCGTCGGTGAAACATCCGATGTAGTTAAAGCTTAATTGGCAAATACTATGCAAAAAGAAAAAACGGCAGAAAAATTTACCTATGAGATCGACAACTTACGAAAACTCCTCGAAGCTGCATACATTGATGAATGCCTATCAGCCGAACACGCTGACAGATTCAGCACAAAGGAAGCCATCGCAACAATGGTCAAAAATTGTGAACATGGCCGACTTAAAACAATATTAGAAGCAGGCAACTTCACAACAATGAACGAAGCCGTCACTAAGTACATACACTGCAGTACTGAAATGACAGGTAATACCAACTCTATATTGTACATGCAGAAAAATAATTATAGAAACAATTATCGCGGTAGGAATAACAATAGAGGTAATTATCAAAACAACGGATATTATCAAAACAACGGATATTACCAAAACAACCGATATAACCAAAACACTGGTTATAACCGAAATAATAATAATAATCAAAATAACAATTATTATAGGAACAACAACAATAACCGTAATGGAAACAACCGCGGTAATGGAAATAGCCGCGGGGGAAACAACGGTAATTCCAATAATAATAATAATAACAACAATAACAATGTCCGAGTAGCCCAAGGGAACTCGGGAAACCAACAGAACCCTTCAGATGTTTAGAGCCAACAACCAGCTCAGTAAACACAATCAACCTTAATCTAAGTATCCTTGTAAAAATTAATAATGAAAGAACAGGCAAAGCTTATACGCTATTGCTTGATACTGGTGCAGACATATCTATACTAAAAGAAAACATAGATCAATTCAAGCATATTAATTATAAAATTCACACCCAGATATCGGGAATTGGTTGTCCGTGAAATACAAATTCCCTCAGTACAAAATCAAATTCTGATATTAAATCAAGAAATTGAGGAAGGAATTTATATCGCAAATACGATATCCAATCACACAAACACTTATGTCCGTATTATAAACACAACAAATACCAACAAAATTGTAAATTTAAATAACATTAAATTTGAAACTCTAAACAATTATGATATAATAAACGAAAATAACGAAGGAAGAGATGAATTCATTATGAAAAAGCTATCTAAAAATTTCCCGTCTTTGTTTAAAAGCCAATTAACCGATCTATGCACCAGGTATACAGATATATTCGGATTGGAAACCGAATCGATAACAACAAATAATTTTTACAAGCAAAGACTTAGAATGAAGGATGATGAGCCCGTATATATTAAGAACTATAGAAATCCTCACAGCCAAGTACAAGAAATTCAAGCCCAGGTTCAAAAATTAATAGATGATAAAATAGTTGAACCATCAGTGTCACCTTATAATAGCCCACTTTTATTAGTTACAAAGAAGTCCCTTCCGGACTCTGATAAGACAAAATGGCGATTAGTAATTGACTATCGTCAGATTAATAAAAAACTCTTGTCTGACAAATTTCCGCTTCCTAGAATTGATGATATTCTAGATCAACTAGGTAGAGCAAAATACTTCTCATGCCTTGACTTAATGTCAGGTTTTCATCAAATTGAACTTGACAAAAGCTCCAGAGATATAACGTCATTTTCAACGAGCAATGGCTCGTATCGCTTCACGCGATTACCATTTGGCTTAAAAATAGCCCCAAATTCATTCCAGAGAATGATGACTATTGCCTTCTCCGGATTAGAACCGTCACAAGCATTTCTTTATATGGATGATTTAATAGTTGTAGGATGTTCCGAAAAACATATGCTCAAGAACTTAACTGATGTCCTTGAGAAATGTAGGCAACATAACTTAAAGTTACATCCTGAAAAATGTTCATTTTTCATGCATGAAGTCACATTTTTGGGACATAAATGCACTGATAAAGAAATCTTGCCTGACGACAAAAATATGACGTCATCCAAAATTATCCAGTCCCACACGATGCGGACAGTGCTATAACACGATTATGTAAAAAAGATGTAAAATTCGAATGGACAACCGAATGTCAAAACGCATTCGATCATCTTAAATCAGCCTTAATAAATCCAACTTTGTTGCAATACCCAGATTTGTATAATCACAGATGCTAGCAAATACGCTTGTGGAGCAGTCCTAACACAAAACAAAGATGGACTACAGCTTCCAGTTGCATATGCATCAAGATCCTTCACAAAAGGAGAAACCAACAAAAGCACCACAGAACAAGAATTAGCAGCTATTCATTGGGCAATAACTCACTTCAGACCATATATTTATGGTAGACACTTCACTGTCAAAACAGACCACAGGGCACTTACCTATTTATTTTCAATGGTAAACCCTAGCTCCAAATTAACACGCATGAGGCTTGAATTAGAGGAATTTGATTTTACGGTAGAATACCTGAAGGGGAAGGATAATTTCGTAGCTGATACGTTATCAAGAATAACCATCAAAGATTTACAAAAAATTACTGGAAATATACATAAAGTCACTACAAGAAACCAAAGTAGACAGAAATCCTGCGCAGGAGAAAAACAAACAAAATTGCTTAGGCAATCTGAAGAAAAAGCTTCAAAGCCCAACGTATATGAAGTCATTAATAATGATGAAGTACGTAAAGTAGTGACCTTGCATGTAAATAATAAAATGTGTTTATTCAAATACGGAAAGAAAATTACAGCAAGTTATGATGTTAGCGATTTGTATACTAATGGAACCTTTGACTTAGGACAATTCTTCCAAAGGCTTGAAAAGCAGGCCGGTATAAACAAAATCAGCCAACTCAAAGTGGCACCGTGGGAAAATATCTTTAAACTCGTTTCAATTGATAATTTTAAAATAATGGGCAATAAAATATTGAAATCATTAAGAGTAGCGCTACTCAACCCGGTGACCGTAATAAATAATAAGAAAGAAAAAGAAGCTACACTGTCTACATTCCATGACGATTCAATACAAGGAGGTCATGCTGGCATTACAAAAACCTTGGCCAAGGTCCAGAGACACTACTACTGGAAAAATATGTCCAAAGACATAAAAGAGTACATAAGGAAATGTCCAAAATGCCAAAAGTCGAAAATGACTAAACATACAAAGACCCCACTTACCATAACAGAAACTCCAGAAAGAGCTTTCGACAGGGTAATTGTGGATACAATTGGTCCACTACCGAAATCGAACACTGGAAATGAATACGCAGTAACGTTAATATGCGATTTGACAAAGTATTTGGTAGCAATACCAATACCAAATAAAAGTGCAAATACCGTAGCTAAAGCTATATTTGAAGATTTTATTCTAAAGTACGGTCCAATGAAGACGTACATAACGGACATGGGAACAGAATACAAAAATTCAATTATTGAAGATCTATGTAAATATTTAAATATTAAAAACATGACTTCAACTGCACACCATCACCAGACTGTAGGTACCGTGGAGCGAAGCCACAGAACATTTAATGAGTTCATACGTTCCTACATCTCAGTAGACAAAACAGACTGGGATATATGGCTACGATACTTCGTATACTGCTTTAACACAACCCCCTCTATGGCACACAATTACTGTCCATACGAGCTAGTTTTTGGCAAAACTTCAAATTTGCCAAAATATTTTAATAGCATAGATGTATTGTGTATGGCGATATAAAGTGATACGATCAGGTTGAGTACTAAGTATAGACTGAT
Organism: Drosophila anomelani; assembly: GCA_035045905.1. NCBI lineage: Eukaryota > Metazoa > Arthropoda > Insecta > Diptera > Drosophilidae > Drosophila > Drosophila anomelani. Next base: position 178,003 of record JAWNOO010000146.1, on the reverse strand, counting down.
TTTATTTGGGAGAAGTGAGAGTGACGCAGAGTTGCCAATGGGAAAGGAATTGGTGTGTATAACAATATGTATGGAGTATGTAACATAGAATGTACAGAGTTTAAGATATAAGAGTGATGTAACAGAATTTGCTTATACATAACACATCCCTCCCTTAATTATCAACGATTAGACTTAAGTTTGGGGGTTCTAAAGTCCTTTGGCTGAAAACGATCGACTTCTTGGCGAACTCTGGAGCTCTGGTGTACTGGTATGCCAGAATAACGGCGCGTTCGTTTAATCTGCTGCGGATGCTGAATAGGCACTGTAGGGCGAGATGCTGGAACAGACTCAGGACACTGAACGGCTGGCAGGATTGATGGTGGGTCTTGCCGTTGTGGTGCTTGACTGGAACACGGTTTTGGAAGTTCAGGCATCCACCAAAACTCTGGAGTCTTCTCGATGTGGTTATCTTCTGACAACTTCGGTTTTAGCTGGTTAAAATGACGCTTGATATAGCCATTTGTGGTGCGAACGATGAAAAGCATTTTTCCAATTGGACGGTCAATTACGCCTTCAATCCACTTTTCTCCTCTTGCATAGTTTCGAGCGTAGACCTTTTGATTTGAGGAATATTTGGTCACTGACTGCTTAGCTTCGATAGGCTGCTCGAAAAGTTGACTTAGTACGGTGCGGACCGGTCGACCATGAATTAACTCGGCAGAAGTTTTTCCTTGGGCGTTTGGCGTGAATCTTTAAGATGAAAGATATTTCGTTACAGCTACTCGTGTCCGTGAAATACAAATTCCCTCAGTACAAAATCAAATTCTGATATTAAATCAAGAAATTGAGGAAGGAATTTATATCGCAAATACGATATCCAATCACACAAACACTTATGTCCGTATTATAAACACAACAAATACCAACAAAATTGTAAATTTAAATAACATTAAATTTGAAACTCTAAACAATTATGATATAATAAACGAAAATAACGAAGGAAGAGATGAATTCATTATGAAAAAGCTATCTAAAAATTTCCCGTCTTTGTTTAAAAGCCAATTAACCGATCTATGCACCAGGTATACAGATATATTCGGATTGGAAACCGAATCGATAACAACAAATAATTTTTACAAGCAAAGACTTAGAATGAAGGATGATGAGCCCGTATATATTAAGAACTATAGAAATCCTCACAGCCAAGTACAAGAAATTCAAGCCCAGGTTCAAAAATTAATAGATGATAAAATAGTTGAACCATCAGTGTCACCTTATAATAGCCCACTTTTATTAGTTCCAAAGAAGTCCCTTCCGGACTCTGATAAGACAAAATGGCGATTAGTAATTGACTATCGTCAGATTAATAAAAAACTCTTGTCTGACAAATTTCCGCTTCCTAGAATTGATGATATTCTAGATCAACTAGGTAGAGCAAAATACTTCTCATGCCTTGACTTAATGTCAGGTTTTCATCAAATTGAACTTGAAAAAAGCTCCAGAGATATAACGTCATATTCAACGAGCAATGGCTCGTATCGCTTCACGCGATTACCATTTGGCTTAAAAATAGCCCCAAATTCATTCCAGAGAATGATGACTATTGCCTTCTCCGGATTAGAACCGTCACAAGCATTTCTTTATATGGATGATTTAATAGTTGTAGGATGTTCCGAAAAACATATGCTCAAGAACTTAACTGATGTCTTTGAGAAATGTAGGCAACAACTTAAAGTTACATCCTGAAAAATGTTCATTTTTCATGCATGAAGTCACATTTTTGGGATATAAATGCACTGATAAAGAAATCTTGCCTGACGACAAAAATATGACGTCATCCAAAATTATCCAGTCCCACACGATGCGGACAGTGCTATAACACGATTATGTAAAAAAGATGTAAAATTCGAATGGACAACCGAATGTCAAAACGCATTCGATCATCTTAAATCAGCCTTAATAAATCCGACTTTGTTGCAATACCCAGATTTGTATAATCACAGATGCTAGCAAATACGCTTGTGGAGCAGTCCTAACACAAAACAAAGATGGACTACAGCTTCCAGTTGCATATGCATCAAGATCCTTCACAAATGGAGAAAGCAACAAAAGCACCACAGAACAAGAATTAGCAGCTATTCATTGGGCAATAACTCACTTCAGACCATATATTTATGGTAGACACTTCACTGTCAAAACAGACCACAGGGCACTTACCTATTTATTTTCAATGGTAAACCCTAGCTCCAAATTAACACGTATGAGGCTTGAATTAGAGGAATTTGATTTTACGGTAGAATACCTGAAGGGGAAGGATAATTTCGTAGCTGATACGTTATCAAGAATAACCATCAAAGATTTACAAAAAATTACTGGAAATATACATAAAGTCACTACAAGAAACCAAAGTAGACAGAAATCCTGCGCAGGAGAAAAACAAACAGAATTGCTTAGGCAATCTGAAGAAGAAGCTTCAAAGCCCAACGTATATGAAGTCATTAATAATGATGAAGTACGTGAAGTAGTGACCTTGCATGTAAATAATAAAATGTGTTTATTCAAATACGAAAAGAAAATTACAGCAAGTTATGATGTTAGCGATTTGTATACTAATGGAACCTTTGACTTAGGACAATTCTTCCAAAGGCTTGAAAAGCAGGCCGGTATAAACAAAATCAGCCAACTCAAAGTGGCACCGTGGGAAAATATCTTTAAACTCGTTTCAATTGATAATTTTAAAATAATGGGCAATAAAATATTGAAATCATTAAGAGTAGCGCTACTCAACCCGGTGACCGTAATAAATAATAAGAAAGAAAAAGAAGCTACACTGTCTACATTCCATGACGATTCAATACAAGGAGGTCATGCTGGCATTACAAAAACCTTGGCCAAGGTCCAGAGACACTACTACTGGAAAAATATGTCCAAAGACATAAAAGAGTACATAAGGAAATGTCCAAAATGCCAAAAGTCGAAAACGACTAAACATACAAAGACCCCACTTACCATAACAGAAACTCCAGAAAGAGCTTTCGACAGGGTAATTGTGGATACAATTGGTCCACTACCGAAATCGAACACTGGAAATGAATACGCAGTAACGTTAATATGCGATTTGACAAAGTATTTGGTAGCAATACCAATACCAAATAAAAGTGCAAATACCGTAGCTAAAGCTATATTTGAAGATTTTATTCTAAAGTGCGGTCCAATGAAGACGTTCATAACGGATATGGGAACAGAATACAAAAATTCAATTATTGAAGATCTATGTAAATATTTAAATATTAAAAACATGACTTCAACTGCACACCATCACCAGACTGTAGGTACCGTGGAGCGAAGCCACAGAACATTTAATGAGTTCATACGTTCCTACATCTCAGTAGACAAAACAGACTGGGATATATGGCTACGATACTTCGTATACTGCTTTAACACAACCCCCTCTATGGCACACAATTACTGTCCATACGAGCTAGTTTTTGGCAAAACTTCAAATTTGCCAAAATATTTTAATAGCATAGATGTATTGTGTATGGCGATATAAAGTGATACGATCAGGTTGAGTACTAAGTATAGACTGATTTTATTTGGGAGAAGTGAGAGTGACGCAGAGTTGCCAATGGGAAAGGAATTGGTGTGTATAACAATATGTATGGAGTATGTAACATAGAATGTACAGAGTTTAAGATATAAGAGTGATGTAACAGAATTTGCTTATACATAACACATCCCTCCCTTAATTATCAACGATTAGACTTAAGTTTGGGTTTTCTAAAGTCCTTTGGCTGAAAACGATCGACTTCTTGGCGAACTCTGGAGCTCTGGTGTACTGGTATGCCAGAATAACGGCGCGTTCGTTTAATCTGCTGCGGATGCTGAATAGGCACTGTAGGGCGAGATGCTGGAACAGACTCAGGACACTGAACGGCTGGCAGGATTGATGGTGGGTCTTGCCGTTGTGGTGCTTGACTGGAACACGGTTTTGGAAGTTCAGGCATCCACCAAAACTCTGGAGTCTTCTCGATGTGGTTATCTTCTGACAACTTCGGTTTTAGCTGGTTAAAATGACGCTTGATATAGCCATTTGTGGTGCGAACGATGAAAAGCATTTTTCCAATTGGACGGTCAATTACGCCTTCAATCCACTTTTCTCCTCTTGCATAGTTTCGAGCGTAGACCTTTTGATTTGAGGAATATTTGGTCACTGACTGCTTAGCTTCGATAGGCTGCTCGAAAAGTTGACTTAGTACGGTGCGGACCGGTCGACCATGAATTAACTCGGCAGGAGTTTTTCCTTGGGCGTTTGGCGTGAATCTTTAAGATGAAAGATATTTCGTTACAGCTACTCGTGTCCGTGAAATACAAATTCCCTCAGTACAAAATCAAATTCTGATATTAAATCAAGAAATTGAGGAAGGAATTTATATCGCAAATACGATATCCAATCACACAAACACTTATGTCCGTATTATAAACACAACAAATACCAACAAAATTGTAAATTTAAATAACATTAAATTTTAAACTCTAAACAATTATGATATAATAAACGAAAATAACGAAGGAAGAGATGAATTCATTATGAAAAAGCTATCTAAAAATTTCCCGTCTTTGTTTAAAAGCCAATTAACCGATCTATGCACCAGGTATACAGATATATTCGGATTGGAAACCGAATCGATAACAACAAATAATTTTTACAAGCATAGACTTAGAATGAAGGATGATGAGCCCGTATATATTAAGAACTATAGAAATCCTCACAGCCAAGTACAAGAAATTCAAGCCCAGGTTCAAAAATTAATAGATGATAAAATAGTTGAACCATCAGTGTCACCTTATAATAGCCCACTTTTATTAGTTCCAAAGAAGTCCCTTCCGGACTCTGATAAGACAAAATGGCGATTAGTAATTGACTATCGTCAGATTAATAAAAAACTCTTGTCTGACAAATTTCCGCTTCCTAGAATTGATGATATTCTAGATCAACTAGGTAGAGCAAAATACTTCTCATGCCTTGACTTAATGTCAGGTTTTCATCAAATTGAACTTGAAAAAAGCTCCAGAGATATAACGTCATATTCAACGAGCAATGGCTCGTATCGCTTCACGCGATTACCATTTGGCTTAAAAATAGCCCCAAATTCATTCCAGAGAATGATGACTATTGCCTTCTCCGGATTAGAACCGTCACAAGCATTTCTTTATATGGATGATTTAATAGTTGTAGGATGTTCCGAAAAACATATGCTCAAGAACTTAACTGATGTCTTTGAGAAATGTAGGCAACATAACTTAAAGTTACATCCTGAAAAATGTTCATTTTTCATGCATGAAGTCACATTTTTGGGACATAAATGCACTGATAAAGAAATCTTGCCTGACGACAAAAATATGACGTCATCCAAAATTATCCAGTCCCACACGATGCGGACAGTGCTATAACACGATTATGTAAAAAAGATGTAAAATTCGAATGGACAACCGAATGTCAAAACGCATTCGATCATCTTAAATCAGCCTTAATAAATCCGACTTTGTTGCAATACCCAGATTTGTATAATCACAGATGCTAGCAAATACGCTTGTGGAGCAGTCCTAACACAAAACAAAGATGGACTACAGCTTCCAGTTGCATATGCATCAAGATCCTTCACAAAAGGAGAAAGCAACAAAAGCACCACAGAACAAGAATTAGCAGCTATTCATTGGGCAATAACTCACTTCAGACCATATATTTATGGTAGACACTTCACTGTCAAAACAGACCACAGGGCACTTACCTATTTATTTTCAATGGTAAACCCTAGCTCCAAATTAACACGTATGAGGCTTGAATTAGAGGAATTTGATTTTACGGTAGAATACCTGAAGGGGAAGGATAATTTCGTAGCTGATACGTTATCAAGAATAACCATCAAAGATTTACAAAAAATTACTGGAAATATACATAAAGTCACTACAAGAAACCAAAGTAGACAGAAATCCTGCGCAGGAGAAAAACAAACAGAATTGCTTAGGCAATCTGAAGAAAAAGCTTCAAAGCCCAACGTATATGAAGTCATTAATAATGATGAAGTACGTGAAGTAGTGACCTTGCATGTAAATAATAAAATGTGTTTATTCAAATACGAAAAGAAAATTACAGCAAGTTATGATGTTAGCGATTTGTATACTAATGGAACCTTTGACTTAGGACAATTCTTCCAAAGGCTTGAAAAGCAGGCCGGTATAAACAAAATCAGCCAACTCAAAGTGGCACCGTGGGAAAATATCTTTAAACTCGTTTCAATTGATAATTTTAAAATAATGGGCAATAAAATATTGAAATCATTAAGAGTAGCGCTACTCAACCCGGTGACCGTAATAAATAATAAGAAAGAAAAAGAAGCTACTTTGTCTACATTCCATGACGATTCAATACAAGGAGGTCATGCTGGCATTACAAAAACCTTGGCCAAGGTCCAGAGACACTACTACTGGAAAAATATGTCCAAAGACATAAAAGAGTACATAAGGAAATGTCCAAAATGCCAAAAGTCGAAAACGACTAAACATACAAAGACCCCACTTACCATAACAGAAACTCCAGAAAGAGCTTTCGACAGGGTAATTGTGGATACAATTGGTCCACTACCGAAATCGAACACTGGAAATGAATACGCAGTAACGTTAATATGCGATTTGACAAAGTATTTGGTAGCAATACCAATACCAAATAAAAGTGCAAATACCGTAGCTAAAGCTATATTTGAAGATTTTATTCTAAAGTACGGTCCAATGAAGACGTTCATAACGGACATGGGAACAGAATACAAAAATTCAATTATTGAAGATCTATGTAAATATTTAAATATTAAAAACATGACTTCAACTGCACACCATCACCAGACTGTAGGTACCGTGGAGCGAAGCCACAGAACATTTAATGAGTTCATACGTTCCTACATCTCAGTAGACAAAACAGACTGGGATATATGGCTACGATACTTCGTATACTGCTTTAACACAACCCCCTCTATGGCACACAATTACTGTCCATACGAGCTAGTTTTTGGCAAAACTTCAAATTTGCCAAAATATTTTAATAGCATAGATGTATTGTGTATGGCGATATAAAGTGATACGATCAGGTTGAGTACTAAGTATAGACTGATTTTATTTGGGAGAAGTGAGAGTGACGCAGAGTTGCCAATGGGAAAGGAATTGGTGTGTATAACAATATGTATGGAGTATGTAACATAGAATGTACAGAGTTTAAGATATAAGAGTGATGTAACAGAATTTGCTTATACATAACACATCTCCTCCCTTAATTATCAACGATTAGACTTAAGTTTGGGTTTTCTAAAGTCCTTTGGCTGAAAACGATCGACTTCTTGGCGAACTCTGGAGCTCTGGTGTACTGGTATGCCAGAATAACGGCGCGTTCGTTTAATCTGCTGCGGATGCTGAATAGGCACTGTAGGGCGAGATGCTGGAACAGATTCAGGACACTGAACGTCTGGCAGGATTGATGGTGGGTCTTGCCGTTGTGGTGCTTGACTGGAACACGGTTTTGGAAGTTCAGGCATCCACCAAAACTCTGGAGTCTTCTCGATGTGGTTATCTTCTGACAACTTCGGTTTTAGCTGGTTAAAATGACGCTTGATATAGCCATTTGTGGTGCGAACGATGAAAAGCATTTTTCCAATTGGACGGTCAATTACGCCTTCAATCCACTTTTCTCCTCTTGCATAGTTTCGAGCGTAGACCTTTTGATTTGAGGAATATTTGGTCACAGACTGCTTAGCTTCGATAGGCTGCTCGAAAAGTTGACTTAGTACGGTGCGGACCGGTCGACCATGAATTAACTCGGCAGGAGTTTTTCCTTGGGCGTTTGGCGTGAATCTTTAAGATGAAAGATATTTCGTTACAGCTACTCGTGTCCGTGAAATACAAATTCCCTCAGTACAAAATCAAATTCTGATATTAAATCAAGAAATTGAGGAAGGAATTTATATCGCAAATACGATATCCAATCACACAAACACTTATGTCCGTATTATAAACACAACAAATACCAACAAAATTGTAAATTTAAATAACATTAAATTTTAAACTCTAAACAATTATGATATAATAAACGAAAATAACGAAGGAAGAGATGAATTCATTATGAAAAAGCTATCTAAAAATTTCCCGTCTTTGTTTAAAAGCCAATTAACCGATCTATGCACCAGGTATACAGATATATTCGGATTGGAAACCGAATCGATAACAACAAATAATTTTTACAAGCATAGACTTAGAATGAAGGATGATGAGCCCGTATATATTAAGAACTATAGAAATCCTCACAGCCAAGTACAAGAAATTCAAGCCCAGGTTCAAAAATTAATAGATGATAAAATAGTTGAACCATCAGTGTCACCTTATAATAGCCCACTTTTATTAGTTCCAAAGAAGTCCCTTCCGGACTCTGATAAGACAAAATGGCGATTAGTAATTGACTATCGTCAGATTAATAAAAAACTCTTGTCTGACAAATTTCCGCTTCCTAGAATTGATGATATTCTAGATCAACTAGGTAGAGCAAAATACTTCTCATGCCTTGACTTAATGTCAGGTTTTCATCAAATTGAACTTGAAAAAAGCTCCAGAGATATAACGTCATTTTCAACGAGCAATGGCTCGTATCGCTTCACGCGATTACCATTTGGCTTAAAAATAGCCCCAAATTCATTCCAGAGAATGATGACTATTGCCTTCTCCGGATTAGAACCGTCACAAGCATTTCTTTATATGGATGATTTAATAGTTGTAGGATGTTCCGAAAAACATATGCTCAAGAACTTAACTGATGTCTTTGAGAAATGTAGGCAACATAACTTAAAGTTACATCCTGAAAAATGTTCATTTTTCATGCATGAAGTCACATTTTTGGGACATAAATGCACTGATAAAGAAATCTTGCCTGACGACAAAAATATGACGTCATCCAAAATTATCCAGTCCCACACGATGCGGACAGTGCTATAACACGATTATGTAAAAAAGATGTAAAATTCGAATGGACAACCGAATGTCAAAACGCATTCGATCATCTTAAATCAGCCTTAATAAATCCGACTTTGTTGCAATACCCAGATTTGTATAATCACAGATGCTAGCAAATACGCTTGTGGAGCAGTCCTAACACAAAACAAAGATGGACTACAGCTTCCAGTTGCATATGCATCAAGATCCTTCACAAAAGGAGAAACCAACAAAAGCACCACAGAACAAGAATTAGCAGCTATTCATTGGGCAATAACTCACTTCAGACCATATATTTATGGTAGACACTTCACTGTCAAAACAGACCACAGGGCACTTACCTATTTATTTTCAATGGTAAACCCTAGCTCCAAATTAACACGTATGAGGCTTGAATTAGAGGAATTTGATTTTACGGTAGAATACCTGAAGGGGAAGGATAATTTCGTAGCTGATACGTTATCAAGAATAACCATCAAAGATTTACAAAAAATTACTGGAAATATACATAAAGTCACTACAAGAAACCAAAGTAGACAGAAATCCTGCGCAGGAGAAAAACAAACAGAATTGCTTAGGCAATCTGAAGAAAAAGCTTCAAAGCCCAACGTATATGAAGTCATTAATAATGATGAAGTACGTGAAGTAGTGACCTTGCATGTAAATAATAAAATGTGTTTATTCAAATACGAAAAGAAAATTACAGCAAGTTATGATGTTAGCGATTTGTATACTAATGGAACCTTTGACTTAGGACAATTCTTCCAAAGGCTTGAAAAGCAGGCCGGTATAAACAAAATCAGCCAACTCAAAGTGGCACCGTGGGAAAATATCTTTAAACTCGTTTCAATTGATAATTTTAAAATAATGGGCAATAAAATATTGAAATCATTAAGAGTAGCGCTACTCAACCCGGTGACCGTAATAAATAATAAGAAAGAAAAAGAAGCTACTTTGTCTACATTCCATGACGATTCAATACAAGGAGGTCATGCTGGCATTACAAAAACCTTGGCCAAGGTCCAGAGACACTACTACTGGAAAAATATGTCCAAAGACATAAAAGAGTACATAAGGAAATGTCCAAAATGCCAAAAGTCGAAAACGACTAAACATACAAAGACCCCACTTACCATAACAGAAACTCCAGAAAGAGCTTTCGACAGGGTAATTGTGGATACAATTGGTCCACTACCGAAATCGAACACTGGAAATGAATACGCAGTAACGTTAATATGCGATTTGACAAAGTATTTGGTAGCAATACCAATACCAAATAAAAGTGCAAATACCGTAGCTAAAGCTATATTTGAAGATTTTATTCTAAAGTACGGTCCAATGAAGACGTTCATAACGGACATGGGAACAGAATACAAAAATTCAATTATTGAAGATCTATGTAAATATTTAAATATTAAAAACATGACTTCAACTGCACACCATCACCAGACTGTAGGTACCGTGGAGCGAAGCCACAGAACATTTAATGAGTTCATACGTTCCTACATCTCAGTAGACAAAACAGACTGGGATATATGGCTACGATACTTCGTATACTGCTTTAACACAACCCCCTCTATGGCACACAATTACTGTCCATACGAGCTAGTTTTTGGCAAAACTTCAAATTTGCCAAAATATTTTAATAGCATAGATGTATTGTGTATGGCGATATAAAGTGATACGATCAGGTTGAGTACTAAGTATAGACTGATTTTATTTGGGAGAAGTGAGAGTGACGCAGAGTTGCCAATGGGAAAGGAATTGGTGTGTATAACAATATGTATGGAGTATGTAACATAGAATGTACAGAGTTTAAGATATAAGAGTGATGTAACAGAATTTGCTTATACATAACACATCTCCTCCCTTAATTATCAACGATTAGACTTAAGTTTGGGTTTTCTAAAGTCCTTTGGCTGAAAACGATCGACTTCTTGGCGAACTCTGGAGCTCTGGTGTACTGGTATGCCAGAATAACGGCGCGTTCGTTTAATCTGCTGCGGATGCTGAATAGGCACTGTAGGGCGAGATGCTGGAACAGACTCAGGACACTGAACGTCTGGCAGGATTGATGGTGGGTCTTGCCGTTGTGGTGCTTGACTGGAACACGGTTTTGGAAGTTCAGGCATCCACCAAAACTCTGGAGTCTTCTCGATGTGGTTATCTTCTGACAACTTCGGTTTTAGCTGGTTAAAATGACGCTTGATATAGCCATTTGTGGTGCGAACGATGAAAAGCATTTTTCCAATTGGACGGTCAATTACGCCTTCAATCCACTTTTCTCCTCTTGCATAGTTTCGAGCGTAGACCTTTTGATTTGAGGAATATTTGGTCACAGACTGCTTAGCTTCGATAGGCTGCTCGAAAAGTTGACTTAGTACGGTGCGGACCGGTCGACCATGAATTAACTCGGCAGGAGTTTTTCCTTAGGCGTTTGGCGTGAATCTTTAAGATGAAAGATATTTCGTTACAGCTACTCGCAGTGGTATACCGTCTTGGAGGTTCTTCTTGACTGAAAACTTGAACGTCTGTACAAAACGCTCTGCTAATCCGTTGGATGCTGGGTGGAACGGTGCTGTGGTGATATGTTTTATTCCGTGTAGCTTGCAGAATTCTGCGAAAGCATCAGCTGTAAGCTGAGGACCGTTGTGGCTGACCATGGTTTTTGGGTATCCTTCGATGGCGAAAATTGAGGATAATGCTGCGATCGTCGTGGATGACATTTGAACGACGAATGGAAACTGTGAGTAGGCGTCTACGCATATAAGCCATATCGCATTGAAGATTGGGCCGGCGAAGTCGATGTGAATTCGCTCCCATGCTGTTGTTGCTGCTGGCCAACTCTGGTATTCTCGCGGTGGTGCAGGATTGTTGCACTTGCAGATGCCGCATGACTGTGCGGTATTTTTGATGTCTTCGTCTATGGTAGGCCACCAAACATGCTGTCTAGCCAGTTGCTTCATGCGAACAATGCCCCAGTGTCCTTCATGTAAAAGCTTCAGGATATGGGCGTGTAGACTGGCTGGAATTACAATACGATTATTGTCTGTTTGTAGGCAGAGTAAGTTTTTGTTGATTGTAAGGGAACATTTTCGGTTGAAATATGGCAATATGACTTCTTTGCCTTGTTGGAGTTTTTCTGGCCATCCGGTGGAAACATACTGCAGGACTTGCTGGAGAATTTTGTCGTTGTCCATGTGTTTGCGAATATACAATGAATTAATCGGTGGTGATCTTCTTTGTCGAAATCGGGATCTGTACCCACCGGAAGGCGCGAAAGCCCATCTGCGTTGCCATGTGCAGATGTGGATCGATACTTGATATCGTAGCTGTAGGCCATGAGAATGATGTCCCAACGTTGTAGCCTGTTTGACGTCATTAAAGGAAGATGCTTGCCTGGATTAAAAATGCTTACAAGCGGCTTGTGGTCTGTTATGAGGATGAACTTTCTTCCGAATAAGTATTGATGAAAACGCTTTACTCCGAATATTATGGAAAGTCCTTCCTTTTCGATTTGGCTGTACCTCACTTGATGCTTGTCTAAAGTTTTCGATGCAAAAACAATGGGTCTCTCTGAGCCATCAGGAAGAAGATGCGAAAGAACTACGCCGATCCCGAAAGATGAAGCATCTGTGGCAAGCACTAGAGGTAAATTTTCGTCGAAATGTGCTAGATGCGTTGCGTTGATGATGTGAGATTTTAGAGCTGTGAACGCCTTTTGTTGTTGTGGACCAAAACAGTAGGTTACATCCTTTCTGCGAAGTTGGTTCAATGGAGCAGCCAACTGCGAATAGTTCGGAATAAAGTTACAGTAATAATTTACTTTACCCATGAATGCTTCCAATTGCTGTAAATTAGAAGGCGGACTCAATAATTTTACAGCCTCTAAGCCTGAGCTGTCTGGAAGAATCCCGTTTGCGCTGATTCTTCGTCCTAAATATTCGATTTCGTCCTTGAAAAAGAAGCATTTGTCTTTTGCATCTGATGCCGTTTTCCTGCAGAACGCTTAGAACTTTTTCGATACGGTTCAGATGTTCTTCGCTTGTAGGTGCTGAGATAATGATGTCATCTAAATAGTTACCACAACCCTCAATGCCCTTCAGAAGCTGCTCAAGGTATCTCTGAAAAATTGCCGGTGCGCTGGCAATTCCGTAAGGAAGACGCTGATATTGAAATAAGCCCAGTGGTGTGTTAATGACCATGATTTTCTTTGAAGATTCATCCAATTCCATCTGTAGATACGCGTCCTTAAGGTCTATTTTGCTGAACTGCTTACCATGTCGAATAATGTGAAACAGAGATTCCTTTGTTGGTATTGGATACTGTTCGATGTCTATTTGTGCGTTGACTGTTTGCTTAAAATCGCCACAAATACGAATATCGCCACCTGGCTTAGGTGCGAGCACAATCGGGGATGCCCAATTGCTGAACTTGACTGGTTTCCAAATTCCTGCTTGTGTAAGCCTGTCTGCCTCTGCTTTGAATTTGTCCATTTGTGCGAATGGAATTTGGCGGCTTTTATAAAATTTTGGCGTTGCCGAAGTATTTAAAAATACGCTGGCCTTGAAATTTTGTACGACACCCATGACAGGTTCGAATACTTCCTTGTATTTGTTGCAGAGGTAACTTACTTTGTCGTACTGCACCTCGTAAATATTTTACACTTGCACGATATCGAATCCAAATGCTTTAAATAGATCCATACCGAAAAGATTGGTCGACGTTCCGACATTGGCTACGATTATGACCACTTCTTTTTCTCTTTCACCGCCTTTTGCGACAGTGTGCAGTTCCCCTAGCAATGGTATGGGTGTATGCCCAAATGCATGTAAAACGCGGGAACACTTCTGCAATTTCGGCTTGTTGAGCAAGGTGTATGTATTGGAGTTTATGACTGATGCTGTTGCTCCGGAGTCCATTTGAAACGAAATCACTTGATCAAATATCTTGAGATCAATGATTTTCCTGTTTGGTTGATTTTGGACCTCACCTGTGACACTGTATACCGCTTCGATCTCTTCCACTTCGTTTGCTTGGCTGTTGCTGGACTTTTTCTTTGCATTTTTTGACATACAGACTACAGCTATATGGCCTTTTCTACCGCATTTGTGACATACGGCATCACGAAACTTGCAGCTCTCCCTCTGATGAGAGTGTCCACAGCCCGAGCATGATTTTAGGTCACTTTTGTTCGTTTTAGCAATGCTCCCAGTGCTCTCTGGCTTCTTTTTGTATGTGTGTAATGCATTTATTGGATCCGGCCTCTGGACGGTCTCCTTCAGCGCTGCAATGGTTTTTGTTGTTGTCTCATAGGTTTCTGCAACTATGAGTACATCTTCAAGAGTTGGCTGTGACTTTTGAAGAGCAGATGCCCGAACGGCCTCAAAAGGGGTATGTACTGTGATCTGATCTCGTATCATTTCATCTACATAGTTTGACGAACAACCATTAGTGTTGCATACAAATTGGCATTCACGAGCGATCCCGCGCAAATCGGCTACCCACTCTCTATGTGTTTGTGAATGCTTCATTTCTCTCTTGAAGAACTCATAGCGAGCTGCGACAATATGGCGTTTGGTGGTGAAATGTTCAGTAAGCTTGTCTGTGAGCTCCTTGTATGTGAAGGTGCTTAAATTGTTACTCCCGAATAGATTTTTAAGTAGTTCAAACACATTGATACCACACCAGGAAAGGAAATAGGCTTTTTGTTTTAGATCTGCACTAACCGAGTACGCGTTGAAGTGCTGGGATAATTGTTCAAGGTATGACTCCCAATTTTGATTGTCTTTGTCGAATTTGTGGAACGGGGGACACATAGACGATTCACCCGCGTGGCTTGAATCACTAGCACTTGGAGAAGCATTTTTTTCGAGTAATGCTTGCATCCAGTTACGTTGTTGTTCCAAAAGATTTTCTGTTATTTGTTGCTGATGAGCAAGCATTGTTTCTAAAAGATTTGCATTTGCCGACATCTTGATGTATGTATATCAACGACTACGCGACACGATTGTACACAAGAATGATGATTCCTGCGGCTAATTTCTGTTCTTCTTCTCGTCTTCAATTATCTTGATTAAATTCAACGACTAATCGACACGATTATACACAAGAATGATAATTCCTGCGGCTATTTTCCGATTTTTTTTTTTTTCCTCGTCGCCAATTATGTTGTGTATGGCGATATAAAGTGATACGATCAGGTTGAGTACTAGGTATAGACTGATTTTATTTGGGAGAACTGAGAGTGACGCAGAGTTGCCAATGGGAAAGGAATTGGTGTGTATAACAATATGTATGGAGTATGTAACATAGAATGTACAGAGTTTCAGATATAAGAGTGATGTAACAGAATTTGCTTATACATAACACTAAGGAATCTACATTTAGATTAGAGCAGGCATTTAAGAGAGCTAGGATAATGCTAGAATCGCATAAGATTAAAAATAAAATGAGTTACTACAAGACTAGTTTAGATTTTGACCTAAAAATAGGAGATCAGGTTTTATTGAGAAATGAAACTGGTTATAAGCTAGAATTTAAATATACAGGGCCTTATAATGTAGAACAAATAGGAGCTAACGATAACATAACTATAATAAACAGTAATAATAAAAAACAAATAGTACATAAAGATAGATTAAAACCTTTTATTTCATAATCAATCTTTTATTTTTCAAATATATATATCATTTATGGAAATACATAAAATAAAAAAATAAGCATATATACAAATACTAAAAAAAAAAAATATTAAAATAAAAATATCTTTAAAAATTCGTAATCATACAATAGAAAATAACTTCATTATATTACGTTCTTTTTCAAAAGGAGGGAGATGTAATATGCACATATAGATATATCTGACATACGGAACAAATTGTATCTAAACATACTTAAATGCATTGAAGGGTTATACAACCCAAGGCCAGGTCATAAACCTCAGCCGAAATATGAATCCCTCGTTGCGCATTTGCACCGCACGCAGAAAGTGCAGGTATCAGCATAAATATTCTTGATCAGGATCAAGAGCCGAGTCGATCTAGGCATGTTCGTCTGTCCTTCTGTCCGTCTGTCCGTTTCTACGCAAACTAGTCCCTCAGTTTTAAAGCTATCTTAATGAAACTTTGCAGTTAGGCTTCTATATACTCGCATGTCGGAACGGGCCGGATCGGACGACTATATCATATAGCTGCCATAGGAACGATCCGAAAAATTTTCAAAAAAAAATTATAACATTGTCAGTTTTTCACATATTTTCACCAAATTTAATATTAGCCATATTTTATTATTACTGAATTTCGGTTTTAGTTTCATGAAAATTGGCTGACTATATCCTATAGCTTCCATAGGAACAATCAGGAAAATAAAAAATACCTTAGCTTAGCCGTGTTTCAAACCATTGCCATCAAATTTGAGATTTGGCAACAAATTATTATTTCAGAATTTCGGTTTTAATTTTTTGTTTAAATTCTGTAAGGGTATACAAACTTCGGTGAGCCGAAGTTAGCTTCCTTTCTTGTTTTTGGTTGAATTCTGCAAGGCTATACAAACTTCAGTGAGCTTAAGTTAGCTTCTTTTCGTGTTCAATCTAATTTAAGATTTGGAATTTTATTATTTCAATTTTTATAATTACATTTCAGTCTGTAAGCGTATAGTACTTCAGTAAGCCTAAATTTTCTTTCTTTCTTATTTTATTTAAATGGAAACAAATAAAAATGAAAATCGGACTGATACTTTTTACAGATGCATAGGAACGATCGGGAAATTAATAGATAAACAAGAAAGGAAGCTAACTTCGGCTCACCGAAGTTTGTATACCCTAGCAGACTTTAAACAAACAATTAAAAACGAAATTCTGAAATAATAATTTCTTGCCAAATCTCAAATTTGATGGCAATGGTTTGAAACACGGCTAAGCTATGGTTTTTTTATTTTCCTGATTGTTCCTATGGAAGCTATAGGATATAGTCAGCCGATTTTCATGAAATTAAAATCAAAATTCAGAAATACTAAAATATGGCTAAATATCAAATTTGGTGAAAATATGTTGAAATCTGACAAAGTTATGGTTTTTTCTTTTATTTTCCTGATTGTTCCTATGGAAGCTATAGGGTATAGCTATATATGCGTGTCGGCAGATTATTTCATACAGCATGCATCATTAAATGTAAGGGAAAGTGAAAAAACATGGTCTACCGGATCCGAGGGAGTTGTACTGCCCGCTTTCAATGGACATCCGCCGTTGCGTGTTACCGCAGAGCCATAAGGCCGCCTTGCCAGTGCTGTCCTTGGCCCAGACCGCACCCTCCCTCGCCTTGTAGGGCTCACTCAGGATGGCTACATCCGCCACTACCTCGCGCACCGTCTGCAGCAGCAGATCTTGCGCCGCCCTGCAGTGATTCAGGTTGAGTTGAATCAACTGCATGTCGTCCTTGGGGGGCCTGCACCGTCTGATTTGGCCCAGCCGCTATTGGTGCCGGGACGTTGGGTGGCCACTCTGTGGCCCGCAAGCTCCTTGCTGCATGCTGCTGCCCTGTGTCCTGGTTCGTTGCACTTAATGCAGCAGCCGCTCCTGTCTACTAGGCTCTTGCACCGGATGGCGATGTGCCCGAGTTCTAGGCACCTGAAGCAGCGTGGGGGACCCTCGCGCTCCCGCACCCTGTACCTCGTCCACCCTATGCGGATCTCGCCTCGCTTGCGTACCTCCTTCGCCAGAGAGCATAGCAGGCTGATCACCGCCGTTTTTGACTCCCCGTACCCGGGGCGGAGGGTCCGAACTTTGACCACTCCTTCACTAAGTAGGTACTGCTTCATGAAGGCAGAGCGGATCTTGCTCTCTGTCGTAATGGCGTACAGGTTCCGGACCTCAAACACGGCGACTTTCGAGTCCTTCGTCAGGGCCCGCACTTCCGCCGCGTCGCCCAGGACCCGAGCGATGCTATCCCTCATGGACTCTGCACTCTCGGTGCTGCCCTTGGCTACTTCCAGAAGAAGGTTGGCCCTGGCCGTTCGGCGCACCTTATTTACTGCTCCTCCGAGGTCTTTCAGCTGGCTGTCCTCCCTTCGCGTGACCAGCGCTAGGGTTTCGCTGTAAGACCTTCCTGATGTCTCCACTATCACCGCCTCGGGACGTGGTTTGAGCGGCTTTCTTCTGCTGGCTACAGTGCTCCATGGGATGTCGTTGTTCCCAGCCTCGGCGGGCTTATCTGTCCGCTCTCGCCGCTGCTCCGGCGCCCGAGGCCGCTCTGGAGGAGCTCACCGAGTATTCTTCGCTCCGTTTCTTGGCGCTGCCGGTGCCGCGGGCTGGACCTCTCTAGCGCGCGTCTGCATGGGGGCTTGCGTGGTCCCGACTGGGCTGTCCTGTTGGCTGAGTCTACGCCAAGGGTCTGTCTGGGCTGACAGGTCCTTTTTTGGCGCTGCCGCCGTCTGCTGCCCCCTACTCACCACGGTCTTCTTGCCCGCTATGCTCTGAGCGCAGAGGCTGCATACGCTCTCCGATGCTCCCGGTGTCTCCGGCTCCTCAGCGGCCGGCTGCTCGATTGCGGACTTGAACCTCCGCATCTCGACAATCATCGCCTTCATGGCCATGTGACGCACCTGCTTGTCGTACACAAGGCTGTGGAGCTCATCCAGCAGATTTCCGAGCTTCGAGACGCTCTCGGCGCTCGTGAGCTTCTGCTCCTTCCCATCCTCTACTTCGGAGGTGGGCTCCCCTTGGGCAGCCTTGCTTCTTTTCGGAAACGTGCCCCGTTGACCGCTGGCCGGGTCTCTCCCTCTCATAGTCGAGTCATTTGGGGCGCCGTCTCCACTCTTCCCCGGCGGCGTAGAAGGTGCGTGGGGTGGGAAGCACGCTATCAGGCTGCTTTTCCTAAAAGCGGCCGGGTCGCCCTTGCTCGATGGGTCCGCCTGGACTTGTGCATTACCTAGCGTGGCGGCCAAGTCAGCCACCGCCACGAGAGGGTGTTTAGGAGTGATTGGTAGCGCCTCCAGAATCCTTGCCCTAGCCGTGGAAGTTCCCACGGGTGGATTTCCACTTTTGTGGCTGCCACCTAAGGTAATTTTGTTGTTCTCAGTCATTCCTTTTAGTGTGCATTGTCGCCCAATGCTAGGCCGCATTTTATACCTCCTGCCAGGTAACTATCGCTGCCGGCCACTGTGACTCAGACGCAGACCACGCAGCCGCCTAATTTGGGCAAACACTGCGCGGATTTCTCTCGAATCTATCCGCTACGCGAGCGGGATTTCCTCCAGCTGTGCTGGCGATGACTTCTCGGCCGAGTCGGGCCGTCGCGGGGCCTCCCACGGTGGCCGAATATTTCCTTCCGGCTTGGATACGATGGGGGTTATACCGCCCCTTCCCGGTCGCCAGAGCCCAATTTCCGGTGTACCGCCACGGCGGTGGGGATGGCCGTCGGGCCGCTCCGTGACCTTTTCCACCTGCTGGCCCCGCTGACAAGCCTGGACTCTCAAGCGGCAGGATATTCGCCTCCTTGCCAAGGAGGCTCCAGCAGCAGCGCAGGATTGTATGTAGAGCGGTTTTTGCAGCGCTGCCAGACCCGTCAGGTGCAGCTGCTTCACAGCACTGGACAGCTGTTTCACAGCACTGGACAACAGCTGATGTGGGGGCGTCCACATTTGTCAACAACAAGAGAGAGCATAGACGAAAGAGAAAGTTTCGGGGGCGAAAGGATCCCCTCTTACTCCTGGCCATCATCCCCTTCGCCGGCTCAGTGGATCGCATAGGAGCCCTCTGCGGGCCTCAGGAGCCGAGCCTTGACGGGTGAGTCCTGAGACTACTCCCCTAATGCATCCTTAGTACTGTTCGCACCTTTTCCCCATAGGGGCACTACCGCAGCGCGAGTTGTCGACGGACCTCCCCTCGCGGGCAGCCGTTCGCCGCGGCTTCACACACAACCTCGCTCCGTGCCGTGTGTGTGTGTGTGTTACTGAGGTGGTGTTGTTGTTTGTTTTTTTAAAGTGAATGAAAAAATTACTAGACCGATCCAAAATATCCTAATCTATCCAATTTCCAAATGTATGCTGAACATGTTCTAAAATTTTCATCACAAACGGTCAAGAAGTTTTTATAAAATCTAGAAAGCAAAATAAATAATAATAAATAACAGGAACAAGCTGTCCTGAGGCGCATTCCTTTTTAGTGCTATATCTACAAGTATGTAACGACATCAAATATTTACAAATTATTTTAATCACATATAGTACATGTGTTATGGAAGTTGAGTTAAAAATTTAGATTTTTTATAAACGTCGCATGGGTTAACCCCCATAAACCTTAAACTAAGTCGGGGATGAGTTTGTAATGTGTAACCATGAGCTGCGGCTGGAACTCTGTGAGTCGTTACTTGCATGGCACGCTATAGAGTCCGGGCTTGCTCGTCGGCTTGGGGGGTGTTGTTCTTGCTTTAGTTAGAATTGAGCGTGCTGCGACGAAAGGAACGAGCAAAAAAAATCCGTAACTAATTCGATATCCGAAATGGTTAGAGAAGTAGTAATACTTGTAGAAATAGAAAAGGTTAAAGGACAGAAAAGGTTTGAGAACCTCAGAGAAGAGAACCCACGGCTGTTATTGTGGTCGCGATTTGCCCTCCTATCCTGTGATCACGCACTTCGAGCTGGGCTTGGGTGACCCCTTTAATTCCTTCCTACGCGTACGGTTACATCAGCAGAGTTTAGTTGGTTTTAAACTAAGAAATACATAGTTTATTGAGCTTTAACTAAACGACAAAGTTAGAGGTAGAAAATGGTCGCATACGGCTAGATTCCGTAAACATATTATCGAAAGAGAAAAAAAATCGTTATGAACTAATCAATCCAATTCGAAATTAATTTATCTCAGCTCTTCGTATTTGAATATCTTATTTTACTAATTCAATGCCTCTTCTAGTGCACCTACGCCTTAATTTACGTCTATAGCTCTGTACAATTCATTAGAGAGCGTATTTGATAATATAGTTTGACTTCATTGACTTTTCTGATTTATATGCACCCTAGCGGCGAAAAGAAGGCATTCATATTTTTTTTTTGTACTTCAGTAGACGATAGAACCTAGCGTTATAACACGACAAAAAAATCAATCTTTCAAAAAACGCGAAGGAAGAGAAGTTTTACTCAAGGGTTGCAGACTCACTGCTCTTTTCCCACGACGAAGATCGATCTACGGAGGATTTAGTTTTAAAGAAAGTCGAGCGAGGCATTCTCTCTGTTCAGCAGTCACGGGGACTCGAACGAGGTTAGAAAGAAGTATCGAGACTCCGGTCTACACATGATACCCGACGAATCCGCCACGGGGACGTTGTCCGAGGCTGGTGCTCCTCATTCCAATTGGCGATCTGCGCGCACTAGTACATGAAGAATCCTTCGACGCGGCGTCCGGGTGCTTCTCCGTTAACAGTCAGCTCGAGCTTAAATCTCCATTTGGCCTTCTCGTTGCTCCGTTCTGGGCAACCTTCTTGTAGAGACGGCCTTAGGCGCCCCTCTGAATCCTCCTGTTCGACTTGCTAGGTCTGCAAGGCTCCTCGAGGAGAAATTCCCAAAAGTAATAAAGCTGCGGCCTCGCACAGTCGCATCCACAATGTTAGTGGCGTTAAAAGCGACGGTGGTAGCCGAAATTACTCCCTTAGAGACCTTTAGATAGTCTAATATTAATTTTATTCTACAGATTCGATTTCACAATTTTGTTACTTTTGGCTTTGGCTACAACATTTTCGCACCAAGTGCGAACACTGCCGGTTGCAGATGCGGGAGAGGCAAATTGACTCGTTCCGCAGACTTTAATTGCACTACAAGCTATGCCAAGCATTTCCAAGTAAACTTTCCTTTTCAATTTTGCTTATTGGGCTACTTTGAGCAGACACGCGTCTATTCGCAGATCGAACGAAAAGAAAAATAGACCGATCAAAATGGCTGGCGGAACTTCGTGGCCACTGACCGATGACAGATGACAGGAGTCACGCTTAGCAACACTTATTTGTTGACAACTAATCATCGATAGATATATCCTCCAGGTGGAGTTCCCCGAATTAATCGACCTCCCGTTGGCGGATTTTTCAAATCATCGCTTCAGGCCGTTACAAATTTATGGGTTTATCCCCCTGTACTCGCAATGTCCCATCTCTCTTGCCATGATGCTGCTTCACTGAATTCTACTGCCTGCGCTATTGTTTTGGATTGTTCCTGATACAACTAGAGCAGCATCCTCTGAGACCAGACAGAAGCAGTTGGAGATCCATAACGTGCAACGTCTGTAGATCAACCTGCACTGAAGACTGCAGCTGACGGTTTTCTTGACTTAAAATCATATCGGAGCGGCATACAGAATTGTCGAGGTAACCACTATTGCTATTAGTCGCCTGCTATGTTGTTTGGGACCGCGCGTGTTGGTCATCATCTTTCAGATGACAACGGTAGGCTTTGTAATATGCACTAATATTGAATACCCTTTGTTGCAGTGTTTACCATAATTCATGGTCCCGGTCATAAGCCCTAAGTGACCGAAATATGAACCGATCGCTATGGCTTAGGCCACACGCAGAAAGTGCTAGCGTCGGCATAATTGTAACATGAACGGACCGCATGTGCATATCCCTCGCGCTCCTCACATAAGAGGGCATATGTTTATTTACATAAGTACATAGGTGGCCGTCTCTCTGCCGCCGCCTGCGAGCAGCGCAGCAACGAGACTTAGTTGTTGACTTGGTTGTACCTAGTTGCTGACGTCGGATGTGCACAGCAGTAAGCGGTTCTTAAGATAGTCCTCTAATACCTGGGAGGTACCCAGGTATGCCGCTGCGCTGCTTCAGTTTGCCGAGCTAAATTAATTTTTAACTGTTAGATTGCAAACTAAGCAGTATTGCTTGAGTCCTCCCTGCCATCTTTCGAATTCGATCGCATTTGCTGGTAACGCGAATTTGTTACCTCGTGAATCGTTGATCATTCTTCGCTTCTTCCAAAACCCGTGCTGTTGGTTACCGCTTGTAACTGCGTCGATCGGTTCTTGGCCAACGCATCCCAGAGGTCCTGGATACACTTCTTTTTGCTTGCCCTGATGTCCGTCTTGAGGGCCTTTTTTCTCTCTCTGTAGCGAGGCTCGTATAGTTGCTGCGTGGAGCGTACCCCGCTCCGCTGGCATCTACGCTTTGCAGCCAGACATTTTCTTTTGGCTGTGGATGGTTCCACCAGGATACAGGCTGCCGTCCGCCTCCTTTAATAGAGCTCTCTATTACCGTATCGCAGGGTGCCTTGATCCCCGCAGGAGGTTACCGAAGATGACGTTGGCATCCATACCGTTTGTAACTGCTCAGCGTCTGAACGCTGACTCTAAAGTCACTGTGACGTCCTATCGCTGCTCGAATGGCTTTCAGTTATCCAGGTGTCGTTACATGTAGTCACCTTAGTGTGAGTACCCATATCACCACCCTGACCTTCGTACTACCTATTACTGGGGTACCCCATTCCCTAGTAATCGGTAAACGATGTGATAGTGACCATTCCCCATAAAAGCAGAAATTTCATACAAAAGTGAAAAAAAACAATACGAGAAATCAAAAGTACTAAGGTGAAGAAGCAGGGCCCGATACCGGAATTCAAAGTCACAAAAGTGGAAAGAGTGGCGAAATGGGCAAGGAAGGGGATATAGCCGTGCGAACAGCCATTACGTTATCACTTCTTTGGTCACCTAGAGCATGGCTGGAAATATTCCGTCTAGTCCCGGTTCTTTTTTTTCCGAAAAGGTGTCCATACCCAGGAAGGATTCCTGCAGACAGTTGATTTTGGAGAGTGTCCGAAGTTATATTGGAGCTGAATGTAATTGTGCTCTGTGAAGGATGGTCTCTTAAGGATATTCCATTATGATACCACAGTACCCTGCCCTGCTACGAGTGTTGAATATAGACCTTCGCAGGTACACTCCTCCCACACGTTTGCTACATATAAGCAAGTGAAGCTGGTCCTAATTAGAGACTTCATTAGAGATTTGAAAGCTGTATAGGGTTTTACACAAGTGCGAGCGAGATGACTATATGACACTTCTAATGCATTAACTAATGCATTGACAATTCATTAAAGTCGAAAATCGATGAATTTTCATAAAATATACTAGATACTAAATTTTACGGACGACAATATACTGGAATAAAAATATATTAGCCAGCTCATAAAAGGTCATAAGTCAAAATGGTCACTCAAAAAGTTCGTTACGTTTGTCAAAATGGTGAGCCAAAAAAATTTCTTATATTTTGCTGGTGTCTTGCATTTATAAGGACTAAATATGGCGCAAAAGATAAATAAATCCAAGAAAAAGAAGTTTTCGGTTTCATGGCTATTGAGGTGCAACGTAGAAGGTAGATTTTGATGTAAAATTAAATAAAATTATATAGTTGAAAATATATATAGGCTTTTCACATAAATTACTGCCGGAGCTGCTAGACGAGGACACTAGAATATATAAAGACGTACTACGAATGACCCCGCACCAGTTCGAAACTCTTTTGGGAATGGTGAAGCCGCTGATTACAAAGCAAGACACCCAAATGCGAAAGTGTATTGGACCAGTCGAAAGGCTCCAAGTCACCTTGCGTTATTTGGCTACGGGTGAAACCCAATCCTCTTTGCAGTTCCCATTCCGCATTCAACAGTCGACGATATCGAAAATTTTAAAGCAGACAATCCCCGCGATTTATAGTGCACTCAACGAGAAATATCTGTCCTTTCCGTCTACATCCGATGAATGGAAAAAAATTGCAGCGGACTTCTACGAGCAATGGGGCTTTCCAAACTGTATAGGTGCAATTGACGGCAAACACTGCAAGGTACGATCATTAAAATCAGCTGGATCAACCTATTTCAACTATAAAGGGGATCACTCCATTATTTTAATGGCTATTGTTGATGCCAACCACAAGTTTATTTATGCCGACGTTGGTACGAATGGACGAATGGGTTATGCTGGTGTCTGGTTGCACTCGGATCTCAAATATGCCATCGAGGCTAATAAGGTGCACATCCCTTCGCCGGCAAGGTTACCATACTCAAACATTGAGCTACCTTATGTGTTCGTCGCAGATGACGCTTTTGCTCTGACAGAATATATGATAAAGCCTTATACGAACACAAATCAATTGGAAAGTCGCAAGAATTTTAATTTTAATTTTTAATTTTATATTGTCAAGAAATCGACGTGTAGTTGAAAACGCCTTCGGGATCTTAGCAAATCGTTTCCAAGTCTTCTTCAAAGCAATACACAGAACTCCACTAGAAGCTTCTCATATAGTAATTACTTGCGTTTGTTTGCATAATTTTTTAAGAGAAGAGAACATCAAAACACACTCAACATTAGATGGTTTATATGGTGTTTTATATAATTATGGTGCCACAAATTTTGAAGATATTGAAGTGGATCATAGTCATTCAATTTCAACAGCAAAAGGTGAAAAAATAAGATCTGAATTTGTAAAATATTTCAGTGAACAATCGTGAATAAATAAAAATCAAATTATTTATTTTAATTAATATTTTGTTTATATTTTTAAGCATTTATTAAGAATTTAGAAATTATTATTATTATCTCGGTTGAGTTGAATTGCCTCCATCTCCAGCAGAGTATCGGAGAATGCCTTTTTAGCTCGTAACTGAAGATCAGGATCCAGTCGTCCCAGGCTTTGGGCAATATACTGCGAGAAGTGGTACATTGGGGAACACTCCTCAGGATCCTTTATTTGGACAGCGGATGCAATCGTGCTGGCCGATTTCATAATAGCTTTTGCCACATCCTCATCGCTGTTATGAAGACTTATTTTGCTAAAATTATTCATGCTGGGCAAAGGTTTGCTAATCGCAATTTCATGGTTATAGTAAGACTTTAAATTGTTCCATTTTCTAGTCACTTCAGCTAAATGTGAAAATTATGAAACTTCTTTAAATATATATTTACATTTACAATATACTTACTTGAACATAAAGGAACTGCTGGATCAAAAATTGAATTGAGGTCCTCCGCCAATTTGTTCCAAAACGTTAATTTAAGGTTCCTGACTTTATAATTTGGACTTTTATAGTTCCAAATATATTCATTTCCCTTAACGCTTTCAATTAAGTACTCGGTCATTTCATCAGTAAAAATGACTTTTGACAATTTAGTTTTCCGTTGACGTTTCAAAATCGGTGTGACCCAAGTCCATTTACAAAAGAAATCCGATCAAAATGAAACATATAGTTGTCTCTTTCTAGGTTCTAATGAAGTCTCTAATTTATGAAAACTTCATTACTGTGTCATAATAGCTTTATGACAAGTTGTTGGATTAAGATGGGGGTTGTGGTGTTGATTTTGTTTCCGATTGCCAGCATTTTTGATAGCACCGTGAACGTCTGCTTCCAACGAATTTGGATATTTGAATGAACTTATCCTTTGAAAATTTTTAAACGATACGTTGAACTAATCCATTCAACGGTATGTATTCGACTAGTCGATCATGGATGAGAAGGCAATATACTTTCGTATTCATCTCACTTGCTTGAGTTAGCTCTGTAGAAATTTTAACATCAATTTGTTGATTTGACAGTCTCATTCTGGTATGAGAGATCAACAACAACAATTGGTGCCTTTGTTATGAAATCCATGGGGGATAAAAGAGCTCGTGGTTCTCGATTGTAGTCGCTCTCTTGAAATTTTGTATAGATATCATACAAGACAGCAAACCGATTTTCAGAATATCTGAGATTTAAGTCCTCATAAGGATAAACTTCTGAATTTAGATATACCTTTGCATTTCTCAAATTGTTTGTAATTAGTTCTCCATTTAATGTAAATGCAATGACAGCAAAGCGTTGGCGTTCTCTATTGGCCGACAACTTTACATTCCATATATGATGAGGGATACAGGGAACTGTACCAGTGTTGGATTTATATAACAATCCCAACTCCGGAATGCGAGTGGAAGGGTAGCTCCACTTTTCACAACATTAAACATTTTAATTTTCGCTGTATCACTTGGAACGATGTGGGGAATCTTCCAACTAATGCTATTTATAGCAATTTTATGCGCTATTCCTTCAACATTTTTAACATACATATTTATTTATTTATTTATTGAGAAAAATTGCAAATAGCTGCCATATAAGGCCGTACCCTTACCTCTGACCAAGAAGGGAGTGTTTTTTAAGGATGTGCTCCGACTCACATCAGGCGGTCGGAGGTAAGGATAGGTATCGTAATATACAAGCTGAATTAAAATCTAAGGACATCTCAACATGTAACAAATGATAATTCTCATTATACAAAGAACATAAAACACGAAAAGGCTTATACATATCGAAGTTTGTCCTACAGACCTCCAAGGCGATAGGTCGAAAGTGACGGGAAGGCCTTGTAGGAACCGAGAGCCTTATAAGGCTTAAAAGTTAATTAGATGAAATGTGACAATGGATGAGTTTGTGCATGAATATTACACCATGGCAGGTCCGACGGTCCTAAAGCGTAGGCAGGCCTAAAAGCCGCAGTCTGTCTAAGTAGGATGGCAGACGACGATGTAGATCCCAGTTTAAACCACGAAGAGCAAACAAGAGGAATTGTTTCTGCACCGATTCTATTGGATCCTGATATTTCGCGTAATGGGGTGACCAAACACAACAGCAGTATTCCAAAATAGGACGAACAAGAGAAACAAATAGGAGTTTGATGGTATAGGGATCATCAAACTCCTTGGACCAGCGCTTAACAAAAGCGAAGACACCCTTAGCTTTACCAACAGTTAAACTAATGTGATCATTGAAATTCAAGTTGTGGGTAAACAAAACTCCAAGGTCTGTAACTGAACTGATGCGTTCAAGAGCACCAGTCTCTAAGTAATAATTGGCAAGGAAACAGTTTTTCCGATAAAATGACATCGATTTGCATTTAGAGTTATTAAGAAACAGCAGATTGTTGATGCACCAAGATTGCATGTTATTCAGGTCAGTTTGTAGAAGCATATGAGACTCAGAGTTAGTCAGAGGCAAGCATAGTTTTACATCATCAGCGTACATCATTACCTGAGAATGAACAATAACATTGGGCAAGTCATTGATGAAAATTGCAAAAAGAAGAGGTCCGAGATGGCTCCCTTGTGGAACACCTGAAGTCACGTAAACTAGATCCGAGAATGAGCCCTTGAAAGCAACTCTCTGAGTAAGGTTAGATAAATATGTTGCAATCCAGTCAGTCAGTAAAGGGGGGAAGCCCAATAATGAAAGTTTTTTCAGCAAAAGCTGGTGATTCACTGAGTCAAACGCTTTGCTGAAATCTGTAAAGATAACGTCAGTCTGGGTGTTGTATCTAAAAACGTTTCGAATAACAGCACAGAACTCAAGAAGGTTTATAGTGGTAGATCTTTGTTTCATAAAGCCATGCTGCTAGGAGGACAGAAATGAGCTACATTGGTGCTTCAGTTGAGCTGTAATCAGTAGTTCAAAAAGCTTGGGAATTGCACTAAGTTTTGCAATACCTCTGTAGTTCTCAACATTTGACTTGCTACCCTTTTTATGAAGCGGAAGTATAAAAGACACCTTCCAGCTATCGGGAAAGAAAGACATGTTAAGAGCTAATTGTGCTGTTGGTTACCGCTTGTAACTGCGTCGATCGGTTCTTGGCCAACGCATCCCAGAGGTCCTGGATACACTTCTTTTTGCTTGCCCTGATGTCCGTCTTGAGGGCCTTTTTTCTCTCTCTGTAGCGAGGCTCGTATAGTTGCTGCGTGGAGCGTACCCCGCTCCGCTGGCATCTACGCTTTGCAGCCAGACATTTTCTTTTGGCTGTGGATGGTTCCACCAGGATACAGGCTGCCGTCCGCCTCCTTTAATAGAGCTCTCTATTACCGTATCGCAGGGTGCCTTGATCCCCGCAGGAGGTTACCGAAGATGACGTTGGCATCCATACCGTTTGTAACTGCTCAGCGTCTGAACGCTGACTCTAAAGTCACTGTGACGTCCTATCGCTGCTCGAATGGCTTTCAGTTATCCAGGTGTCGTTACATGTAGTCACCTTAGTGTGAGTACCCATATCACCACCCTGACCTTCGTACTACCTATTACTGGGGTACCCCATTCCCTAGTAATCGGTAAACGATGTGATAGTGACCATTCCCCATAAAAGCAGAAATTTCATACAAAAGTGAAAAAAAACAATACGAGAAATCAAAAGTACTAAGGTGAAGAAGCAGGGCCCGATACCGGAATTCAAAGTCACAAAAGTGGAAAGAGTGGCGAAATGGGCAAGGAAGGGGATATAGCCGTGCGAACAGCCATTACGTTATCACTTCTTTGGTCACCTAGAGCAGGGCTGGAAATATTCCGTCTAGTCCCGGTTCTTTTTTTCCGAAAAGGTGTCCATACCCAGGAAGGATTCCTGAAGACAGTTGATTTTGGGGAGTGTCCGAAGTTATATTGGAGCTGAATGTAATTGTGCTCTGTGAAGGATGGTCTCTTAAGGATATTCCATTATGATACCACAGTACCCTGCCCTGCTACGAGTGTTGAATATAGACCTTCGCAGGTACACTCCTCCCACACGTTTGCTACATATAAGCAAGTGAAGCTGGTCCTAATTAGAGACTTCATTAGAGATTTGAAAGCTGTATAGGGTTTTACACAAGTGCGAGCGAGATGACTATATGACACTTCTAATGCATTAACTAATGCATTGACAATTCATTAAAGTCGAAAATCGATGAATTTTCATAAAATATACTAGATACTAAATTTTACGGACGACAATATACTGGAATAAAAATATATTAGCCAGCTCATAAAAGGTCATAAGTCAAAATGGTCACTCAAAAAGTTCGTTACGTTTGTCAAAATGGTGAGCCAAAAAAATTTCTTATATTTTGCTGGTGTCTTGCATTTATAAGGACTAAATATGGCGCAAAAGATAAATAAATCCAAGAAAAAGAAGTTTTCGGTTTCATGGCTATTGCGGTGCAACGTAGAAGGTAGATTTTGATGTAAAATTAAATAAAATTATATAGTTGAAAATATATATAGGCTTTTCACATAAATTACTGCCGGAGCTGCTAGACGAGGACACTAGAATATATAAAGACGTACTACGAATGACCCCGCACCAGTTCGAAACTCTTTTGGGAATGGTGAAGCCGCTGATTACAAAGCAAGACACCCAAATGCGAAAGTGTATTGGACCAGTCGAAAGGCTCCAAGTCACCTTGCGTTATTTGGCTACGGGTGAAACCCAATCCTCTTTGCAGTTCCCATTCCGCATTCAACAGTCGACGATATCGAAAATTTTAAAGCAGACAATCCCCGCGATTTATAGTGCACTCAACGAGAAATATCTGTCCTTTCCGTCTACATCCGATGAATGGAAAAAAATTGCAGCGGACTTCTACGAGCAATGGGGCTTTCCAAACTGTATAGGTGCAATTGACGGCAAACACTGCAAGGTACGATCATTAAAATCAGCTGGATCAACCTATTTCAACTATAAAGGGGATCACTCCATTATTTTAATGGCTATTGTTGATGCCAACCACAAGTTTATTTATGCCGACGTTGGTACGAATGGACGAATGGGTTATGCTGGTGTCTGGTTGCACTCGGATCTCAAATATGCCATCGAGGCTAATAAGGTGCACATCCCTTCGCCGGCAAGGTTACCATACTCAAACATTGTGCTACCTTATGTGTTCGTCGCAGATGACGCTTTTGCTCTGACAGAATATATGATAAAGCCTTATACGAACACAAATCAATTGGAAAGTCGCAAGAATTTTAATTTTAATTTTTAATTTTATATTTTCAAGAAATCGACGTGTAGTTGAAAACGCCTTCGGGATCTTAGCAAATCGTTTCCAAGTCTTCTTCAAAGCAATACACAGAACTCCACTAGAAGCTTCTCATATAGTAATTACTTGCGTTTGTTTGCATAATTTTTTAAGAGAAGAGAACATCAAAACACACTCAACATTAGATGGTTTATATGGTGTTTTATATAATTATGGTGCCACAAATTTTGAAGATATTGAAGTGGATCATAGTCATTCAATTTCAACAGCAAAAGGTGAAAAAATAAGATCTGAATTTGTAAAATATTTCAGTGAACAATCGTGAATAAATAAAAATCAAATTATTTATTTTAATTAATATTTTGTTTATATTTTTAAGCATTTATTAAGAATTTAGAAATTATTATTATTATCTCGGTTGAGTTGAATTGCCTCCATCTCCAGCAGAGTATCGGAGAATGCCTTTTTAGCTCGTAACTGAAGATCAGGATCCAGTCGTCCCAGGCTTTGGGCAATATACTGCGAGAAGTGGTACATTGGGGAACACTCCTCAGGATCCTTTATTTGGACAGCGGATGCAATCGTGCTGGCCGATTTCATAATAGCTTTTGCCACATCCTCATCGCTGTTATGAAGACTTATTTTGCTAAAATTATTCATGCTGGGCAAAGGTTTGCTAATCGCAAAAAGGAAGTCCATTTTTGTTTTGTTTTTCCAGTTGTCTATTGCATCCAAACTGGCAGCGTCTGCTCCGCTCCTCTTTGCCCTTAGAAAACGTTGGTTTTCATGGTTATAGTAAGACTTTAAATTGTTCCATTTTCTAGTCACTTCAGCTAAATGTGAAAATTATGAAACTTCTTTAAATATATATTTACATTTACAATATACTTACTTGAACATAAAGGAACTGCTGGATCAAAAATTGAATTGAGGTCCTCCGCCAATTTGTTCCAAAACGTTAATTTAAGGTTCCTGACTTTATAATTTGGACTTTTATAGTTCCAAATATATTCATTTCCCTTAACGCTTTCAATTAAGTACTCGGTCATTTCATCAGTAAAAATGACTTTTGACAATTTAGTTTTCCGTTGACGTTTCAAAATCGGTGTGACCCAAGTCCATTTACAAAAGAAATCCGATCAAAATGAAACATATAGTTGTCTCTTTCTAGGTTCTAATGAAGTCTCTAATTTATGAAAACTTCATTACTGTGTCATAATAGCTTTATGACAAGTTGTTGGATTAAGATGGGGGTTGTGGTGTTGATTTTGTTTCCGATTGCCAGCATTTTTGATAGCACCGTGAACGTCTGCTTCCAACGAATTTGGATATTTGAATGAACTTATCCTTTGAAAATTTTTAAACGATACGTTGAACTAATCCATTCAACGGTATGTATTCGACTAGTCGATCATGGATGAGAAGGCAATATACTTTCGTATTCATCTCACTTGCTTGAGTTAGCTCTGTAGAAATTTTAACATCAATTTGTTGATTTGACAGTCTCATTCTGGTATGAGAGATCAACAACAACAATTGGTGCCTTTGTTATGAAATCCATGGGGGATAAAAGAGCTCGTGGTTCTCGATTGTAGTCGCTCTCTTGAAATTTTGTATAGATATCATACAAGACAGCAAACCGATTTTCAGAATATCTGAGATTTAAGTCCTCATAAGGATAAACTTCTGAATTTAGATATACCTTTGCATTTCTCAAATTGTTTGTAATTAGTTCTCCATTTAATGTAAATGCAATGACAGCAAAGCGTTGGCGTTCTCTATTGGCCGACAACTTTACATTCCATATATGATGAGGGATACAGGGAACTGTACCAGTGTTGGATTTATATAACAATCCCAACTCCGGAATGCGAGTGGAAGGGTAGCTCCACTTTTCACAACATTAAACATTTTAATTTTCGCTGTATCACTTGGAACGATGTGGGGAATCTTCCAACTAATGCTATTTATAGCAATTTTATGCGCTATTCCTTCAACATTTTTAACATACATATTTATTTATTTATTTATTGAGAAAAATTGCAAATAGCTGCCATATAAGGCCGTACCCTTACCTCTGACCAAGAAGGGAGTGTTTTTTAAGGATGTGCTCCGACTCACATCAGGCGGTCGGAGGTAAGGATAGGTATCGTAATATACAAGCTGAATTAAAATCTAAGGACATCTCAACATGTAACAAATGATAATTCTCATTATACAAAGAACATAAAACACGAAAAGGCTTATACATATCGAAGTTTGTCCTACAGACCTCCAAGGCGATAGGTCGAAAGTGACGGGAAGGCCTTGTAGGAACCGAGAGCCTTATAAGGCTTAAAAGTTAATTAGATGAAATGGGACAATGGATGAGTTTGTGCATGAATATTACACCATGGCAGGTCCGACGGTCCTAAAGCGTAGGCAGGCCTAAAAGCCGCAGTCTGTCTAAGTAGGATGGCAGACGACGATGTAGATCCCAGTTTAAACCACGAAGAGCAAACAAGAGGAATTGTTTCTGCACCGATTCTATTGGATCCTGATATTTCGCGTACTGGGGTGACCAAACACAACAGCAGTATTCCAAAATAGGACGAACAAGAGAAACAAATAGGAGTTTGATGGTATAGGGATCATCAAACTCCTTGGACCAGCGCTTAACAAAAGCGAAGACACCCTTAGCTTTACCAACAGTTAAACTAATGTGATCATTGAAATTCAAGTTGTGGGTAAACAAAACTCCAAGGTCTGTAACTGAACTGATGCGTTCAAGAGCACCAGTCTCTAAGTAATAATTGGCAAGGAAACAGTTTTTCCGATAAAATGACATCGATTTGCATTTAGAGTTATTAAGAAACAGCAGATTGTTGATGCACCAAGATTGCATGTTATTCAGGTCAGTTTGTAGAAGCATATGAGACTCAGAGTTAGTCAGAGGCAAGCATAGTTTTACATCATCAGCGTACATCATTACCTGAGAATGAACAATAACATTGGGCAAGTCATTGATGAAAATTGCAAAAAGAAGAGGTCCGAGATGGCTCCCTTGTGGAACACCTGAAGTCACGTAAACTAGATCCGAGAATGAGCCCTTGAAAGCAACTCTCTGAGTAAGGTTAGATAAATATGTTGCAATCCAGTCAGTCAGTAAAGGGGGGAAGCCCAATAATGAAAGTTTTTTCAGCAAAAGCTGGTGATTCACTGAGTCAAACGCTTTGCTGAAATCTGTAAAGATAACGTCAGTCTGGGTATTGTATCTAAAAACGTTTCGAATAACAGCACAGAACTCAAGAAGGTTTATAGTGGTAGATCTTTGTTTCATAAAGCCATGCTGCTAGGAGGACAGAAATGAGCTACATTGGTGCTTCAGTTGAGCTGTAATCAGTAGTTCAAAAAGCTTGGGAATTGCACTAAGTTTTGCAATACCTCTGTAGTTCTCAACATTTGACTTGCTACCCTTTTTATGAAGCGGAAGTATAAAAGACACCTTCCAGCTATCGGGAAAGAAAGACATGTTAAGAGCTAATTGTGCTGTTGGTTACCGCTTGTAACTGCGTCGATCGGTTCTTGGCCAACGCATCCCAGAGGTCCTGGATACACTTCTTTTTGCTTGCCCTGATGTCCGTCTTGAGGGCCTTTTTTCTCTCTCTGTAGCGAGGCTCGTATAGTTGCTGCGTGGAGCGTACCCCGCTCCGCTGGCATCTACGCTTTGCAGCCAGACATTTTCTTTTGGCTGTGGATGGTTCCACCAGGATACAGGCTGCCGTCCGCCTCCTTTAATAGAGCTCTCTATTACCGTATCGCAGGGTGCCTTGATCCCCGCAGGAGGTTACCGAAGATGACGTTGGCATCCATACCGTTTGTAACTGCTCAGCGTCTGAACGCTGACTCTAAAGTCACTGTGACGTCCTATCGCTGCTCGAATGGCTTTCAGTTATCCAGGTGTCGTTACATGTAGTCACCTTAGTGTGAGTACCCATATCACCACCCTGACCTTCGTACTACCTATTACTGGGGTACCCCATTCCCTAGTAATCGGTAAACGATGTGATAGTGACCATTCCCCATAAAAGCAGAAATTTCATACAAAAGTGAAAAAAAACAATACGAGAAATCAAAAGTACTAAGGTGAAGAAGCAGGGCCCGATACCGGAATTCAAAGTCACAAAAGTGGAAAGAGTGGCGAAATGGGCAAGGAAGGGGATATAGCCGTGCGAACAGCCATTACGTTATCACTTCTTTGGTCACCTAGAGCAGGGCTGGAAATATTCCGTCTAGTCCCGGTTCTTTTTTTTCCGAAAAGGTGTCCATACCCAGGAAGGATTCCTGAAGACAGTTGATTTTGGGGAGTGTCCGAAGTTATATTGGAGCTGAATGTAATTGTGCTCTGTGAAGGATGGTCTCTTAAGGATATTCCATTATGATACCACAGTACCCTGCCCTGCTACGAGTGTTGAATATAGACCTTCGCAGGTACACTCCTCCCACACGTTTGCTACATATAAGCAAGTGAAGCTGGTCCTAATTAGAGACTTCATTAGAGATTTGAAAGCTGTATAGGGTTTTACACAAGTGCGAGCGAGATGACTATATGACACTTCTAATGCATTAACTAATGCATTGACAATTCATTAAAGTCGAAAATCGATGAATTTTCATAAAATATACTAGATACTAAATTTTACGGACGACAATATACTGGAATAAAAATATATTAGCCAGCTCATAAAAGGTCATAAGTCAAAATGGTCACTCAAAAAGTTCGTTACGTTTGTCAAAATGGTGAGCCAAAAAAATTTCTTATATTTTGCTGGTGTATTGCATTTATAAGGACTAAATATGGCGCAAAAGATAAATAAATCCAAGAAAAAGAAGTTTTCGATTTCATGGCTATTGCGGTGCAACGTAGAAGGTAGATTTTGATGTAAAATTAAATAAAATTATATAGTTGAAAATATATATAGGCTTTTCACATAAATTACTGCCGGAGCTGCTAGACGAGGACACTAGAATATATAAAGACGTACTACGAATGACCCCGCACCAGTTCGAAACTCTTTTGGGAATGGTGAAGCCGCTGATTACAAAGCAAGACACCCAAATGCGAAAGTGTATTGGACCAGTCGAAAGGCTCCAAGTCACCTTGCGTTATTTGGCTACGGGTGAAACCCAATCCTCTTTGCAGTTCCCATTCCGCATTCAACAGTCGACGATATCGAAAATTTTAAAGCAGACAATCCCCGCGATTTATAGTGCACTCAACGAGAAATATCTGTCCTTTCCGTCTACATCCGATGAATGGAAAAAAATTGCAGCGGACTTCTACGAGCAAAGGGGCTTTCCAAACTGTATAGGTGCAATTGACGGCAAACACTGCAAGGTACGATCATTAAAATCAGCTGGATCAACCTATTTCAACTATAAAGGGGATCACTCCATTATTTTAATGGCTATTGTTGATGCCAACCACAAGTTTATTTATGCCGACGTTGGTACGAATGGACGAATGGGTTATGCTGGTGTCTGGTTGCACTCGGATCTCAAATATGCCATCGAGGCTAATAAGGTGCACATCCCTTCGCCGGCAAGGTTACCATACTCAAACATTGTGCTACCTTATGTGTTCGTCGCAGATGACGCTTTTGCTCTGACAGAATATATGATAAAGCCTTATACGAACACAAATCAATTGGAAAGTCGCAAGAATTTTAATTTTAATTTTTAATTTTATATTGTCAAGAAATCGACGTGTAGTTGAAAACGCCTTCGGGATCTTAGCAAATCGTTTCCAAGTCTTCTTCAAAGCAATACACAGAACTCCACTAGAAGCTTCTCATATAGTAATTACTTGCGTTTGTTTGCATAATTTTTTAAGAGAAGAGAACATCAAAACACACTCAACATTAGATGGTTTATATGGTGTTTCATATAATTATGGTGCCACAAATTTTGAAGATATTGAAGTGGATCATTGTCATTCAATTTCAACAGCAAAAGGTGAAAAAATAAGATCTGAATTTGTAAAATATTTCAGTGAACAATCGTGAATAAATAAAAATCAAATTATTTATTTTAATTAATATTTTGTTTATATTTTTAAGCATTTATTAAGAATTTAGAAATTATTATTATTATCTCGGTTGAGTTGAATTGCCTCCATCTCCAGCAGAGTATCGGAGAATGCCTTTTTAGCTCGTAACTGAAGATCAGGATCCAGTCGTCCCAGGCTTTGGGCAATATACTGCGAGAAGTGGTACATTGGGGAACACTCCTCAGGATCCTTTATTTGGACAGCGGATGCAATCGTGCTGGCCGATTTCATAATAGCTTTTGCCACATCCTCATCGCTGTTATGAAGACTTATTTTGCTAAAATTATTCATGCTGGGCAAAGGTTTGCTAATCGCAAAAAGGAAGTCCATTTTTGTTTTGTTTTTCCAGTTGTCTATTGCATCCAAACTGGCAGCGTCTGCTCCGCTCCTCTTTGCCCTTAGAAAACGTTGGTTTTCATGGTTATAGTAAGACTTTAAATTGTTCCATTTTCTAGTCACTTCAGCTAAATGTGAAAATTATGAAACTTCTTTAAATATATATTTACATTTACAATATACTTACTTGAACATAAAGGAACTGCTGGATCAAAAATTGAATTGAGGTCCTCCGCCAATTTGTTCCAAAACGTTAATTTAAGGTTCCTGACTTTATAATTTGGACTTTTATAGTTCCAAATATATTCATTTCCCTTAACGCTTTCAATTAAGTACTCGGTCATTTCATCAGTAAAAATGACTTTTGACAATTTAGTTTTCCGTTGACGTTTCAAAATCGGTGTGACCCAAGTCCATTTACAAAAGAAATCCGATCAAAATGAAACATATAGTTGTCTCTTTCTAGGTTCTAATGAAGTCTCTAATTTATGAAAACTTCATTACTGTGTCATAATAGCTTTATGACAAGTTGTTGGATTAAGATGGGGGTTGTGGTGTTGATTTTGTTTCCGATTGCCAGCATTTTTGATAGCACCGTGAACGTCTGCTTCCAACGAATTTGGATATTTGAATGAACTTATCCTTTGAAAATTTTTAAACGATACGTTGAACTAATCCATTCAACGGTATGTATTCGACTAGTCGATCATGGATGAGAAGGCAATATACTTTCGTATTCATCTCACTTGCTTGAGTTAGCTCTGTAGAAATTTTAACATCAATTTGTTGATTTGACAGTCTCATTCTGGTATGAGAGATCAACAACAACAATTGGTGCCTTTGTTATGAAATCCATGGGGGATAAAAGAGCTCGTGGTTCTCGATTGTAGTCGCTCTCTTGAAATTTTGTATAGATATCATACAAGACAGCAAACCGATTTTCAGAATATCTGAGATTTAAGTCCTCATAAGGATAAACTTCTGAATTTAGATATACCTTTGCATTTCTCAAATTGTTTGTAATTAGTTCTCCATTTAATGTAAATGCAATGACAGCAAAGCGTTGGCGTTCTCTATTGGCCGGCAACTTTACATTCCATATATGATGAGGGATACAGGGAACTGTACCAGTGTTGGATTTATATAACAATCCCAACTCCGGAATGCGAGTGGAAGGGTAGCTCCACTTTTCACAACATTAAACATTTTAATTTTCGCTGTATCACTTGGAACGATGTGGGGAATCTTCCAACTAATGCTATTTATAGCAATTTTATGCGCTATTCCTTCAACATTTTTAACATACATATTTATTTATTTATTTATTGAGAAAAATTGCAAATAGCTGCCATATAAGGCCGTACCCTTACCTCTGACCAAGAAGGGAGTGTTTTTTAAGGATGTGCTCCGACTCACATCAGGCGGTCGGAGGTAAGGATAGGTATCGTAATATACAAGCTGAATTAAAATCTAAGGACATCTCAACATGTAACAAATGATAATTCTCATTATACAAAGAACATAAAACACGAAAAGGCTTATACATATCGAAGTTTGTCCTACAGACCTCCAAGGCGATAGGTCGAAAGTGACGGGAAGGCCTTGTAGGAACCGAGAGCCTTATAAGGCTTAAAAGTTAATTAGATGAAATGTGACAATGGATGAGTTTGTGCATGAATATTACACCATGGCAGGTCCGACGGTCCTAAAGCGTAGGCAGGCCTAAAAGCCGCAGTCTGTCTAAGTAGGATGGCAGACGACGATGTAGATCCCAGTTTAAACCACGAAGAGCAAACAAGAGGAATTGTTTCTGCACCGATTCTATTGGATCCTGATATTTCGCGTACTGGGGTGACCAAACACAACAGCAGTATTCCAAAATAGGACGAACAAGAGAAACAAATAGGAGTTTGATGGTATAGGGATCATCAAACTCCTTGGACCAGCGCTTAACAAAAGCGAAGACACCCTTAGCTTTACCAACAGTTAAACTAATGTGATCATTGAAATTCAAGTTGTGGGTAAACAAAACTCCAAGGTCTGTAACTGAACTGATGCGTTCAAGAGCACCAGTCTCTAAGTAATAATTGGCAAGGAAACAGTTTTTCCGATAAAATGACATCGATTTGCATTTAGAGTTATTAAGAAACAGCAGATTGTTGATGCACCAAGATTGCATGTTATTCAGGTCAGTTTGTAGAAGCATATGAGACTCAGAGTTAGTCAGAGGCAAGCATAGTTTTACATCATCAGCGTACATCATTACCTGAGAATGAACAATAACATTGGGCAAGTCATTGATGAAAATTGCAAAAAGAAGAGGTCCGAGATGGCTCCCTTGTGGAACACCTGAAGTCACGTAAACTAGATCCGAGAATGAGCCCTTGAAAGCAACTCTCTGAGTAAGGTAAGATAAATATGTTGCAATCCAGTCAGTCAGTAAAGGGGGAAGCCCAATAATGAAAGTTTTTTCAGCAAAAGCTGGTGATTCACTGAGTCAAACGCTTTGCTGAAATCTGTAAAGATAACGTCAGTCTGGGTATTGTATCTAAAAACGTTTCGAATAACAGCACAGAACTCAAGAAGGTTTATAGTGGTAGATCTTTGTTTCATAAAGCCATGCTGCTAGGAGGACAGAAATGAGCTACATTGGTGCTTCAGTTGAGCTGTAATCAGTAGTTCAAAAAGCTTGGGAATTGCACTAAGTTTTGCAATACCTCTGTAGTTCTCAACATTTGACTTGCTACCCTTTTTATGAAGCGGAAGTATAAAAGACACCTTCCAGCTATCGGGAAAGAAAGACATGTTAAGAGATAACTGAAAGAGCTTAGACAAGGGACTACATAACGCATTAGCACAGTTTCTCAATACACAACCTGGCACAAGATCGGGACCAGAAGAGAAGGATGGCTTGAGAGATTTTAAACTCCGAAGAACATCGTCCTCGCTGATTGTGGGCATAAAAATGCAGTTGGAGTGCGGAAGAGAATAATAATACAACGACGTTACATCATAAGTAGTAGTAGAATACGTAGACTGGAAAAATTTTGCGAATAAGTTTGCTATATCAAACTCTGAGGAAGCAGACTCAGTTTTGAGATGAAGACTGGACGGGAAGAGCTGTGATTTACGTCTAGAATTGACGAAAGCATAAAATTGCTTAGGATTCGTCTGAAACTCACTTCTGCACCGATTTAAGTGATTGTTGTAACATTCGGAATTATGCGTCAAGAAATCGGATCGAGCTACTAAATATTTAGCTCGGTCGGCTTGAAGTCCGGTTCGGCTGAATTTTTTAAAGGGTCTGGACTTCACATTTTTAAGATACGAAAGACGACAGGAAAACCAGGGGGGTTTGTGTGAGCTAACAAAAGAGGGAAATGACGGGACGAATGTATCAAAAAAGGAATATAAAATGTCATAGAAACGTTCAAACAGGTAAGAGGGATCTCGTCAGTATCATTTAAAAAGGTCCAGTGTATTGAGGATAAGTGATTATTTATATCAGTGAAATTGGCTTTGCGGAAGCAGCGAAAGGTAGCAGGCTCGGCAGGAGCACAAGACAATAATGCAGCCGAAGCCTCGAGTATTATCTCGATGGTAGGGTGGTAAGCATCTTCAGGACAAGAGAGAGGTTCGATTCTAGAGACATATACATTGCCGAAGTCCGACACAAAAATAAGATCTAAGATTTTATCACAGCAGTTTTTAATATTATTTAATTGTCCTGAAGAGAGGTCAATAAGTCCGTGAATGAAGTCGTGAGGGACAAAAGGAATAAGAATATTAGAGTCAGGTGAGGGTATAAAGGATATGAAAGGGAGATTGAAGTCGCCAAGAACAATGAAGTGGTCATTTGCAGGGATAAGTGCTGAGAAGTCAGACCTAGGTGGAATATACGAGCCAGACACATAAACAACATAATCGAAAACTTGAATGCGAACAGCAACAAATTCCAAAGTGCAGTCGAGATCAATTATCGGAGCCAAGTTAGAGACAAGATTTGATTTAACGGCGATAAGAACACCGCCGCGATAAGGTCGCGCCTATAGACAACATAATTGCCTGCAAACAGTTCAGTATCACAGACAGAAGAGTTAAGCCACGTTTCTGTAAAGACAATTACGTCGGCATCAAAGGAAGCACTATTAACGTGCAGTTTGCTGAGCTTCCCCAGTAAACTACGAGCGTTCTGATAGTGGATGGAGAAAGAATCTATTAGTTTTTTGAAGGCAAAACTAGGGGAGTCTGAGGCGCACGAGTACGAGGATAATTTTTGTTAATAAATTCATGAACTATGGCATGTTCAGGCCAGACGGAAAGATCAAGAACCCTGTCCAAGAGACCATCAGAAAGTGCAATTTTAAACGAAGATATATCACGTCTTTGTTTAAAATTGAACTTTGAGACAATAAATTCGGTGCCAGAAACATTCAGCTTGCTGCTCAAATGGGTCTTAACGTCATTTTCGGAAGCACCAGGGTTCAGGCGGGAAACGAATACAAACTTCCTGGGAGCAACGCCGGCAAGAGGCACCGGTTTACGCTGAGCAACTCCCGAGATTGCGGAGTGCTGTAGTCCAGGCGTGGTGAAAGGTGACGAAGAAACGGAGACCACCGGTATCACAGGATGAGCGTCTCTGTTGCAATCCACCGCTGACACGTTAGAAGCGGCAGCCCTCGACGAGGAAGCCAGATCAAAACTAGCAGGCTGTCGATGCAAGGGTGCAGCGACATCGGCTAATAAAGGGCTAAGAGCCGCAGTTTTGGTTGGTCCAGGTGGAGCAGCCTCGCAATAGTCATCAGCCGCATCCGAGGTGTTGACCGCGGATAGGTTTCGCGGGCTGAACTGCATAAGGGGGCTCCCAGGGTCTGGAACTTGAAGAGAAATATTAGGGAGAGGTCTCGAGTTCATATTAGGCGCCGTCTGGAAACGACTGAAAAGCTCCTTGAAACCAGCCGCCAGAGACTGAAACTCAAGATGAGTTTGCCTCATGAACGTCCTCATATCGGATTTGATATGTAGACAGCTTGGGCACGTCCAGTCCAATCCGACGTGATCTCGAAGGCGATCCGCAATCCGTGGGCCGATATGCCCAAGATCGGGCAGCCAGGGTGGGCGATATTGTCGCAGAGCCAGCAAAAAACAGTGGCCTGCCGCAGGGTGATTTTGTGGCCGTTTGGGCATTCAGTTGCACAACAAGTGGCCATAATTAGTGTAGTAAGAATGTTAAATAATAATAATTCGTAAAAAAGCGTACGAATTAAAAATTGAGGGAGATTATTTAATTTGCGCGGCGAAGGAAACGATCAAAACAGAGATCGAGCGAGAATGATCAAAAGCTTTTATCTAAGCGGCACATAAGCAGTAGTTTGATGGAATGTTCGCGGTATGCAGAAACGCTTGCACCAACAACAAAGTTGAACGAAATGCAGCGGTAAGCGGTAACGCACAGCACACGAAAACAAAAGGGAAAGAAATAGAGAAATAAAATAAAACCGAGTTTGTTTTCGCAGATTAAAGTCACTATCTTCATACGAAAAGAACCAGATGTTTTGTGTAAACAAAGGCCGTCAAAACACGGATCGGTAGCCAAAAATTTGGACTTTGAGAATAAGGAATACACAAGAAAAACTTTGAAAGAAGGGAGAGCGATGGAAAACACGACCGACTCAAAGCTTGACTCACGAAAAATGATATCATTATTTTTGCTGTTCGAGTGAGCGCGTGGCAAGTCGTTCCCGCTGTGGTCCCGGTGCAGTTGTAGTTG
Organism: Drosophila anomelani; assembly: GCA_035045905.1. Lineage (NCBI taxonomy): Eukaryota > Metazoa > Arthropoda > Insecta > Diptera > Drosophilidae > Drosophila > Drosophila anomelani. Next base: position 135,006 of record JAWNOO010000146.1, on the reverse strand, counting down.
AAAATTAGCAAGCGATTTAGACGCCGCCTTCTGAAGAAGACTCCTCCCAACCAACGCTAGCATCATGAAGATCTACAAGGACATCATCACCGGCGACGAGATGTTTGCCTACACCTACAAGATGAAGCTGGTGGACGACGTGATCTATGAGGTGTATGGCAAGCTGATCACCCGCACGGAAGGCGATATCGTACTGGCAGGCTCCAACCCATCTGCCGAGGAGGCTGACGAGGGCACCGACAGCACTGCGGAAACCGGCGTGGATGTGATGTTAAACCACCGCTTGTCGGAGTGCTTTGCTTTCGGCGACAAGAAGTCCTACACCCTCTACCTAAAGGATTACATGAAGAAGGTGCTGGCCAAGCTGGAGGAGAACGCGCCTGACCAGGTCGATGTCTTTAAGACCAACATGAACAAAGCCATGAAGGACATCCTCGGCCGCTTCAAGGAGCTGCAGTTTTTCACCGGGGAGTCGATGGACTGCGACGGCATGGTGGCCTTGGTGGAATACCGCGAGATCGTAGCCAAAGCACGCCCGTTCTGATGTTCTTCAAGCACTGCTTGGATGAGGAGAAGTGCTAGACGACGTCCCAGATCGCCCCCGACCACTGGGCGGACCAGGAGCGGATCACCAACGCTGCAGGCCTACATACTCATGCATACCTTCTACATATTTATCAGAAACTTAGTTACAATTTTGAGTCTTAAATTTATGTTAAACAAGCTGACAAATCCCTGTATCTCGATCTGTGCGATTTTAATTGATTTTGGTTAGAGAGCCCATCATAATATTTCGATTCTATGTGTTTATTGTTTAAATGAGAGCGGCAGCCACAGCGGAGAAAGTACGATAGCTAAAACAAGTAAATTACGCCAACTATTGTAATTAAAGTAATATTTTCATAGCAACATCGACAATTTGCATGCAATTTCAATTACGTTTCGCTGAATACATTAAAAAAACCGAAAATGGGAACACAAGTACTGAATTAAATACCCTTTCTTGTATGGTTATAAATACAATCCCTCCCCCAATGCCACCGATTCCATTTTTCTTTTATGTCTCTGGTATTCCTTAAGTTGAGCCTTTGCCATTTTGGCATTATTGATAGACTTGACAATTGCTGCGCTACCTGATGCTAAACTACCTACAGCACTAAGGGCAGTTAAAATAGGTACCAATGGTAAAAAACCACCAACCTTGGGAACTGCTATAACCCGCGGAATTACAATATTTTTCCTACATCCCATCGATTTAGATACTGCATTGCGAGCCACTTTTACTGCATTCATTTAGTCGAGGGGCTTGTTCTTTCGCAATTCGATTGTTGCTTATTTAATGATTGAAGCAAGAGATTTCTTACAAATTTCTTTTTTTGTTGCTTTGTTCCCATTCCAAATTTTTTCTTTAGCTTCATCATATTTGTTACAAAATAGGCTGCTGCTCCCTCGCTAATACTACTATTCCCCGCTTTTACTCGTTTCCAAGCTCTATCAATTAAAACTGAGTCTGCTTTATGACGTTCACCCAAGTCCTTGCTTTTTGAATATGCGATATCGTGATCTCGACAAGCTTCATCTAAACCATTGATCCCTCGATCACCACGTAGTAATCGTTTCTTTAGTTTTGTACCAGGTCCACAGTAATTGTAGCCAGGTATATGAGCCTCAAAGGGTAGAGTGTTTATCAAATTATTTATGAGACCAGTACCCTGTTTGACCCTGATTATATTATAAAAATGTTTGCCCATTTTATATCATCCTCAATTAACGAATGCTTGTCATTGAATGAATCTCGAAAACATGCGTTTATTAAGACAAAATAAAAGTATTGTAGTAAGAAATATTGAAGGTGATGGACATGGTGAGAGTACACATCCCCGTCACAGCTCATTGTTACCAAACACAATTAGAGCTTTAATTGTTGGTCCATCAAACTGTGGAAAGACAAACGTTCTTATTTCTCTTTTGGAAAGTCCTAATGGATTGAAATATATATATTTTCAAAGAGTTTATACCAACCAAAATATGAGTATTTGGAAAAACTTATCAAGCCTATACGAGGAATGGGCTATTACACATTTTCTACAAATGATGCCGTTTTGTCACCGCAAGAAGCTAAAAACAATTCCATTATGATATTTGATGATGTTGCGTGTGAAAAACAAGATAATATACGGAACTATTTTTGTATGGGACGTCATAGAAAAATTGATTCATTCTATTTATCACAAACGTATACACATATACCAAAACATTTGATTCGAGATAATGCAAATTTTATTATAATGTTTAAACAGGATGACTTAAACATGCGTCGTATATACCGAGATCATGTAAACAGTGATATGGATTACAATTCATTTATGAATATATCAAGAACATGTTGGGAAGACAAATTTGGTTTTCTTGTAATCTCTAAGGATGATGATATGAAAAGTGGACGATATAGGAAAGGATTCGATCAGTTTATTGTACTCGAATAAATAAGATATAAGTATAATGAAATTAATGAAAAAAAGACAGTTCATCATCCAGCTTCATAATGACTACATCAATGACAATTGCGTTAAATGGGAATACATCTGTACTAAGCGAACATTTTTTTCCTCAAATTGAGCTAAATCGAAATTATGAATGTGCTCTTATCGACTTTTATACATTCAATTCTATACCGAATGTGGATGAAGGAAATAATCTGTTTCATATTGGAAATAAAGTTGTGGAAATACCTATAGGGTCATATGAATTTGATGATATTATCAAATATATTATGGATAAAGTCAAGAAATTTGATCTCCATAACAGCTTAAAAATTGAGTGTAACACCAATACTTTACAAGTTCAAGTTACTACCAAAAATGAGACTGTATATTTTAATCATGAACGATCAATTGGTCAGCTATTTGGTTTTAATAAACGTGAATTGAGATCAAATGAAAATGAAATTTACATCTCTGATAACCCAGTAAATATTTTTAAAATAAACTCTGTTAGATTAGAATGTAATATAATTAGCGGGTCATATGTGGGGAATAGACCAAATCATGTGCTTCATGAATTTGGAATCAACGTTCCCCCAGAATATAAAATGAACATTACGCCACGAAACTTGATTTATTTACCTGTCAACACCAGAGAAATAAGCACGCTCGAAATACGGATAACTGATCAGAACGGAGATTTAATTAACTTGCGTGGTGAAACTGTATCAATTCGTCTTCACTTACGACCGTCAGAATGATTATTTACAATAAAAAGACCTCACATACCTCATTTGATAGCATTATCAAACCTAAAGCTGAAGCGAAAGCATCGTCATCAACATCATTATCAGCAACAACAACATCATCACATCGAGGATCTTTACATAAACGTCCTGCTCTCACATTAAAAAATAAATTGATTTTAAAATCACTGGGATTTAATATTAAATAAAGTTTATAACAATTCAATATTCAAATGAATGAAATTTTTTACGTTCAAGAAAAACCCATTAATGATGAAAGTATTATCAAAAAGAAATATCACACTTATTTTCCTTATCAAGCGTCATTCAAAGAAAATGATGAACTTAGAATTACTGTTCAAAACTCGGAACTGTATGTCCTTCCGTGTGAAAGTTTTCTCCACATTGAAGGAACGCTTAGCTGAATTATTGATGCGAATGCAGGAACAACTACTACAAATGGTGTCAATGGCATGCTCAAAAATATTTGCATGGTCTATTTTCTGGATGAAATAATATATGAGTTGAACATATGTGAAGTGGATAGGACACGGTATACTGGAATTACAACAACTATTTCGAACTTTTTCTTAGTCGGTCAACAAGAAGGAGCTCTTTACCGCAATGCTGGGTGGAGTGGAGGAGATGATATCCCTTCTGAAGGACATTTCAGCTTTTCTGTTCCCTTAAAAATGTTGCTGGGATTTGCTGAAGACTATAAGAAAGTAGTGTTAAATTGTAAACATGAACTCATTTTCTTGCTCACAAAAAAACACTAATGATATGTATGTGAACCCGTCCGCCAGCACCATGAAGAGCAAGAAGAGTGTATAGTTTTGCGGATTTCAGGCGGACACAAAACGTCCGATTTCGGACTCAAAAACGATAAGAAAGTAAATCATCTGCCATGGGTTTTGTGGCAGCAAAAGCTATCATTTTCGGAACCCGAAAATGATACTTTTTCGGACCTTTTTTAATATCAAAAGCGGGTCGATTTCTTATCTTTAAAGATAGTTTTTTAATATTATTTACAATACAGATTTGGTATTGTTTGAGATAAAAAATCGGGGATATTTTTAAAAATTAAAATTAATTAATTAAATTCAGTCCTAATTATTCCTTTAACTCTTGAAGGAAACTTTATTAAACTTCGTATAAATCCCAAATTTGACTTCAACTTAACTAAGTTTCGCCTAAGCTACGGTCTGAAAGAATATATGTTATTTAAATCTGTAATTATAAAGATATAAATTGTTATTAAATCATATGACTAGGAAATAAAACCCAAATAAAAGCTTACTTTCATTTTTGCGTGCGGGATTTGAACCCGGGTCCCGGAATTCGCAGACCGTCTGCTTACCAACTCGGCTATTGAGGCAAAGCTAACTCACATATCGAAAGGAAGGGGAATTACCGTTGAATTTTATTTCGATTTTGTTTCGCCTGCTGTACGTTTCCGTGTCCGCCAGCGGGACATTTGCGACACTTGCACGGGTCCGATAACTTGTCCGTTTTCGGTCCGTTTTCGGGCCAGGTTTTGATAATTTGGCGAACATAGTGCGGTAAATCTGCAATATGCCCGCTCACTGTACGTTTTAGTGTCCGCTAACGACACTATTTCGCCCCGTTTACGAGGGACGGCATAGTTCCGATTGCCCTTCGTTTTAGTGTACGTTTTTGAGCATTTAGCGAGCATAATGCGGAATATCCGACTCTATGTCCGTTTTTAATATCTTTTTCGGACATTTTTCGGATCCATCCGATTTATGTCCGCACTTTGTCTGCTGGGGATATGTGCATATATGTATGTATGTATATGCACGTATGATCGGCCAGCTAGAGGAGGGAGTTAACTTTATTTATTTTTTTTTGTTTTGTTATTGTGAAGTGAAACACCTGGATTGATAATATAAACATATAATTGTTGTGGATGGGATGTGTCTTTTTGTTTTTCTTTTGAATGCCGCCGATTTGTGACCCAAAAGTCATGTACATATGTATGTTCATAAATCGGCAATGTACATATACATATGTATGTGTATGCACCCTTCAGTACCAAAATTCCCTTCAGGCCCTTTTCCTTGCGGCATGTCCGAAAAACAAAAACAAATTGTATGGGCTTCGTAAACTGAAGTCTTAAAAGAAGTAGACAAGCAAACAAAACTGCATTCGGCTACCGCCGACGGCTCGCGATGTTCGGACAACATATTTTTTTTTTGTTTTCGAAGTCATTCGGTTTTGTCTCATTTCTCCTAATTCTCTCTTCATTTTCTTCTTCTGCTGTGATCATATGTGTTCGCGCGTTGTGTAGTTAAAGTTGCGTATTAATTTAAATATTATAAGGTAAGTAAAGTTATTTCTACTTAATTAATAAATTCCATCGTAGAATTGATCTTAAGCATGGATATGACTTCAACCTGTTTGAATGCCAAACTCTTTAGGTTTGCGATGTTTCTTTTCAGTTAAAACTGGAATGTATCTTTATAAAAAAATTATATGCAAGAAACTGGAATTTTTAATTTGATTCTAATATTTAATTTACAGAAAACATAAATTCCCGGAAGGATCTGCAGTCGGCGGAGGAACCCCGTAAAACGAACATTAAATTAATTTTAATTTTATATTAATAAAAGTATAACATTTAAATTAAAAAAAGGAACAAATTAATCAGGGAATTCAGGGATTTTCTTTTGTGATTCCTCTGGTATTCTTAACTGAATTCCTAGCTGATTTTTTTGTATAGAGATTCAGCATGCATTCAGCATGAATTCACGAGTGAATCAGGTTCAGTCCTACGTGATTCCTCTATGAATCAAGTCTGAACGGTACTGAAGGGTACGTACATATGTATGTTCACTAAGGAAATCGGTGTGGATGTATGGCTTTTTATGTTTAAAAACCTGGATGTAAGCCTTCTTAAATATTGGCTGAGTTCGAACACATGCATACGTACATATACTACTGCACATGAGGCCACAAGTTTTTAGTGTGGTTTTAAATAAATTGGATGCAGCAATATATCTACATATATGTATATGCATGTATATACATACATATATAGTGCGAATTTCGCCACCGTACTTATCTTGGCAAATGCTGAAATATATCGGGCGAAGGACCAAATGCTTCTGTCGGGGGCCTGGCAGGTGCGATCCCAAATTTCCCAGGAAAAAAGGCAAGAAAATAAGAAGTTGGTGATGATCCGTGATGACGATCCGTCTTCGTTCGGGCTTTATTAAGAGTGAAAAAAAACGTACACTGTGACACAGTCGTCAACGTAAAAATCATGTTTGAGTACTGTAACAAAGTTCTCTGGCTGGGATAGATCTCAGTGGTGGCCAGGGGACCTATACAAGTAAATTTGTATAAAAGTATGACTGACAGTAGGAAATATCATATATCATTATTTAAATATCATAAGCCGCGTACCCCGATTTCATGTGTCGAAGTCTTTCCCTCGTCTCCCAGATCGTCGATCTGGAGAGGAGGGGGCACGAGAAGCTATCGACGTCTCTAATCCCGCCTTACCGACCGTGGTATATACAGGCGCACTGCTTGCACTGTGTTACCGACGGCTCTCTTTTAGAAGCTGCTTGCTATGGCACCCGTTCGGCCGAAGGCGCAGCTGCGGCTGAGTTTTAGCAGGCCCTGTTTCGCGGCTTTGCTAAATAGAAGTCCCACACGGCCAAAATAAAATATGTCAGAATGAGGTGTAACGAACACACTTATCGAGCGTTGTTTACCTTAACACCCTCTGTCTACTTATGACTGGCCTGCTCAGGGTAAATGGGCGTGGGTTTGATGTTAAGATAAACAAATGTGTCACAAAATTAATAATTGTAGACAGAGATAGATAGCGGCAAAAAAGGAGAACCCATCGGTTAGGGAAGCAGACGGAAAGAAGTACCTATTGAAGATGAGACCCAGATGTTATTGGCCTCGATCTATACCCACCCTACCTGTAAAGTCCCATTAGACCCCACCCAAACACAACCGCTGCTTTACATGTCCTCAGATGCCCACCAAAAAGTCATCTAATTCATAACGATATCCATATAATTTGCGAGAACGATAATTCGGTACATTTCCTAAGTCTAATCCCTATCTTACAAAAGTATTTATGTTAAAGAGACTTCTTATGCCTTAATTTTTTTTATGTACTGACGAAATGAAAAGTAATTAATTTAATAAGGCAAATTAGAGACGTTAATTTTACATTTCTTGTTGTTTTGTTTTACTGTTTAAATTAAGCTCTATAAATATGAATGTGATTGAATTGAATTAAAAATTAATAGCTTTAACTAACTTTGTGGGATTTTTGATTATAATATTTTTACATATATATATACGCTTACATATTTTGTTTTGACGGCTATGCCGTACTTACGCAAAATCCCTCGATGTCAGCAGGCCTGATGACTGATGAGTTACGTAGCTGTCGTTAATTTATGTTTGGAGAAAGTCGATTTATATATATATATGTGTGTGAATCAAATTTCCGCCCCAAAAATAAGCTAAAGTAGGATCGAAGATACTTATAAGTATATAGGCTTAACAGAATTTAAGAATGAAAACAAAATATACTAATGATACTATTCAAGTTGCTACACGCAACGGATGCAGCAAAGTCTGCAGCAGATTGTCAGCTTCGTGTTGTCCAAATGTAAAAGGGTGCTCCTGGTAGCACACGTGAAGTAGAGCTGCTCTTCGTAGAACACGTGAAGTAAAGGTGCTCTTCGTAGAACACGTGACTTAGGGGTGATCCTCGCAGAACACGTGACGAAGGGGTGCTCCGCGTCGCACGCACAGAGAAAAAGGTGCTCCTCGCAGCACGCTGAGAAAAAGGTGCTCCTCGCAGCACGCAGAGAAAAAGGAATGTGCGGCTTTCCGCCGCACGTGGCGAAGGCTCCAGTTGCGCACGAACTATCAGTTATATCGTCGTTCTTTCAACTCCACTCCTCTGATAGAAACAAGGTCTACAAAGTTAACCTTTTAGGTTGATGCACGCTGGTTTTGGGATATTCACTTTCATTTCACTTGCGATTGATCGCGCTAAGGAATGCTTACCAGCAGAAATGCAGAAACACAATTTGTACGACTTGGCAGTGTTTAATGCGAATATTTGTGGTAGTGAACACGAGATGCACGTGGATTTAAAATTTTCACCTTTGTTAAAAACGACTTTCCACAAACGCCATCCAGAGAAAAGAGACCGGATATTAGCAAAGTGACCAGAGTTAGCCCTTTCGGGTAATCCTGTATTTCGCCAGAGAATTCGCTAAAAATTAGCCAGACTAGAGCTTTTCTACACTGGTTTGAGGCTATCGGTTAAGAACCTACCAACTCGCGACTGGCTCGTTTGCTTAAGGACTTGCCAACTTGCGACTGGATCCCACAGAGGTTAGGTTTTCTTATTGGCTCTGTATTTTTGTGTATGTACTACATACTACATATGTAGATATTAATAGTGTAGGTTAGGAACGCTACTTTATAACAATAGGGGGGCTTATATACAACTTACATACGTGATAGGTGCTGCCCGGCCAACGAGATGGGCTCGGCGCGGGTCTGCACACGTGTATGCGTGTGAGTTAAAAATTACACGGCGCGGCACGCGTTTCGCGGCGATGGCGGCACCAGGGCCCTGGATTTTTCTCGCGAGGATCTGCGGGTTCACTCATTTAGCACACATGGTTTCACTCACGGCTCGCAGGCTCGTGGTCAATAATATATTCGTCTCTGTCGATTCTCTTTTCACAGGCGTCTTTTTTGAACTTCCTTTTCGTTTTTCACGGGAGCGTTTTTACTTCTCGGATCGGTTGGTGACGAAAGAGGACGAAAAAGATCCTATTCGCTATCGTATCGTTCCGATTTGCGAGCTGGTTCTCCTTATCGGAGTTAGCCGACTATCGACTGTTATCTAAAATTAACAGGGTTTGAGGGTTCGCTGACCTACTTACAATGTAGTATTTCTAGGGCTAGTGGCTATTTACATATGTGCTTACGACTAATATATCCTTCATGTTTGTTTTCCAAAGTTTGTTCCTTATGTTAAAGGTTCTTAGCTGACTATGATTAATATATGTATGTTGCTTACTTCTAGGGTATTCATTATTTACACGAGTATGATGGCTATTCATACGTCAAGTATTTATACGTATCTATACATACAGGACTAAGATAATTTACATGTTGTTGTGGCGCCTCTGAAATGGGGCCAGGTAATCAAAGCATTTTGTAGTTAGGGATGGAGCTGACGTTGTATCGTATTTGATGGTTTGGTGTCGGTAATACTTTAGATCGTCAGATGGTTTCTTTCGATATACAATCAGGGTACATCCACACAAATATTCAAATATACAATTATACGAGACAGCACTGTGAACAGGACATTGGAGCAAAAGATTGAATGCTTATTGTGGGCAGGTGGACGCTTCTATCGGAAAAAGGATGACCTTAGCTACGGGACGTTTGATGAGCCCCGCGCGGTGCGGAGGTCGACCACGCGGACATGGCCATCGGGCCATTACAGTCGTAAGGTCCGATGTGGGCTCTAAATGGATGGCCTTCATGGAGAAGCATACAAACACCAACGCACACCCTTTTGTGCAGAGGCGGAAGGTCTATCGCAGGCACCATGCTCCCGTCTTCTGGTGGAGCGATAACATCACGGCGCAGCGCTCCGCTTGTCTTCGAGCCCGAAGGCAATTCCAGAGAGCACGCAATTCACCTAACCTGCAGCTATGTAGCGACACGTACCGGGCAGCGAGGAAAGCTCTGAAAAAGGCTATTCGCTCTAGGAGAAGGAATGTTTTTTAAAACTAATCCACGACGTGGAGGGTACTTTTCCCAGCTGATGGGAGCGCCAAGAGCAGCTGCTTCTTCCCAAGCCGGGCAAGCCAGCAAGAGAACCCTCCTCCTACCGCCCCATCTGTCTGTTGGACACGATTGGGAAGATATTCGAGAAGGTGATCGTCTCTAGGCTGGATGCAGCGATCGAGCGCGCAGGCGGACTGGCGCCAGTTTGGCTTCCGCAAGAAGGTGTCGAAGGTGCCTAGTGGTGACGCTTTCAATTCGGCACCCTGGAGAAGGACACTGGAGGCGTCATCCCCGGCTACCTGCTGCGAATCGTCCGCGGATATTTCAGCGAGAGGATCGTCATCCTTTCGGGGTTTCAAAACACACGCGGCCTCAGCCGCAGTCCCGCAGGTCTCCGTCTTGGGCCTACTGCTGGTCTGGATGTCGAAGCGTGGCTCGCCGTTGCTGATCTGCTCGCCTCATATAAGACCGAAGCGGTGCTAATCTCGAGCAGGAAGCGTGTCGAAACGGCAATCCGGTACCTGGGGGTTCTCCTGGACACCCGCCTTTCATTTAGAGAGCACTTGGAGTATGTGAACGAAAAGGCCAGCCATACAGCCAGGGCGCTATCGAGGATCCTGCTGAACAGTCGAGGCCCTAAGCAGTGAAAGAGAAAGCTGCTCTCAAACGTGGTCACGTCCCAGCTTCTCTACGCAGCCCTGGTTTGGGCGGAGGTGTGCAGAGTACGAGTGCGAGGCGTGGAAGCCACTTACCGCCTGTGTGGGCTGAGGGTAGCTAACGCCTTCAGGACAGTTTCTGACAACGCGGCGGCTGTGGTCATCGCGGGACTGGTGCCGCTGGGCGAGCTAGCTTAAGAGGCGAGAGAGACCCGTCTCACTCGGGCTGACTCAGGATCAACCAGTCGCGAGGCTAGACGGGCTGCTAGACGCAGGAGCATCACCAGGTGGCAAGCAACGTGGAACAGCTCAATCAAAGGACGCTGGACCCACCGATTAATCCCGGAAATCAGCAGGGAGGTAGACTTCTACTTGACCCAAGTGCTCAGCGGACATGGGTGCTTTCGGAGCTACCTCAAGCGCTTCGGGCACGAAGAGGAGGACAACTGCCCAACTTGCGGCGTCGGTATTGTGGAGGACGCTCAACACGTCCTGTTTGAGTGCTACCGTTTTCACCACGAGCGGGAGGAGCCTGGAAGCCAGCGTTGGAAGAATCGTAACGGCCAAAAACCTCGTGCCGACCATGCTCGGGAACAAGGAGTGCTGAGACGCGATAGCGAAAATCGCTGCTAGCCTATTAAAATCGCTGCGGTTCCTGGAGAAGACGAGAAGGACACGTGCGGAATAGGAGGCCTGCCGCTCGCGCGAAGCAATGTTTCTTTCAGCATCTACCTTATAAAAATGTAAATGTATTTCGATCTTTCTCTTCGTAGCGGACGGTCGTGTTTTTGTTTTGCGCTCCGACTTTTGTGTTAATTTAACTTCAAACCACCAGGGTTTTATTCAAATTTATCGCCTAAACATTCATAAATATATACCGTCTCGCTAACGCGCGTGCATGCACTTTTCTGTGTAATTAATTTGTATTAATAATCACTTTTTAGTTTTGTGCTAATCTTTTTCTCTTTCTTTTTCCTCTTTCTTCTTTATCCCGTTTTATTTTTCTCTCCCCCGCTTGAGTTGTCGGTTGCTGTTAGCTGCATACAAGTGGTTCATAGCTCTCATCGCTCTTGTGATTTCTTCTGCTCATACTCTAACCCTTGCGCTCTTGCTGTTCTCTCTTTATCTCTTTGTGTTTTTGGTACTGATAGTGTGCACAGTGATTCTAGGGTCTGTGAAAATGTCTCTAAATATTGTCTGCAATATAAAAAACTGACAAAAAAATGTTTTGGCCCAGTATAAATTGCTGGCTTTGCGATGTAGTAGTGTAAGCTAAGTGCATCGAAATGACAGGTCGCATAGCTGACGCAGGGCCTGCGTTATTGTTGTGAGGCCTGTCGACCGGTTGAGAAGGAGATATCATTCTTCATGCGTCAGACCAGGAGTGGATTTTCTGAGAACATGGCCACTTTTCGCAAGGCGAATGAGCTGTTCTCCGCGCTTGACGCTCAATTTAATAGTATGAAGCTATTAAATGAGTCGCCGAAACGCAAAAAATCTGCTGCTGGTCGGCTGCAACTGTGTGAGACACAGCAACCGATTTCCTGCCACTCTCCTGCGCCTCAGCTCCTGGTCCCCGCTCCTATGGTGCCGAGATCAGGAATGAGGAAAGATTCGGTAACCGAATCAGCAGCCGCTCAGCCAGTAATTTCCGCGTCGCCTGCTGTGTCCGCTGCGGAGCCCAAATCTTTGGCTCCGCAAATCTCCGTAGAAAAAGCTACCCAGGGTCCTACAATGCCCGGAACACCGGCCGTGGTTGGTAACAATTCGTTACGTAAGCCCCTTACAGCAGTCCCACCTTCGAAAACAATATTTGTTTCGAGGCTTGCTCCTGATCTCGCATCGGAAGATGTTCTAGCCTATATACAAGGCAAAACCCAAACCCAAACAAATCAAGGTGGAAAAATTCAAATTTTCGTATGCCAGAGACTGTGGTAGTACAACTGCCCAGGTCGTCACAATCCTCAGTATCCGCTGTACCTTCTGTCCCAAAAAACTAACCTCTTCCTTACAACTTTCCTATCAAAATACTAGGGGTTTACGTAGTAAGCTCTCTAAATTGTATTCGGATAGCCTTTCTTTTGTATCCCAGGTGATTGTATTTACTGAAACCTGGCTGAAGCCGGAGGTCCTCTGCTCCGAAATTCTTCCAAGTAAGTACACAATTTACAGATTAGACCGTCTTCTCCAGCGTGGTGGCGGAGTTTTAATTGCCGTTGACTCCCGCCTCATCTCGGAACGAGTGGTATCTAATGCCTTTGTGGACATCGAATTTATCTGCGTAAAGCTATCTCTTACAGGTAGTTGCATTTTTATAACCTGCTCTTACATTCCTCCATCTTCGGAAGAGCTTATTGGAAACCTTTCGACAATTCAGGCAGTTTCCAACAGGCTTTCTGATAGGGACCAATTAGTGACTTCAACATACCTGGAGCTCACTGGTCATATGATGGTGTGTCAAATGTCCTTCATACAGGGGCGCAGCATGACCTCTTAAATAGCTTGCTTGATTTATCATTATCTCAAGTTAACCATGTCTTTAATTCTTTAAACCGCTTACTGGAACTATGCTTTGTCTCTGATCCGGCAGGCTTAAACCTTATTAGAGTTCCTCCAATGACGCAACCTGAAGACCCTTATCATCCTACTTTCGATGTGACTATCGACACTGGGACAGTTTCAGCAACAACATCTGGTAGTAGTTTAAACAGAGTCCGCTGTTTCCGTAAGGCTAACTATCAGAGGCTAAACACTTTAATAGCAGAATTTGATTGGTCTAGAGTCCGCTGTTTCCGTAAGGCTAACTATCAGAGGCTAAACACTTTAATAGCTGAATTTGATTGGTCTAATCTCTTCATGAGCTCAGACATGGCAACCGCCGTTGATATCTTTTATAGTGCCATGAACTCATTTTTCTTCTTATGTGTTCCTGAAATCTATCCGTCGGTCTTTAATAAACCACTCTGGTTTAACAAAGAACTGACACGTTTAAAAAACGTAAAATCTCGGCTTTATAATAAATATAAACGTACTGGTTCAAGAACGGCTTCCTCATCCTATCTAAGTGCTCGATCTAGCTTTACCGTGCTTAACGCTCAGTGTTATAAAAATTATTTGACTCGCTGCAAGGTCCAGTTCACGCAGGACCCCAAACAGTTTTATAACTTTGTTAACTCTAAACGTAAACCCACGTTGTACCCTCCCTCGTTGTCATTTAACAATACCACTGTAAATCCTAATCAAGAAACAGTCAATCTCTTCGCTGAGTTTTTTAAAACTACATATTCTTCCTCGACATCTTCAGATCATATATTTACTCCAGTCCTATTTTAAACGAAAGCTCACTTATTCATGACCTTCAACGAGTTAAGCCAATATATTCGCTAGGTCCCGATGGAATACCAGGCTCTGTGCTTAGGTATTGCTCCGAGACGCTGTGTAACCTCCTTAAATTGTGTACCTTATCTTTAGACTTCTCAGAATTCTCTCTCTCTCTCAGAATCATTTGTTATTCCTCTCCACAAAAAAGGTAGCAAATCAAAGCCAATAACTATAGGAGTATCTCTAAGTTATCGGCAAACCCCAAACTTTTCGAGAATGTCATCGCTCCTCACTTGCAACATCTTTGCAGATCCGTCATTTCTCCATGTCAGCATGGTTTTATGAGGCGAAGATCAACCACGACCAATCTTCTGGAACTAACCTCTTTCGTTATTAGGGGCTTCCAACAAAACTCTCAAACCGACGTTATTTACACGGACTTTAGTAAAGCATTCGACTCGGTTAATCATTCTCTTCTGGTTAGGAAACTTGATTCAATGGGGTTTCCTAGTGATCTTCTTAAGTGGATTTCGAGTTATCTAAGTGACAGGACCCAAAAGGTTCTGTTCAGAAACGTTCTATCCAATAGCCTCAGTGTCACTTCTGGCGTCCCACAGGGTAGCCACCTTGGACCCCTGATATTCACATTGTTTATCAAAGACTTGCCGCTGGTTCTAACTAAATCCAGAGTACTCATGTATGCGGTTGACGTTGTGACGCCCCCTATAGAGGCGCCACAACTCTAGGATTAAGTCTAATATAAGTCATATAAATATACCTATACATAACCACCGGTGTAAATACTAGAAACTCTAGGACTAAGTCTAATATAAGTCATCAATATACCTATAAATAACCACCAGTGTAAATACTAAGTAACCGATTAAGTCGCCCGCCAACTCGAATATTCGATCAACAACCGGATCAGATATCAAGATGAAAAACGATACGATAGAGATCGTCATCGCTTTTTCGCTTTTTCGTTTCCGATCCTCGTGCCGAGCAGTAGCTGATTTTTAGAGTGCGTGCCGAAAAGTTTCCGAAAGAGTGAACAAACCGTGACCATCGACAGAGACGATATTGACATATAATCCTGAGCCCTGAGCCAGACACACAGTGCAAGGTGTGACTTTTCTTTTCCGCGACTCCGCGCCGGTCCCGCGAGCCGCGAACTTACCACCGGGTCCTCCGCACGAGGAACCTCACACCACCGGCCCCCGCTGTGTAGTATCCAGCCGGTCAGGCCTAGACACCGCAGTTGTAAGTCTCACCAGACCCCCTTTATCGTTGTAGTTTAAGTAGAGTTAAACCTACATTTTGTACATATATATATATCTAACCTTAAATATAAAACCCACCCGTATGGCCTAAGAAAATCCCCTGGTCGTATGTTCTTTCGCTTGGGAAAATATCTGCATGGAAAGCCCTTTTCACATTTCAGCATAATCATATTTTCTTCCTTAAATTACGTCTAGCCGAACGATATATCTCGCCTCTGCACTTGTTCACACACACACATCCATAGCCATCTCGAACCGTGCACAAATCATAACCTCAAAGTTCTCGCATACACGCATTCGCCCGTTTTCAGCCACCAACACATGCGCATTACATATTGCGTTGCACCCATACATACACGTTGCCGACACAAACCATGCACGAAATATAACCTCCAAATCAAAGCATGCACGCCTTCTCTCATTCTCTGTCGCACACACATTTCGTCATTCACACCGACACACAGTGCCCGACCAAAATTTGCACGAAACCTAACCCTAGTCTGCTCGCACACACACACACTTGTCCCCTGTTGACATCCAGCCGAGGAGATCTAGCACTTCGGCATACATACATACAAATCGCTGCCCTTGATAAATAGAACGCCTCATCTTCGCTGGAGAACATATTTTCTGGGTCGGGAGATTTTATTATAGCTAAATACTAAATTCTAAGTTAACAATTATCATTAATGCATACATTCACACACACACCCCGGTTCAGCAGGTGCCCCATAGGAAATGTACTCGTTCATACGCCAATATCTTCTCACTCCTACATGCGTGCGTGTACAGTCCGCGTACCCAATAGGAAATCGGCTACGCTGACGTGTGTATGCCAGTGCATGCATACGGCGCGCACCCAATAGGAAATCGGCTACGCTGACGTGTGTATGCCAGTGCATGCATACGGCGCGTACCCAATAGGAAAATTACAACGCTGCCGGCGCCTCCCTACTACCGGGAAACCTCGTGGTCCCGTCAGCCGCAGATAACTCCCGTGTCCAGCCGGAAGATTTTTCTGGACCCGGCCAGCCGTGTGTAGCCGGCGCCGCCGTCCACAGTCAGGCTCTGAATTTTGTTCAGAGGAATTCCGCCGCAGTGTCGGCCGCTGCATTCGCTGAAGCCCATTGGCTCGCCAGCCGTCATGAAACCTTTCGGTTTCATCACCAGTAGTTAGGCTCCGTGTCCATTCGGAGAATTTCCGGGTCCGGTCAGCCGTGCCCAGCCGGCACCGCCACTCGCTTCTAGCTTCCGAGACCCGCCCGGGAGGAAAAGTATAGAATATTCGCAACCACCAACGAGGTGTGTGCCGCCGCCGCCGATCGTGCCGCCCCGGGCTCCCGCCCGTTCACCGACCCTTAGCTAGCCTCCGCGCCCAGCCTGAGGATTATTCTGGGCCCGGACAGCCGCGGTCATCCGGCGCCGCCACCCACAGCTAGCCTTCGTGACAAGCCGAAGGACCCACACTTAGACCCGACGCAGCGCCCGCACGGCGACCCAGATCATACCAGCAGCCAGCCATAGCCGCGTGGCTGCCCGAATCCCTAATGCTGTCCAGCTCGGACATCGTGGACTAGGATTCCGCCGGCACACCCGAAGCTGCATTTCCGGCCGAACGCGTGCCATAGCAGTCAGCTTCTGAGAGGGTGGTCGATAAGGCAGTGCAAGCAGTGGCCTGCATATAGGAACGACGATCGGTAAGGGGGAGTTGGTACATCGATAGCTTCTCGTGCCCTCCACCCAGATAGGTGATCCGAGGCCAACCGAGGCACCTCGATACATGAAATAGGGGTCGAATACACAGTCTAAACGCGTTGCCGACAGTATTTTCCCTCTAATTATGAAATTTCCTACTGTTAGTCCCACTTTATACAAATTATTCTTGTATAGGTACCCTGGCCGCGATTGAGATCTACCCCAGCCAGAGAACTTCATTACAAGTGGCGCCCGAGCAGGGACGAGACAGGGAGAAAAACCAGGAAAAATAACACCCATATAAAGAGGCCATACTGTCCCGCGTGTCCGAGACTTAGCACTGTCGAATGAAATTCGACCGGACAAGCCCCAGAAACGAAGATAAATCAACTCATCGCCATTTATACCCTCTAGTTCGGAGCCGTGAGCTCAAAACGCGACGCACGCCTACAACGCGACCAAGTGCGGTCAAATTCACCCGATCCTGACCAGAAGGATCTATCTTTGCCTTTGAAACTTTGCTTTTTTCATCGTAATCATGGACAGCGACCAACAGAGTCCCGGTGAGTCCGTTCCACGTAGAATTAAGAACCCGGGGGTCGGTACGCGGTGGATTTACTCCCGCCTAAAAGCCGAATTATTAGCCTTTGCCGAAGAATTTGGATTCTCTGCCGATGGAGTCGTCGACGACTTGCGGCGCAGCTTTGTGACTTTCGTTAGGGACACAGAACAGACTCAGGAAACTTGGACCCGATTAGCCGACTTAGAGAGACAGTATCCGCTTCGCTCCGCCAGCCCTGCGCCTCCTAGTGAGGACAAGCCCAGTATCAGTGGCCTCTCGGTGCCCCCTTCACTCATGATTAATCCTACTCATTCGCCCGCGGCACGCACACGCCGCATGTCAACCACCGTCCAGGCCGTGCCCGGACCTACCGGCACCAGCCAGGAACCGAGTCCCGACCGGGCTCGACGAGACTTCACTTGCGTTCCCGAGCGGATTCGCAAGTGGGGCCTGCACTACGATGGGTATACAGATCCACTCGCTTTTGTAGAACAGGTCGAAAGCCGCGCACTATCCTACGGTATCGACTTAGGGGCACTTCCGCGTGCCATGGCAGAACTACTGACTAGTCGAGCAGACAAGTGGTTCCAAGCTAGCCGCCTCCAAGGGGCAGATTGGACCACGTTCCGGCGAGAATTCTTGGAATTTTTCCTTCCGCCGAGGTACCTCCAACGCTTAGACGACCGGATCCGCGGTCGCGAGCAGTTGGAAGGGGAAACTTTCAAGGACTATATGATCGACCTTCGAGTCCTCATGCGGCACGCAGGGTACACCGAGGCACAAGAGTTGGACCGACTCTACGAAAACGTCGCGCCGGAATATCAAATGTGTATTCGACGCAGCGAGTTCAGGACCATCGGAGAATTGGCACAGCTGGCCACAGAGTTCGAGGTGGTGAAGCGGCGTAGCCTTGAGAGGCACTCCACGACCACTAACGCACGGAGCGCATCAACACATGTGCCGCCGCCCCCCGGGCGGGCACATGCCCCAGAGACCGCAAGAGAGAGAAATCCGCCGAGGGCCGCTTTCGACTCCCCAGCCCCCGCGGCTGCGAGAGTAAACCGAGTGGTAGCCTCGGAACGCCGAGTCGATGTTCGCAACGCATGTCATACCTGTGGCGAACCAGGACACTTTAGCAACGAATGTAGGAATCCTCGACAATACTTCTGTTGGGATTGCGGGCGTCGCAATATTCGTACCGTCGACTGTTGCCGCCGTAATCAGCCGGGAAACGGAACGGGTCCCCACGACCGGCGGAGTCCGTCGGGGACCAATGTCGCTCGGAACAACCAGTAACCGCGTCGCTTAGAGTAGAGAGGGGGAGAATTGCCGCCGTCGTGGAGATAGGGGGTCATAGGCGCATGGCCACTATCGACACCGGGGCATCTAGGAGTTTTATTAGCCAAGAAGTCGCTGACATCGTTGGGCAGCCACATCAGTTTCAGGAGACATACACCCAAATCAACCTCGCTGATGCCTCCCAAGTAGAGGTGCGAAAACTTCTCCGAGCAGAAATTACCCTGGCACGAAAAACGGTGCAGATTCCACTGTTTGTTATGTCTGCCATGTTAGAGCCCCTGATCTTAGGTATGGATTTCCTCGCCACGATAGATACTACCATCCAGTGCGGGGCAGCCACACTCGTGCTATCCAGGCGCAGCCCTGCGGGAGCACCAGCACGCGAAATCTCCGGAACCGAGCCTCGAATCCCCTTGATTACCATGGGAAGGACCCATAATCACAGCCAACGAATGATAGACGGCGAGGAACCGCCAGACGCCAGAAGGGCGGAACCAACAGGGGTGCGGCCAGAAGAGCCCCACTTAGGAATCACATGCCACGAACCACGAAACACACAGGGAGGATACCCAGCGCCACACGAAGGAAATCACGACACAAGGAACACGGAAATGTTCACGGGAGCCAACACTAGCCCCGCCAGAGGAAACAATTACCACGCAGAAGATCAACTCCCAGGGAAGCCCATAGCACGCCACCAGGAGCCACACGCAGAAGATCAACTCCCAGGGAAGCCCATAGCACGCCACCAGGAGCCACACGCAGAAGAATATCCACTCCCAGGGGAGCCCCTAGCATGCCACCAGGAGTCGGACACCGGCAGCGAGAATGACCTACGAGTCCAAGAATTCCTCCGCGAGCAGTTGACCCAATTCGAGGGTATGTCCGGAGTGGCCAACATCGCCGAGCATAGGATTACCATTCGAGACGATCGGCCTATAAAACAGCGTTATTTCCCCAAAAACCCGGCGATGCAGAAAATCATCGACGAGCAGGTGGATGCGCTCCTTGAACAACACTGTATTGAGCCTTCACGCAGTCCACATAGCGCACCCTTAGTCTTAGTCCGGAAAAAGACCGGCCAATGGAGAATGTGCGTGGACTATCGACAGCTGAACGCGAAGTCCATCCCGGACGCGTATCCGCTGCCACGCTAAACCACATTTTAGAGAGATTAAGGAACGCGAAGTATATCTCCACGTTGGACCTGCGAAATGGTTATTGGCAAATACCCATGGAGCAGAGTAGCCGAGCCTGTACCGCGTTCACGGTGCCCGGACGGGGCCTATATCAATGGCGAGTCATGCCATTCGGGTTGCATTCCGCCCCCGCAACTTTCCAACGGGCCCTCGACAGCGTGATCGGGCCAGATCTCGAACCACACGCGTTCGCCTATCTAGATGACATCATCGTCATCGGGGCCAGCCTAGAGGAGCATATGAGGAATCTGAGTAAAGTTTTCTACCGCCTTCGGAAGGCGAACCTGCGTATTAACCAGGAGAAATGTTCGTTTTTCAAGCGAAAGCTGGCCTATCTCGGGCATGTTATCAGCGATCGAGGTATTCATACCGATCCTGACAAGGTAGCCGCGGTACGAAATCTGAGTCCCCCGACAAGTCTACGGGAACTTCGTCGATGTTTAGGTATGGCTTCATGGTACCGACGGTTCGTACCTAACTTCGCAGCAGTCGTCGAGCCTATGACGAATCTGCTTCGCAAAAATCAGCGGTGGAAATGGGAAACGGAGCAGCAGAACGCCTTCGATCGGCTGAAAGAGTTGCTAACCGACGCACCGGTATTAGCCTGTCCCGATTTTTCAGCCAAAATGACCCTCCAAACAGACGCCAGCCATTACGGACTTGGTGGCGTACTTACCCAAGAAGTCGGTGGACATGAACGCGTCATAGCTTATGTCAGCCGGAAACTTGACGCTGCCGAGCTGAATTCCTCTCCGACGGAGAAGGAATGTTTAGCGATCGTCTGGGGAATACGTAAGCTTCGCTGCTACTTGGAAGGCTACCGATTCGACGTAATCACCGACCACCTCGCGCTTAAATGGCTCGATCAAATCGAGAATCCGACTGGAAGGATTGCTCGGTGGGCCCTAGAACTACAACAATATCAATTCGACGTGCTCTACCGCCGAGGAAAATATAACGTAGTCGCCGACGCGTTATCACGACAGCCCCTCGAACATCTACAACGCATAGAGCCCGAAGAGCAGCGCTGCAAGTGGCTCCAACGAAAGATCAACGATATACGAGAGGATCCGCAGAAATTCCCGGATTATATCATGGAGAATGGAGAGTTATATCGACACCTCGGACACCGCCCCGATGACCAGGATTACATCCCTTGGAAACTTTGCGTTGCGGCCGAACATCGAATAAAAATTCTCCAGGAATGCCATGATGCGCTCACGGCGGGCCATCTAGGAACAAGGAAGACCATCCTAAGGATCTCGCAGAAATACTATTGGCCCGGGATGTTCCGCGACGTCAAGCGGTATATTCGACAATGCCTCCCGTGTCAAAAGTATAAGGTGGAACAACGTCAGCAAGCCGGCAAGATGTTAACTAGACAAGTCGACGAACCCTTTGGACTTCTTTGCGCAGATTTTGTAGGACCCCTTCCACGCTCTAAGGAAGGGCATACCATGCTGCTGGTTTTCTTCGACAGTTACACCAAGTGGGTCGAACTAGTACCACTACGGAAGGCCACCACGGCTACTCTTATCCGAGCGTTCCGCGAACGGATCATCGGACGCTTCGGGGCCCCCCGGAAACTGGTGTGCGACAATGGCACACAATTCACCAGCAAGGCATTCCGAGGATTTCTGAACGAAACCGGAGTAGAATTGCAGTTCACCGCGCCATACTGCCCCCGAGAAAATCCAACCGAGCGTGCCAATCGCACCGTGAAAACTATGATATCACAGTACGTTGAAGGGGAGCAGAACACCTGGGATAACTTACTCCCAGAACTCTCATTGGCAATCAACACTAGTGTGTCGGAGACAACGGGATACAGCCCGGCATTTCTAGTACAGGCTCGAGAGCCTCGACTACCAGGATCATGGTATGACAAAGTGACATCGGGATCCGGAATCCCGCCACAGACACCGAGCGAGAGGGTCGAGCGGCTGAGAGAGATATTCCAGATAGTGCAGAACAATCTGCAAAAAGCAAGTAGAGACCAAGGAAGGCAGTACAATCTACGCCGCCGAGTATGGAAACCGGCCATGGGATCACTTGTATTAGTTCGCCAGCACCATCTCTCTAAAGCCACCGAAGGGTTTGCGGCCAAACTGGCCCCAAAGTTTGACGGACCATACAAGGTGGTCGCCTTCCCGTCACCTAATGTAGTCCGCATACGACGCCCAGGCCAGCGAAAAGGCAGGCTTGCAAACATCGCTGACCTGAAGGCATTCCACTCGACACTAGACGAAGACCAGACGGACACTGACGAGGACGACGGGGTGGCTGAAGGTGCCGGAGAACGGCCCGGACCTTCCCTCATTCAGAATTCCAAACCTAATCTCAGTCAACATGATTAGAGACTCCGCCTCCCCACTAACTGACCCAAAACTACCGGAAGATTAACTCATAGCCCCTTCCACGATAAATACACTGACAACGTTTTCTATATTCGCAGTTCAAAACCCGCATCATGGAGGAGATGATCATTGTCATCTCCAGTGACGAGGAGGAGGCCGCGCCACCGACTCGCACCGCCGCCGCCGCCGCAGCCAGGATCCCCAGGGACCCACGTCTGCGCTCAGGGGCCACACACGCCGGCGCATCCAATGAGCGCCCGACAAGCGCCGCCGCGACTGCCGCACAGGACCCCTACCCGAGCCCCGCCGGATCCTTCGAATACTGCTCCAACAGTTCGGAGGGCCGTGACGAGGGGCAGTATGGTAGTGGGTCGGGGAACTGGACCGAGGAAGATGCCCCACCTCACAGCCCCCAATTCTCAGACGCGTCGGTCGACGATGACTACGCCCGAGCAGACGCATCGGATTCAGACAGCGAGCCCTTTTTTACTCGCCGGGAACCGCGAGCCGAGAGCCCTATGGAGGACACCTCCAGCAACCACCATTCCGACTCCACCGACGAGGGCCGCCGGAGCCCCTACGTGGAGGAGGCCCTCCATGTAGTCATGGAGGGAGATGACTACCGAGTGTACCAGGAGGGCTCCTGGATACACATCATACGCAACCACTGGACCGATATCGGGATTCAGCTCCCGAGGGACCCCACGGCCGACCCGATCGTGACATTCCCGCCATCGCCGTCGCAGCTGTGCATCGCCATGGCCACGGAGCCTCAGGAACCTGACGAGTGGGCGTTTGCCCTGGACGCGCCATCATCTCCGAGGTTGGCCCTGGAGCTGGCATCCTCGCCGCCACCACTGGTGGGCCGAGCATCACCGCCACGGGAGGAAATCGTCCCGGCCACGGCCATCCAGCCAACTCCAGCCGGGAAACCCATGTACTGGGAATCCGAGACCAGCGACGACGAGGACGAGGACGCCCCCCGCTGCCGACGCAGGGCAGCCTGTGCAGTTGCCGAAGCATCCAGGCCACGCCCGAGCCTGCAACCGCGCCTCAGAGGGCACAGCCCTCTTCGCGCCCCTTCGTATCCGGGGTATCAACCGGACCCCCTCACCGCCATCGCTCCACCGCCGGCGGGCATCGGCGCTGCAATGCCACCGCCACCGATCCCGATGCCGCCGATCCCGGGGTCAGCCGAGCCCCACGGGCTGCCGACGTCATCGCCGCCCACCGCAGAGACCCAGGCGAACCCGCCGACGCCAGCTCCATGGGCACCCGCACCGCAGGAGGCCGTCGAGCTGCCCCACCACTGGCGCAGCAACATCCCCAAGCACGAGGTGCCCGCCGAGGTATGGGCCGGCATCGAGCGGCGACTCTACGCGGCCCAATATTCGCGCCAGCGTTTTCGAGTCGCCACCGAAGAAGGGCTATATCAAGTAACCCTTAAGCCCACAGGAGACGGCCTCGTTTCCTATGCTCCCCGAGGAAGGAGGGGAGTGTGACGCCCCCTATAGAGGCGCCACAACTCTAGGATTAAGTCTAATATAAGTCATATAAATATACCTATACATAACCACCGGTGTAAATACTAGAAACTCTAGGACTAAGTCTAATATAAGTCATAACCTTAAATATAAAACCCACCCGTATGGCCTAAGAAAATCCCCTGGTCGTATGTTCTTTCGCTTGGGAAAATATCTGCATGGAAAGCCCTTTTCACATTTCAGCATAATCATATTTTCTTCCTTAAATTACGTCTAGCCGAACGATATATCTCGCCTCTGCACTTGTTCACACACACACATCCATAGCCATCTCGAACCGTGCACAAATCATAACCTCAAAGTTCTCGCATACACACATTCGCCCGTTTTCAGCCACCAACACATGCGCATTACATATTGCGTTGCACCCATACACACACGTTGCCGACACAAACCGTGCACGAAATATAACCTCCAAATCAAAGCA
The DNA here is from genome assembly GCA_035045905.1 of Drosophila anomelani. Classification (NCBI taxonomy): domain Eukaryota; kingdom Metazoa; phylum Arthropoda; class Insecta; order Diptera; family Drosophilidae; genus Drosophila; species Drosophila anomelani. The sequence continues at coordinate 110,618 of JAWNOO010000146.1, read as the reverse complement.
TGCACGCCTTCTCTCATTCTCTGTCGCACACACATTTCGTCATTCACACCGACACACAGTGCCCGACCAAAATTTGCACGAAACCTAACCCTAGTCTGCTCGCACACACACACACTTGTCCCCTGTTGACATCCAGCCGAGGAGATCTAGCACTTCGGCATACATACATACAAATCGCTGCCCTTGATAAATAGAACGCCTCATCTTCGCTGGAGAACATATTTTCTGGGTCGGGAGATTTTATTATAGCTAAATACTAAATTCTAAGTTAACAATTATCATTAATGCATACATTCACACACACACCCCGGTTCAGCAGGTGCCCCATAGGAAATGTACTCGTTCATACGCCAATATCTTCTCACTCCTACATGCGTGCGTGTACAGTCCGCGTACCCAATAGGAAATCGGCTACGCTGACGTGTGTATGCCAGTGCATGCATACGGCGCGCACCCAATAGGAAATCGGCTACGCTGACGTGTGTATGCCAGTGCATGCATACGGCGCGTACCCAATAGGAAAATTACAACGCTGCCGGCGCCTCCCTACTACCGGGAAACCTCGTGGTCCCGTCGGCCGCAGATAACTCCCGTGTCCAGCCGGAAGATTTTTCTGGACCCGGCCAGCCGTGTGTAGCCGGCGCCGCCGTCCACAGTCAGGCTCTGAATTTTGTTCAGAGGAATTCCGCCGCAGTGTCGGCCGCTGCATTCGCTGAAGCCCATTGGCTCGCCAGCCGTCATGAAACCTTTCGGTTTCATCACCAGTAGTTAGGCTCCGTGTCCAGTCGGAGAATTTCCGGGTCCGGTCAGCCGTGCCCAGCCGGCACCGCCACTCGCTTCTAGCTTCCGAGACCCGCCCGGGAGGAAAAGTATAGAATATTCGCAACCACCAACGAGGTGTGTGCCGCCGCCGCCGATCGTGCCGCCCCGGGCTCCCGCCCGTTCACCGACCCTTAGCTAGCCTCCGCGCCCAGCCTGAGGATTATTCTGGGCCCGGACAGCCGCGGTCATCCGGCGCCGCCACCCACAGCTAGCCTTCGTGACAAGCCGAAGGACCCACACTTAGACCCGACGCAGCGCCCGCACGGCGACCCAGATCATACCAGCAGCCAGCCATAGCCGCGTGGCTGCCCGAATCCCTAATCCTGTCCAGCTCGGACATCGTGGACTAGGATTCCGCCGGCACACCCGAAGCTGCATTTCCGGCCGAACGCGTGCCATAGCAGTCAGCTTCTGAGAGGGTGGTCGATAAGGCAGTGCAAGCAGTGGCCTGCATATAGGAACGACGATCGGTAAGGGGGAGTTGGTACATCGATAGCTTCTCGTGCCCTCCACCCAGATAGGTGATCCGAGGCCAACCGAGGCACCTCGATACATGAAATAGGGGTCGAATACACAGTCTAAACGCGTTGCCGACAGTATTTTCCCTCTAATTATGAAATTTCCTACTGTTAGTCCCACTTTATACAAATTATTCTTGTATAGGTACCCTGGCCGCGATTGAGATCTACCCCAGCCAGAGAACTTCGTTACAACGTTAAACTTTGCTTGCAATATAGTGACAGTTCATGCCAATCAGACCTACAATCGGATCTTTACAACTTCCAAGCATGGTGTCATGCTAACGATTTACATCTCAACAACTCTAAATGCAAACTAATGACATATTCACGTGTCACTCCCCAGCTTGCCACTTATATGCTTTACGATTGCTCTTTGGAAAGAATTTCTATTGTCGATGATCTGGGGTCCGCCTAGATCCTAAACTTTTTTCAGAACATATTTCCTGTATGGTTAACAAAGCCAGAGGCATGCTTGAATTCAGTAAAAGGCGGTCGAAGGAATTCGATTGTCCTTATGTAACGAAGACTCTCTTTACTTCGTTAGTTCGCCCTATATTAGAGTATGGTTCGTGCGTCTAGAATCCTAAATTCGGAGTCCATAGTAGCCGCATCGAATCTGTCCAAAAGAACTTTTTGCTTTTCGCCCTCCGTGACCTACCCTGGGATGCCAACTTTAGATTACCGTCTTACTCTAGTAGGCTTCTCCTACTTAATTTACCTTCTTTAGCTAACCGTAGGACGATGCTTGCCGTCGTCTTTCTACAACCTTTATTTTTTTAGTAGTTAACCATTGTAGGCGAGAGTTTGAAGTAAATGAACCCTTTAGGGTTTTATGTACTGTTTACAATCGCCTTTTTAGTAGTATTAAAGGCATTGGAAAGCCTTCAAAAACTTAATACTGTACTGTTGGTAGAACTTGCTCGCAGTGTATCCTAATTTTTTTCCTCGTCCTATTCTATTATTTCTTCTCTCGCGTCTATCCAGAACGCGTTCGTGCCGTACGTCACACGGCTGCGCCCCTCGGTCGGTTGGGCGGGAGGTGGGCGTGGGAACCCGCGCGAAAAAAAAAAAAATAAAAATAAAAATAAACCTATTATTTTTTTTTTTGTTAGTAAATTAAAAAAAAAAACATACCCCTTGTGATAAGACAGGCTTGGCCCGTGTAGTTCTTTATATAGAAGGGACCGGCATAGTTCAAGCCAGTATACGTGAAGGGGCGCAAGATGGACGTCCGTTCCACAATTAGCTCTCCCATGAGTTGCATCTGCATCTGTTTTGTGGATGACACATACTGATGATTATATGACGGACTTGACCAGAATCCTCACCCTCGGAATCCAGAATTTTGTCCGGATCAGGCGGATCATCAGATGATTACCACCGTGCAAAGTAATGCGATACGTAAATTGGACGAGTAGTCGAGACAAATTGCAGTCAAATTTTGAATCGGATTCGCAGTTGCAGTTTTTGGCTTTAAAGGCAATCTCAAGGACGAATTGTCTGCGCTGAGTGACGGAAACTGGGAGACGTTCGGCCGACGTAATCTCAGTAGCTGTCAAGTGATCTTCAAACGGAGACTGAATCTGCCGTGCGCACTGGATGAAGCAATAAAGATACACAAGGACTCGCAACGCTTCAAGAACATCTTCAGGGGTCGCCTTCACGACATGAACTTTGATTGCTCGCTCCTCGAGTTCAGTCACGGGGGCATCATTGCATGGAGCGGGCCACTTGCAGCGAGACCTCTGCATCCAGGCGGGACCGTGACACCACAGCTGGCTATCCGCAAGGTCCTGAAGCCCGACCCCCCGACTCTGCTCTGCTCAGAGCATATGTCTGCCCATTTCTGCACCTCGGTGAACTGGGTGATCTTGGTTACTCGGTTGGCCACGAACGTTGTGTGTGACACGCCGGCCTCAGCTACCAGGCGAGGACAATCGACGAATCCGTCCAACAGTACAGGCCCGCCGAGGCCCCAGGCATTTTTGGAAGGATGGCGGTGGCCATTTCGGACAACAACAAGGCCCCGCACAACTCTAGACGCGGGAGCGACACAGTTTTGACTGGAGCCACTCGCGTCTTTGCTGTTAGCAAGTTCACCATTACCGTGGACCCAACAATGGCAGCGCCGTACGCCTTCTGTGAAGCGTGGTTGATCAAGGCTGGATCGAACAATTTGGCAATTCGGGAGAGGACTTAACGCTTGGTGAATGAAGATCCCAAAGTCAATTCTGGAAGAATGAAGAATAGCTCGTCAGTCCTCGCCTTCCACCGCACGCCGTGTTTTCTGCATTGATTTCGAGGAAATCCCCACGATGGCGTAGTCGCTCGGAATGTAGGGCAAATGCCCTTGCTATTAGCCGTCCATTTCCTAAGTGGGAACACCCTGCCGAATCCAGTTCCCCCTCTCGCTTCCGAATCGCCACTTGCGCATCGGCTTTGTAGTCTGCCTCCGCGAGAAAGCCGTCGAAGTACGTGAACTGCCAAATTATTCGGCTTGCCTGCGTATACCTCTCCTCTTCGTCGTCGGCGAGCTGTAGCAGGACACGGATCGCTAGGAACCGGGCCCAATTGACTTCGAATGTGACCGTTTTTAGTTCGTAGGCGCGGATCTCCCCGGGATTGCGAAACAAAAAAATTGGAGCGGAGTGCTTTGTTTCTTCCCTAAATTGCCGATACGTCTTATCGATACATCGCCGATACATCGGCGTTGAAGACGAACCTAAAATATCGCCACTTTAAGATTTAAGACCGGGCCAGCGTTAAGAATGTCATTTAGCGGAACGGCTTGAAACTTTGAAGACCACCTGCACCTTGTGCTTTCGGTGACAGAACTGCTCGTCGAGAAACCTCGAGCCCAAGCCGATGAACTGGATCACCGAGTCATACCGGGCCTTTAGGGGGGATCCCTCTTCAGGAGCTGCACTTTACGCAGGAACTGTGTAAGGGCGAAGAATCGTGAAGACTGTGACGGTCTGCCGCCCCAGTTTCCCAGATAGCTCAGGGACGGCCAGGGTCCGCCTACAATAATGAGTCCGAGTGGTAGCTGAAAAGAGAAGAAGCCCGTTTCCCAGTGAGAACGCTGCGGAGAATTCGGTTAAATTAAATCAATTGGGGTTCTTTATTCAAACTTCGGGTACAGAGTTGAGTTAGTGATCTGGAACTCGGCGGCGTCGGGACTCGGTAGCGCCGTCTCTTCGGTCGTCTGGGCCTCACGCGTCTAAATGGTCTTCGTCTCAGCGCTAGCGGATCGCCCGGTGCTTGAAAGCCCTCCGAGAGCGCTAGTGGATCGCCCGGTGCTCGAAAGCCCTCCGAGAGATGGTTTGGACTCTAAAGTCTTCTTCTTCAGCGAGAGAATTCGGCAAGCCGAATTAGTTGCCGCGACTCGAAAGTCTATCGACTATGTATCGCAACCCAAATCGAAAGATTCGGGTCGCCCAAAAAATGACTTTGGCTGCTGACTACTGGAAGTGTGCTCCTAAGAGGCTTACTGCTTCCGATCGCTGTCGGCGGCTAAGTGATCTTCCAAGGCCAGTGGTCCGCTTTATATAGGCCCTAGCGTGGCCTAGTGTGCCCGCCGTTATCGCCGCCTAGTGTGCCCTTTTTCCGCCGGTGTGACCCTTTGCCGTCAGTGTGGCTGTTGGTTGGCGCGCCCGCGCATTCGAATTAAAAACCTTTATATTATGTGCGCGGCAAGCGTCACAAAGGATATCAAGAAAAAACCCCAAGCAAGGATAATTAAAAGAACAACGCGGCAAGGATAACAAAATAAACAATAAATAGATCAAGGATACCCGGACTGCGGGGAATTAACTAAATAAATCCGGCTACGGATAAAATAATACATATAAAAAAAATTAAGTCGAGGGTAAATAAAACACAGCAAGGATATAATTAAATAAAACATCGAAGGAATAACAATAAGATAACAAAACATACGGCGTGGATAATAAAATACAACAAGGATCAAGTGAAATATTAATTAAATACGGGGAATAAAAAAATAAATACGGCTACGAATAAAATAAAACAAATTAATAATATAACAAAGTTTAAAAAATAAATAAATTCGGCTACGAATAAAATAAAACAAATTAATAATATAACAAAGTTTAATAATAAATAATAAATAGCCCGGCCACGTTACTAACAAAAAAAACAACTAAACAATAAAATAATAAAATAACATAATTTGTAATAATCAACTAAATTACAACGCGCGGTACGATAGGAACAATCGGAAAACATCGGTTGGGAAAAACATCGGTTGAGAAAAATATCGATTAGAAATAAATAGGAATCATCGGATAAAAATAATCGGATCAGCTAATAAAGATTAATCAGACCAATCGATCGGGCCACATAAGGGAAAATACTAAACGATAAATACCTTCCATTTTTCAAATGCACCAAATCCATTGTTCCAACTGTCAATTCTAAACATTTTTCACAGGGAATAAGAAGAAATCCAAGTAGCTTTAGAAAACTATCGCGTAACTATCGCCAAAACAAGTACATCAAATTTTGATGTACACCGGATGTATACCGGATGTGGAACGAAATGAAACTATTTGGAACGAGAAATACATATAGAACATCCGTCAAACGGATGTGGGATGTTAGATGTAGCTGTGTGGGAATACCCTATTAGGCAATTTCAGCCTACTTACTTACACTCATTAAAACTGTACAAGTAGAATGAGTGATTCATTTGCCGTTTTGGGTACATTCATGCGTACCAGCTGAAATGGAAACTCATGTAATTAGAAGAGGTCACGAAAATCCGAACATTACATACTACATATACCTAAACGACCAATTCCGTTTGATACAATATATGTAGATCATTTTGGACCACAGCCCTCGGCTATTTCAAAAAAGAAACATTAATTAGTTATTATTGACGGATTTACCAAATTTGCAAAATTGTTCCCAGTAAATACAACGAATACTAAGGTAGGTGTATAAGGTATAAGTGGTGAGGCCCCCTGGGGCCTCCAATTAGAGCTAGGCTCCTTTTTGGTCCACTCCCCCTGTTCACTGTTTGTTGTTGCGCTAGTACCATCCCGATTCAGTGAGGAAGTTTAGGATTGCCGACAACTTCAGCTCTCCTACACTGTCCAGTGACTCTAACTGTCGGGCTCCAAAATGGCGTAATCTTTTGTAGTTTAGTGCCGGGCAGAAACATAGCAGGTGTTCCGGAGTCTCTTGCTCCGTTGTTTGCTTGCAGCTTCTGCAGGTCGTGTTGTGTGGCAGTCCCATTTTCATTGCGTGCGATCCAATCGCAGTCACCTGTGGTGACTGCTGTGAGCCTGCTGATATCCCTCTTGCTGTTGGATAGCAGCTCTTTCGTTCGATTTTTGTCAAAAGTCGGCCAACATTGTCTTGATCTTCTACACTCTGTCCTCCTTGACCACTCCTTGTTGGCTGTTTGCTTGAAATGGTCGTGGATTCTTGTCTGGATCGAGTTTAGGGATATTGGTATTTCTGCATCAGTGCTAGGCTCTACGGAGCCTGCTCTCGCTAGTTCATCCGCTTTCTCGTTACCTGGGATGTCGTTGTGTCCTGGCACCCAGGTTACTTGAACCGTGTTTTCGTGTGCAAGATTATTTAGGGCTACCTTGCTTTCAGCCACAAGCTTTGATGTGGTTTTCACGGAAGCTAGGGATTTGATAGCCGCCTGGCTGTCCGAGTAGATCCGTATGGTGGTATCGCTGAGTCCTCGTCTTAATGAAAGCTTAGCTGCTTCCCTTATGGCGAGTAGTTCAGCCTGGAAGACCGTCGCCGAGTCTGAGAAACTAAAGGTCTCTTCAATCCCCTAGTGCTCGGCGAAGATCCCAGCCCCTACTCCACAGCTCATCTTAGAGCCATCGGTGTAGAGGGATACCTCGTTCTCTACGGTTACTCTTCCTATGCTCCAGTCTTCCCTCGTTGGGTACGAGGTTGTGAAACCATTTCCGAAGTGCATCTCCGTTGTCATGTAGTCCGTTCTTACGTTTGTGTCCATTCTAATGCTCTCAAGTATCCTACCGTGACCTGTGCCGTATTCCTTCCAGCAGTAGCTTGCCTTCAGTCTTACTGCACTCTGCGCGGCAGTGTCCTTAACGAACAGTTCTATCGGCATTATGTTGAGGATGGCATTTAGAGCAGCCGCGGGGCATGAGCGTAACGCTCCCGTGGCTCCTGCGCATGCCGCTCTCTGTATTCTGGTGAGCTTCGCTATGTTGTAGGCTCTGGTTAGTGGTGGCCACCATACCAGGGCCCCGTATGTCAGAATTGGCCTTACTACCGCTGTGTAGAGCCATATAAAAATCTTTGGATGCAACCCTTAGTTGTTCCCAAACATTTTTCTGCAGGAGTAGAAAGCAATGCTTGCCTTCCTGACTCTTTCTGCAACGTTCTTTTTCCATGTCAGTTTTGGATCTAGTATCACTCCTAGTTACTTTGCCTGACCCGATAATGTTAGTTTCGTGCCCCCTATACTGGGCATGTTGAAGGCTGGAACCTTAGTTCTTCTGGTGAAGAGCACTAGTTCTGTCTTTGTTGGGTTAATGCCTAGTCCGCAGGTTTTGGCCCAAGTGTTTAGCTGCCCTAACGCGCCTGTCATTATGCCACTGATTACGTCAGGAAAGGGTCCTGATACTAGCAGTACTACGTCGTCTGCGTAGGCCACTGCTTTGATGCCTCCCATATTGAGCTCTTCAAATATGGTGTTCATATTTATTAGCCAGAGTAGATGTGACAGTACTCCGCCCTGAGGTGTGCCTCTCTTCACTGCTCGCGTGAGGTGAGTGCCACTCAGTTCAGCAGTGATCAACCTACTCGTCAGCATAACCCTTATCCACTCTCTGATGCCTAACAAGTTGAGGGAGCTCAGGATGGAATCGGCGTTTACGTTGTTAAACGCGCCCTCTATGTCTAGGAAGGCGGCCATTGTATACTGTTTATATCGTAGTGCCTTTTTGACGTAACCCACTACTACATGTAGTGCAGTCTCTGTCGACCTGCCTTTCCGGTATGCGTGCTGCGCATCCGAGAAGCCATCTTTCTCAAGTTTCTCTTGGATGTGAACATCCAGGAGTCTCTCTAGTGTCTTCAGGATGAAGGAGGTAAGGCTAATCGGCCTGTAATCCTTTGCTAGGATATGGCCCCTTCTTCCTGGTTTAGGTATAAAAACGACTTTCGCTTCCCTCCACTGGAGTGGAATATACGTCAGTCTAATGCAAGCCTTGTATATGGCTTTCAGCCATCTACAGATGCTGTCTTTGGCTGTCTGTAGCATTGCCGGTATTATGCCGTCTGGGCCCGGGCTTTTGTACCTTTTGAAGAAATCTATTGCCCACCGGATCTTCTCAGTGGTAATGATGTCCTTCGTTGACGTTTCTATTTGTGAGGTTCTTCGCCCTTCGGGTTTCTCTGATCTCTTGCAAGTTTCCTGGAAAGTGGGTGTCAACTAGCAACTCCAGCGACTCCTCTATCGTCGTTGTTGCCGTGCCGTCTGCCCTGTTAATCCTTTAGCGAGAATCTTGCTTAGTCTCACAGTATCTTTTACGCCTTCCAGTGACTCGCAGTAGCTCTGCCATGAGTCCTTTTTGGCCTCGTAAATCGCTTTTTTGTACGCTCTCTGCGCCTCCTTGTATGGTTCCCATTCCTTGGTACCATAACTGGTGTTGAAAGACTTCCGCGCCCTTCTCCTGAGATCGCTGAGCTCTTTCGTCCACCATGTTGGATACTTCTTCCTTGAGAATGTGATCTTACAAGTCTCTTGGAAGGCATTGTTAAGTATGTTGGTGAGGTCCTCTACTTCCTTGTCGAGGGCCTCAGGGGAGGATTGTACCTTTATCCTCCTGCTGCCAACTTTCGATTGGACAATTTCACTAAATTTGCCCCAATCCGCTTTACGTGGGTTTCTTTTTGGTACCTGATTGCTAACCTGTACCGCTAGATCGAAGAAGATATATCTATGGTCAGAGAAGGAGTGTTGGGTCGATACTCTCCAGTTCTCTACCTTGTAATTGCCCTGTTCAATCTGTAAGGTGATGTCACCTCTTCCCAGCCCTGGAAATTACCTGTGCTGGGAAAAATGAATGTCGGCGTCTTCCCTCTGTTACATATTGTAACGTTGCGACAAATTATGTTATCAAAAAGTGACTCACCTCCTTCATTTGTTTCCGAGCTTCCCCAGAGCGTGTGCCTTGCATTGGCATCGCATCCTAGCACTAGGGTCGTCTTAGTGCTTCAGCCCTTTGCAGCAGCTTGACCACCGGCTCAGGCGGGGCCGGTTCGTCATGGGCCATGTATGCCGAAGCTATCAGCACTCCGCTCCCATCCACCGTCACGAATCTGGCCACTGCTAGGTCAGGTGTGCTAAGATCGGGACAGAGATCGAATACTAAAGAAGTCAATGTTCGTTTTTCAACAAATTTTTAGTATTAGAGTTGACTACGTAGAAATATAAGTGATAGAGGTGTTTCACGTCATTAGAGTTTGCCAAATTTTTGTTCGAGAAGAATATTGAACATGTTAAAGTAGCTACTGCATCGTCACAAGAAAACGGTAAAGTAGAACGAGTTAATAGAACAGTAAATGCGGTGTTAGCTAAGATAACCGAACCAATTAAACATGAAGACTGGAGTAAACTCCTTATAAGTGCTGAATATGCCATTAATAATTCCGTGGTCACATAGAATTTACAGAAGGTGATTTTATTGTACACAATTGGCACAAATAAAAAATTTTTACCGAAATACAAAGGTCCATATGTCATTAAGAGAGTTTTACCAAAAGATAGATATGTTTTAAATGACATAGAAAACTATCAGATTAGTCAAATTCCGTGTGAAGGAATAGTAGAGCCGTGTCGGTTAAAACATATACTATCATGTATATTTCTTATTGTCAGGATGGCCGAGCTGTTAGCACTTAGCATTCAGCATTTAGCATTTAGCATTGAGCATTTATCATTTTATGTTCCAATTCCAATTGTTTTAAACTACATATAAATTAAGATAAGAACTGCGATCGATCGAAGAGCATGTGATATAAAAAACAATTGGCAATAAGAAATCTGTGAGAAATAAAAAGATCAGTGAAAATAATACTGTAGCCGGCCAGTTAGTATAAGTATGCTTTGGTCACACTAATTGAGAGTACGCTCGGCTGTGAGAGAGCATGAGAGAGACTTGCTAGAGAAGAAGGGTAGTTTGTAAGTTTGCATGAGGAGAGGAGATGACTTTGAGAGAAGAACTGAAGATATTAGGACGTAAAAACTGAGAGAGAAGAAAGAGTTAAGAACAAAGAGAAGTGTAACAAGTAATAAAATAAAAGAAGAAGAACAAGAAATTAAATAAAGTTAAACAACATATCATTCGGCTACAATCTCAGAAGTGGGATCGAGGAATTTTTTTTTTCTTTGTGTGCGTGAACGAGACAGAAAATGGATTTGGACATCAATAAAGTGTCTGTGGCGCAGCTCAAAAAATGGCTAGAATGTTTAAACAGGTCTACCAAAGGGTCAAAAACAGACCTTTACTCCAGATTATGTGCGATTCCACCCGAAAGCTGAAGAACAAGAAATTAAATAAAGTTAATCAACATATCATTCGGCTACAATACGTCATCAGATTCCTACATTTTCTGGAAAATACGAGGATTGGAACCAGTTTAGTGATCTGTTTTTAAGTTCAATAGACAACAACGACAAGCTTTCCAAGTGCCAAAAGTTTTATTACCTGAAATCTTATTTGGATGGTGAAGCCCTGGCCCCAATTAAACATATTGTCGTTTGTAACGATAATTACCAAGACGCATCGTAGAAATTTGCAAATCCGTATAATAAGAAAACGCTTATCGCTCGATCTTTTATTCAGAATTTTCTGTCGTTGCCTACCGCTAACAATTCAAATATCGCTGAGGTACGTAAGGTAGTTGATTCCGCCGACGAATGTATACGTGGCCTACACGCGCTGAACTGTAACAGCCGCGATGTGTGGCTAATTCATATTTTGCTTTCAAAGTTAGGCTCTGAAATCAAACAAGCCTGGGCCAACTGTAATCTGTCGGCTAAGGAAGATGTCACCATAAATGATTTATTCACTTTTCTTTTTGCTCATTGTGATACTTTGGAGTCTTGTCAGGATTTACACGCAATACAACCGTCAAGACCAGCCCAGAGTAGACGCCGCCAAGTCACCTATCATGCAAGTGGATCTAATCAGCAGTCCCGCGACTGTATTTATTGTCAAGGACGGCACAATATAAATGCATGTGATGAGTTCAAAGCCCTGGATGTATTAGAGCGCCGCACATTTGCCAGAGATACTAAGCTATGTTTCAATTACCTCAGTCGATCGCATCAAGTCAGGGACTGCAACTCATCGAACACTTGTCGTCATTGCAACGCTAAGCACCACACGTTGGTCCACCCGGTTGAGTCAAGATCGATTCCTTTGGCTCCTGCTCATCTGTCTGCTGCTGAAGTAAATACGGAAGATGAAGTTGCTAATACTGCCGCTGTTAGTCATCACACTCTGGAAAGGGCTAACAATCAAGCCTTACTGCCAACTATTCTTGCCAATATAATGGATATATGGGGCAACAGGACCACATGTCGGTTATTGCTCGATACTGGATCGACAATAACTATGGTAGCCGAGTCTTTCATCCAAAGGATTGGAATTTCACGCACGCATGCTCTATCTCGGTCGTTGGTGTAGGTGGTAACCCAGCAGGTGTAAGCCGAGGATGTGCCAGCTTTACCCTGCTCTCAAGAACCACTAATGCAATACTGGAAGTCTCTGTTCTAATTATAAGTTCCCTGACTTCTTTGTTTGGAGCTCCAGGAAAAATCGACGTTATTCTGGGCGCTGATCAACTGTGGAACATATATACTGGGAATCGCCGAGAGTTTGGTATTGAATACCCTATCCCACTACATAATAATTTCGGTTGGGTTATTGCAGGCAGTTTCAATGATTGTAACGAAGCAGGGATGTACGCACAAGCACAAGTAAAGCAACAATTGACTTCAGTGATCCTGCAATACAACACTTTCTTGCAACGCATTCTCGCAGAGAAGATTGTGTATACATTGTTCAGTACCAATTTAAGGAGCCCACTACGCCAATTGGCTCTACGTTGCCAAAGGCTTTAAACAGCTTCGCCGCTTTAGAACGGAAGTTTCGGATGACTACTCGAAAAGAGGTCACATGGAATTGATGCCTGCAGCTGCACCGGCTGAAGATCCAGCACACTGCAATTACTTGGCCCACCTAGCAGTGTTTAAACCGTATATTACCACCACAAGCTGCTCAGTGATATTTGACGGCTTACGGAAGGATTCCAAGGTTCGAGTTCTTGCGATCGACTATGCCGATTTGTACCCGAACGCTGCTGTCATTCTAAACAGAAACGCTTACGTTGATGATTTTCCTACTCGATGCGATAAACGTAAGGATCTCATTGCACTCAAAGATGAATTGAAGCTCAATTCAAACTTTCAAAGTGGAGCTCAAACTGCTGCGTCCTTTTAAAGTCCTTACCACAGATAAATTGTGAGTATCCTCCTGACGCTTTTGAACAGAACAGTTCTGCTGGAGTTGATAAAGTTCTGGGACTGCGTTGGGAACTAAGGACTGACTATATCTTCTTCAAGCTAGAGTCCCCTAGAATTACAACAACTCTAACCAAGCGTACTTTGCTTTCAGAACTAGCCAAAATCTACGGTCCTCTGGGTTTAATTGCACCAACAACTGTCTTGCTAAAGATTGTTTTCAAGATAGCTGGCTGAGTTCCGTCGAATGGAATGAGGTATTACCCCTTCAATTATGTACATGGTGGCAACAATTCGTATTTCAAATGCACGTACTGGAAACTTGTCGAGTTCCTCGTTACATAGCAGCACCATATCAATCAATTGAACTGCATGTATTTGCCTTATCTCAGGCATATGCAGCTGTCATCTATAGTCGCGTCGAGGTCAGCAATGAATATGCTGTCAAGCTGATAATGGCAAAAACATGCGTGGCACCTATTAAGCCAATTTCCATTCCTCGTCTTGAGTTAAACGCAGCTCATTTACTTTCGAAATTGATTTCACTGGTCAAGGAATCACTAACTATTCCTATTTCCAGAATCATTTGTTGGTCAGACTCTGAAATAGTCTTACATTGGCTATCATCATCTCCACGGACTTGGAATACATATGTTTGCAATGAGATTTTAAAGGCATGTCCACGTAGCTGCTGGCAACATATTAGAAGTGGCGAGAATCCTGCTGACTGCGCATCGCGAGCAATACTTGCGCAGTAGCTAATAAACATTTAATTGCATAAACAGCCGCCGATATCCGATCCAATCTATTTACATAGACCGGCTAACGGAAAGTGCAAGTGTCAGCATAACTGACACGTGCAAGCTTCATGTACATACATACATGTTTATGCATATTCCCTAGCGCTCAAACTTTAGCGAGCATTCTTTCATTTATATACTTAAGAATATATATACGCTTCTCTCCGCTGCGGCTGTTGGCAGCGCAGCTACGAGACAGAGCCTTTGTTAGGAACTATTGTAAGAGAAGATACCCTTAAGCGGTTGAAGCGGCACCCTTGCTGCGCAACGACTAAATAAATTGGTCATGAATGTATCTCAACCCGTGGTCATCTTTTAATCCTCTACAAACTGTGCAAAACCTATTACAACATGTGCACTAATTATGGTACCCCAAATCTCTGGATCAATCCTATTACATGGCGACCGTGACTTCGAATTCGGACTTTGAACTAATCCTTGGACTTCGGATGGATGGATTCGTCAGCAAACTTGGAAAGAACATGCAATCTGAGTGAGTCAAGTGTGATCAGACGCGGAGGTGTTCAGAACAAAATTTAAGAGCGTATTTTTTTGGATGCACTGCGTTGCAAAATTTTTATTTATGTATCTTTAACATGTTGTTGTAAAATGGAACCATTTTTGTCCGATTAGCAGTATAGCCCTTAAAGCTATACAAAACCTCAGGCATGATATTGTATTGTATTGTAAGCTCAATTTATTTTTGGCATCCAATAGGATGTGCTACTCTGCCGGTTTGGTCGAGAAGATGTATACTTAACTTTTTATTTATCCAAAGTATGTATGTGGATGTATGTCTGATCTGTATGTATTATATGGCGTAATATCTCATCTTATTGAATGTTAAACCAACGCTTATTATCTTATTACATAATGAAGAGGCAAGTTAGGCCCGTTTTTCTTTGCATTAATTAATGTGTTATACCATGTGGTTACCTCTAATAGGATATGTAGTACGATTATTGTGTTATTGAAGAAGTATGGCCGCTGTATCTGTAGTAGATGGTCATCATTGAACCTCATGTCTGTTTACTTACTTATTTGTCTGAACATTGATCTATTGTTACCCAAGACGAACGTCCGTCGGGTATGGCGTCTACTCACGTTTCTTTTATAGCTGAGTACGATTGGCTTTTTTTGGTTTTACAATTTGTATAAGGGTCAGAGCTAGGCAGCCGCTGTTTCCGCTCTGAGCTCGTAGGAGATTCTTAGAAGTTGTGAGGGTATTTTACAACTGAAAAGCCTTCCCAATAAAAGACTTTTATTAGCTGAGGTTTCGTAAGAAACTGAATTTATTTCGAGATAGACCCGATAGGAAGAGTGGAAGACTTAAAAAGGGAACTATCGGCATTCTGTAAAAATACGGACCATACAGAAAGCATAAGACAGAGGCTAGCAACCTTGACAGAAAGATACAAAAAGGAGAAGAGCCCAAGGAAGGAGAAACAAGGAAGGAAGGTGGATGTGGAGACCATTGATCGGGTGCGAGGATAGGGGATTAGGTACCAAGGAGTAACAAACCCACTGGAGTTCCTGAAAAAAAATAGAACAGTGGGCGAAGGGGTACGGGATGGAGATGGACCAGTTGATCCAAACCATGCCATTCATCCTCGAGGGACTCGCAGCCGATTGGTGGAACACAACGCCAACCGAGATCAGATCGTGGGATCAATTGAAAAAGGAGCTGCAAGCGTACTTCCTGCCACCGAGGTACGAAGAGCAGTTGGAACAACAAATCTCCCAAATGCGGCAACGAAAGAACGAACCAGTAAGGGAGTATGCTACCGAATTACGAAAATTTATGCGTTTCACGAAGCTCTCCGAGAGTGAGAAATTGGACAGGGTGTAAAAGAATTGCAGGAGCAAAATAAAATTATACACCCGGAGAAACGGGTTTAACACGTTAACAGAGTTCTTAAATCTGGCAGAGGAGGTAGAAGAGATTGAAGCCACGGAGGGCGCAATACGGCCGGTACAGCAACAGCAGATAAAACAAGAGATGTGCTTCAGATTCGTGGGCATGGGTCACGCAGCACGCAATTGTGGTAATCCACCGAGGCTATTCTGTTGGGTCTGTGGGAAGAACGGAATAAGGACTACACAATGCTGTCGGGCACCGACGGGAAACGCGTAAGGCCTGAGCAATTGAAACTGGCAGCTCATGCCACACACCAAATGCCAGACCCGAGAGACGATTTAACGTGTGACGGATTTCAAATTGTGGCGAGGATCGGGTTTGGAGAGAGAACAGTAAAGGGGGTCATAGATACAGGAGCATCACGGAGCGCGATCACCTAGAACTCGTACCAAGACCTCCGAGAACACGGAAAATGGAGCGGAGTTCGAGCGGAAATAACACTCGCCAACGGGATGAAGCATCGGGCGATAGGAGAATTTCACGCCGAGATCGGGTTCGGAGGAGACCGGATCGAAATTTCGTTCATGATTATGTCGGAAGTAGCGGGCGGCATACTGTTGGGGATGGACTTCCTGGCAGGGGCAAAAAGCGTGCTAAGATGCGGGAATCTCGAGTTGGAAATTAAGGAGGCGGGAAGGGGAAACGACGAGGCAATGGATGTAACGTAGGCACCGGAGCAGGGGGACACGCTGGAGGAGAGAATAGAGGACTTCCTACGGGAACACAGGCAAGTATTCGAGAGGATGCAGGGGGTCAGTCACGACGCATAAGATATACCTAACGGACGATAAGCCAATTAAGCAGAGGTACTACCCAAGAAACCCAAAGTTACTGTCGCTGGGGCTGATAGAAAGGTCAAGGAGCCCATATAGTGCACCCGTGGTACTGGTCAGGAAGAAGAACAACGATTGGCGGATGTGCATCGATTATCGGTTACTAAACGATAAGACCGAGAAAGACGCATATCCGGTGCCGCGGATGAACTTTATCCTGGACCAACTGCGGGAAGCAAAATACATAAGCACGATAGACCTTAAGTCAGGCTACTGGCAAATCCCGATGGACCGGGGCATCAAACAATATACAGCATTTACCGTACCAGGACGAGGCCTGTTTCAGTGGAAAGTGATGCCGTTTGGACTCACTACAGCACCCGCAACGTTCCAGCGGGCATTGGACACAATTATTGGGCCAGAAATGGAACCCCATGCCTTTGCGTACCTGGACGATATCACCGTGATAGGGCTTACTAAGGAAGAGCATCTCTAGCGGCTACGAGAAGTGTTTAGACGGCTGCAAGAAGCAAACCTCAGGATAAACCCGGATAAGTGCCACTTCTTTCAGGAAGAGCTAAACTATTTGGGACACGTCGTCAGCAATCAGGGCATTCGGACAGACCCGGAAAAGGTGGCAGCGATTCAGGAACTACCAGCGCCGAAATCCACGAATGAAGTCCACAGTTTCTTGGGGATGGCCTCGTGGTATAGACGGTTCGTGCCGAACTTCACAGAGCGAGCCGGGCCGCTGCAGGAACTGATCCGCAAGGGGCAGAAGTTCGAATGGACCGATAGACACCAACGCGCGTTCGACGGCTTGAAGGAGAGCCTAACACAGGCACCAGTCTTGGCATGTACGGACTTCTCGAAACGGTTCAGGTTGCAAACAGATGCGAGCGACTTCGGATTGGGGGCAGTCCTGACGCAGGAGGCGGAGAACGGGGAACACCTAATCTCGTTCGCAAGCCGGAGATTGAGTAAGACAGAGCAAAACTACAGCGCGACGGAAAAAGAGTGCCTGGCCATTTACTGGGGCGTCGATAAGTACAAAATGTACCCCGAGGGATATCCGTTTACATTGGTGACGGATCATATGGCACTAAAATGGCTGAACTCGATCAAAAACCCTGCAGGGAGAGTCGCCAGGTGGACACTGGGTTTGCAACCGTACCAATTCGATGTGCAGTACAGAAAGGGGAAACTCAATGTGGTAGCGGATGCCCTATCGAGATTGTTGCGGGTAGAAATCGAGGAATTGAGACACCAGGACGACTGGAAAAGGCAGAGGATGGAGGAGTTGCGGAGAGAGCCACATAACGAGGAGTACCAGATGTCGGACGGGCGGTTATACAAACGACGTGAACAAGTGAAACCCCAACAGCGGTGGAATCCTGGATTATGTCCCTTAAGGACATTCGATACATCATTTGAAAGGTACTGCATCACAGATCGCAAATAAGTTTTTGTAATAGTCCACTCGGATTCCTGGATTATATCCTTTAAGGAAATTCGATACATTGTTTGAAAGGTACTGCATCACATTCCACTCGGTTCAGAAGTTATTCGCATTCAATTTTTATTTTCAATTTTTATAATAAAATTTTATATTTTTATTTTAATTATAAAAATTGAATCATAATTTTTATTTTTATGTTTTTTCATAAAAACTGAAAAATAATTCTTATTATTAATTATTACTATACAAAAAGAAAGTAAGTGTTATATTTAAATTTTAACAATAGAAATCGAAATTAAAGTTTGTGTTTTCGGATTCACCGTTAAAAAAATATATATGTGTCCTTTTCCCACTCCCCGAAAAGGCTTTTTGTGGTTCAATTTTTTTGAATTCATAAGTCTTATTTGTGGTCCCTGATTTAAATGGAACATGGTTCGGTACCTTAGAGGGATCTTAGCAATATGGCCTAAAGACCCATCTTTTTTTTTGGTTCGGCCATAAAAAGCGAATTACTTCCAAGTGGTACGTAAGGAGTGGCGAATATATCGCGGGGCAAGAGAATCTACAAAAAGAGAAAGAGGAATGTTCCTCTATAGGTGAACCAAATCGGGTCGTGAGATTAAAAAAAAAAAAAACACGAGTCAGGGAGAAGCTAACCTATACTCTCCATAAGTACATCTATCTATCTTGATTTCACTCTCATCGCCGTCTCTCACACACAAAGCAATCGACCACCAGTACAGTCAACGGAATCATAGTCAGGAGTTCGAACGCAATCGTCGCCGAGTCAACACGTTTTACTGATCCGAGTTTTCGTCATCACCGTCAAACAAATTTAAACCATCGCCTTATGCGTCGTTTCGGTTTCCCATCGCTTCGCTGGGGCATTTACTAACACGTCGAAACATTTATTTTCGCCGTCGAACTTCTTTAAGCTTCGTTTGACCCTCGCTACTAATTTTCCCCACTGTATAGCAAATCTTTCTAATTCTTGGGGGGGTATTACTGTTGCATAAACATGGGTGCACATTGGATCTCGTATCTCCGCAAGCGGGAACTGGAGGCGATCCTTATGGAGTTTTCCCTGGACACGACAGGAAGTGTAGAGGAAATGCGAAGCCGGTTGGCTGCATTCTGTAATCGTGAGGATCACGTACTGGATGTGGCAGAGCGACTACAGAAATGGGAAGGCGAGATTCTGGCCGCGCTCAGTGAGAGGAAACAACGGACGCCGAGTCCCCATCCACCAGGTCCCACGAATCTTCAAGTTCCAGCACGTGGAAGCAGCAGCACTACCGATATAGTAGGCGGGACATTTTTCCCAGGAAAGCTGAGATGACAGCAGCGACTCTGGCGGAAAAGTTACGGAGTTGGAGAATAACTTTCGATGGGACAACGGACCCGATCACGTTCATCCTCGAGGAACGAGCGTACGAAGTCAACTTGGAAAGAATGCAACTGGCCATCCCAGGGCTCGTGACAGATACGGCCGAACACTAGTTTAGGACCAGCCAGCTACTGGGAGAATCCTGGATAAATTTCAAGAAGACGTTCCTTGACTTTTTCTTGCCACCGAGGTATTTTCAGCGACTTGAGGATGAAATCCGCACGAGATACCAACGACAAGGGGAACCATTTAAGCAATATCTCGTAAACATTCACTTAATGATGCACAGAGCGGGATACAACCCGGAGCAGGAGTTGGATAGGATTTATGAGAATCTCCAACCAGATTATCAACTATTTACTAGGAGACACGAGTTCACGACATTGGAACAATTGACTGCTTTAGCAGTCAACGACGAGGTCACCCGGGATCGAGACACAGGAAGTCATGCGAGAATGCTGGCCGAACGGCAGCCGCCGCCGAGAATAATGGGCCAAGGGAGGCCGTCATATCCAGAAGCACCACCGATGAGTCTCCATAATGTTACGCGGTCACCTGGACGAGCACTAATACCAGCTGCTGCGGTCTCGGAATCTGTTTTCAGGGTGGGGAACGTGGCCATGGTACCAAATTTCAGGTTAGCTTTCCGGAATTGTGCTCAGGAGGGGCATTTTCAATACGAGTGCCGAAATGCCAGAGTTCTCTTCTGCTGGGAGTAAGGTCGCTGAGGAATACGGACTAATAAATGTTGCCATCGCAGTCGCCCGGGAAACGAGAGGAGTCTTCGCCCACTCGGGGAGCGGCCGGAGACTGCAAGAAGGAGTCCCCGGAATTAGGAGACGTATTCCAGGTGCATCGCGAAAGTACAGATTGAGGTACAAGTGTTCAACGCAACCATAGACACCGGAGCCAGCCGGAGCTTTGTGAGCAAAAGAGTCGTTCAACAAGTGGGAACACCACATAACGTACGGTCGGTACGCACCCAAGTCAGCCTTGCCGAAGGCTCACGCAAGGAAATAACCCAGTCACTGGTAGCAGTCACTGGTAACAGTTCAGTTGGACCAAGGTTGGGTCAAATTTCCACTCTTAGTTTTACCCTTAATCATTTTCTCTGCGGAGTGTCCGCAACTCTACAATATGGCCGCGTTTCACTTCAGCTTAACCCTCTTCTTGCAGCCAGTACTAAAAATAATTTAGTTCTATCCCCTCTTTTGATAAACGAAATCTCCCCGAAGCCGATCGACAACCTTAAAACAGCAGTAGCAGAGCCAACGAGCAATAAATCGTGGTGCAGAATGCCAGCTGCACCGACTAACAGGATTTTATGCCGACGCTAGCGGCATAGGTCTGGGAGCCGTTCTAACTCAGAAGATCCAGGGGAAGAACGCGTCATCGCGTTCGCCAGCCGACGTCTCATTGCAGCTGAAGAGAACTATTCAGCTACCGAGAAGGAATGCCATTATCTGGGCCATCAGAAAGCTCAAGTGCTAATTAGAAAGATATCGATTTGAAGTGATAACGGACCATCTCGCTTTAAAATGGCTCAACTCAATCGATAGCCCCACCGGTCGAATCGCACGATGGGCGCTAGAATTGCAACAGTACCAATTTGAGATTACGTACCGACGCGGGAGCCAGAACCTCGTCGCAGATGCGCTGTCACGACAGCATCTGGAGGTACTACATATGATTTGGGAAAATCCACCCTGTTGCACCTGGCTTCAGCGAATGAAGAAACTTGTTCAGGACAAACCTAAAGATTTCCCGAGAATCAGCAGTTATATCGGCATATCGGATCCTGACCCGACGACGAAGACTCAGTGCCTTGGAAACTGTGTGTGGCTAAAGAACAACAGCAGCGAGTGCTGTCGGAATGTTATGACCAGCCCACGGCGGGACATCTCCGCATCAGGAAAACAAACACCAGGGTCGCCCAGAGGTATTACTGGCCGGGACTCTTTCGAGACGTAGCCTGGTATTTTAGCAAATGCGACACACGTCAACGCTTCAAGGTAAGCCGGCGGGTAAGATGTTCACCAGGCAGATCAGTGAGCCCTTTGACACTGTCTGCGCGGATTGTATTGGCCCCTTCCGCGGTCCGCGGTCCGCGGGAACAGCATGCTTCTTATACTTTTTGATGCCTTTTCGAAATTGGTTGAGTTGGTACCCTTAAGAAAAGCCACTTCGGCGCATCTGGAAAAATCTTTTTGCGAAAGGATTCTGAATCATTTCGGGATCCCGCGCACCATTAATAGCAGCGTCTCGGATTCCACCGGGACTAACCCATGTTCCGAGTTCGCTCGTGGCGAAAGCGAAATTGCTGCGAGATATATTCAAGGTGGTCCAGGAAAACACCCAGGGGGCTTCGCTGGAGCAGAGGAAGTACTATAATCTGCAAAGACGTTAAACCCACAGTAGGATCGCTGCTGTTCGTAAAGCAGCATCACTTGTCAAAAGCAGCGGATAACTTTGCCGCAAAGCTAGCACCTAAGTATGAGGGACCATGCAAGGTTATCAAGTTCATCTCGCCCACCATAATACGCCTGCAACACTCATAGTAAGCATCGCAGAACAGCATCCCTTGGAGATCTGAAGGAAGCAGTCACCCGCTCCAAGGCAGCACAGCATCGAGAAAACCAAGCCACTAGAAAATTTAGCCGTCGAGTGACGCTGGCCAAGGCAAGAGCCAAATCGGAATACTGTGACAGGAGCCAAAACTGAGTCAGCGGGGGCCACTTGCTGGAGGGTGCGCCTTCCTAACGTCCCCACCCTCCTAAGGGGGAAATTCAATGCTCCCAGTGCCTGCATTCTGTAACTCCTCTAAGACTAAGAACTAATTACGTCTAAAACCCTCTAATAATACTTTGTTTCCCCACAGCCATGGCGTCGAACTACCCCGACTGGATGGTACGATGCATCGAGGAGGCCATCGGGCCATGTCCAGGTACCCTGGAAGACGTGGAAGCTGCCACGCGACCGGACGAAGACACCATCGGTCAACTGGCCGCCAACGAACATTGGCTCCACGTGCGGGGGGTTGAGAGCAGCGGGACAATTGCCCTAGTAGAAGGACTCGACCCTAACGGAGTCCTCCTGGAATATCCAGAGAACAAGGACGAGGGCGGCGACGGCCAAGCCACACCCACCCCGCCTGTGGTGATCATCATCTCAGACGAAGATGATCCAGCGGAGTCGCCACCGACTGCCACCGGCGGCAAAGCGGGAAGAGGAAGCCTGGAGCCCGCGGACGACAGCCTGTCGGGGGAGGTGAGCAGCGTAGAACCACCTTCACCCAAGGGGTGTCGGCGCAGAGAAAAAGCCAGCCCACAGCGAGGACAGACCCACCAGGACCACAGGGCGAGGGCTACGCAGGCCTGGGTCGAAGCATAGATCAAGGAAGGGGATGAGAACGAGGTGATGACGGTCTTGACCCCCTGCAACACACTGCTGGACCAGGCAGCTGCTGTCCCACAAGTCCCCGTTGCCACAGAAGACGACGAGAGCATTTGCGAGCTGGGCAGAGAAGGAGGATCGCCTCAACGACAGGGCACAAGCAGGAATATCAACGGCCTCCAAGCCGCCACCGCGTCCAATCTGAAGGTTTTATGCACTGTGTTTTTTCTTGTTGACCTGTGCTATCGCCAAATTAATAAAAAACTCTTGTCTGATAAATTTCTGCTCCCTAGAATAGATGACATTTTAGATCAACTAGGTACAGCAAAATACTTCTCATGCCTTGACCTAATGTCAGGTTTTCATCAAATTGAACTCGAAGAAAGTTCACGGGATATTACATCCCTTTCGACAAATAATGGTTCGTATCGTTTCACGCGATTACCATTTGGTTTAAAAATAGCGCCAAACTCCTTTCAGAGAATTATGACTATAGCTTTCTCTGGTCTAAAACCTTCGCAAGCATTTCTTTATATGGATGACTTAATAGTCATTGGTTGCTCTGAGAAACATATGCTCAAAAACTTAAATGATGTTTTCGTGAAATGTAGACAGCACAACCTAAAGTTACATCCTGAAAAATGTTCATTTTATATGCATGAAGTCACTTTCTTAGGACATAAATGCACAGATACAGGAATCTTGCCCGACCACAAAAATACGACGTAATTCAAAATGGTCCAGTCCCACATGATGCGGACAGCGCTAGAAGATTCATTGCATTTTGCAATTCGTACAGACGTTTCATAAAGAATTTTGCTGAATACTCCCGTGATATAACACGATTATGTAAGAAAGATGTAAAATTCGAATGGACAACAGAATGTCAAAATACCTTCAAACATCTTAAATCAGCATTAATAAACCCTACTCTGTTGCAATACGCAGATTTTAGCAAAGAATTTTGCATAATCACAGATGCAAGCAAATAAATGAGAGCGAGAAGATGGCAGAGTGAGAGCTTTGCGAGAAGCGAGCTACAAAAACAAAAAAAGTATAAAAATTGAAAATAAACGGTAATTTATGTCAGAATACAACAAAAAAATCGGAGGCTCTAAGCAAGTTGAAGTTTGCAAACTGCTTTCTCGCTTTGCTCTCGCTTTATCGCTTGAAATCGGCACTCGCTTCGCTTCCAATCTGCCATCTTTCGAGCGATTGAAAAAGGTTGCAGTGGTTTATCGCTCGTTCTCGCACTCTGACATCAGCCTAACTCAAAACTCAAAAAATGGACTACAGCTTCCAGTTGCATACGCATCAAGATCCTTCACGAAAGGTGAAAGCAACAAGAGCACTATAGAACAAGACTTAGAAGCTATTCATTGGGCAATAGCACATTTCAGACCATATATTTATGGTAGACACTTCACTGTCAAAACAGACCACAGAGCACTACCTACTTATTTTCAATGGTATTCCCTAGTTCCAAACTAACACGAATGAGACTTGAATTAGAGGAATATAATTTTACGGTAGAGTATTTAAAGGGCAAAGGTAACTATGTAGCCGATGAGCTACCTCGCATTACTATCACAGATTTGAAAAAGATCTGAAAGTCACTACAGGAAATCAAAGTAAACAGAAAAATTGCTGCGCAGGAATTGAAAATGAAAAAGTAGATTTGCACACGCAAAGTCTTACTAAAGCACCTAAGCCCAACGTATAAGAAGCCATTGTAAATGACGAAGTACGAAAAGTAGTGACCTTACGAATAACAGATTCCCTATGTTTACTAAAACAAAGGAAAAAGGTTATATATATATAGAATTGACGTTAGCGATATGTACACCAATGGAACCCTTGACTTAGGTCAGTTCTTCCAAAGGATTGAAAAAAAAACCGGTATACTCAATATCAGCCAACTCAAAGTAGCACCGAACGAAAAGATCTTTGATACAATCTCAATAAAATCTTTTAAAATTATGGGATATAAAATATTACAATCTTCAAGAGTAGCGCTACTCAAGCCGGTGACTCTATTATCAAATAATGATAAAGAAAAAGAAGAAATACTGTGTACATTCCATGATGGTCCATTTCAAGGTGGTCATACAGGCATTACAAAAACCTTGGCAAAGGTCCAGAGACACTACTACTGGAAAAATATGTCCAAAGACATAAAAGAGTACATAAAGAAATTTCCTATAATGCCAAAAGTCTAAAACGACTAAACATACCAAGACCCCATTAACTATAACCGAAACCCCACAAAGAGCTTTCGATAGGGTAATTGTGGATACAATTGGTCTACTACCAAAATCTAATAACACTCATTTGCGATTTAACTAAATACCTAGTAGCAATACCAACACCAAATAAAAGTGCAAATACAGTAGCAAAAGCTATATTTTATTCCAAATACGGTCCAATGAAGACGTTCATTACGGACACGGGTACAGAATATAAAAATTCAATAATTGAAGATCTATGTACTATAAAAACATAAATATCAAAAACAAAAATTCACCTGCACACCACCACCAGACTGTCGGAACCCGTTAAGGATAAGTTTGTTTTGTTGACCGAAAAACAGGCATGCTTAGAGGTAAAAGCCGAACCAAAAGTTAATCTGCACATTTCTTATAACGGAAATGCGCTTACCTTTAGGATCAAAACCTCTGCATGGTTTTTTTTATTGAGAATACTCAGTTACTGCCTTCGTTTCGTTCACCGTCCCCGTAGAAGGAATCAACTTTCGGTGTTCCTGTCAGCGTGGGAACTACAATATGCACGGTCTTGGATATTCACCCACGTTCAGAAAGAGTTTTTTAAACTGGAATATAAGCAGTTAAGCACCGACCAGCTAATGTCAAAGAAGTCAAAGTTGATCCGATACAACCTTTTTTTCGATGAGCAGAAAGTATTGCGTGTTGGTGGTCGCATAGATAATTTTATGGCTAATTATGATGCTAAACATCCCATAATCCTGCCCAAGGAATCTCCCATTGCTGATTTACTAGTTCGATATCAACATGGTGCGTCGTTACACGCTAAAGTCGAATTCACTTTTCATAGTCTACGATAAAAATATTGGATTCTAGGAACCCGAAACCTCGCCCGCAAAACTGTATTTAATTGCAGAATTTGCTTTTTGAAGCGAAGACATACGAGTTCTGAACTTATGGCTGATTTACCCAACATCCGAGTTCAACCCGCCCGCTGTTTTCTTCACACTGGATTACAAAATTTGGCCCAACTAGGGAATATCAGAGTTAGGAATAAAATAACTAAAAAGATAAATTTTTAGAATAATTATGAATTGCTAATTCGTATTAATTGTCGCAACAACAACAGCGGCTAACAACGGCCGGCAACCTGCATCTTATCGATCGGGCCGCGGACCACTGCCGCGAGCAGCGACGATAAACGATAGGAAAGGCAGATAGCCAAAAAGTTTGACGTCGGCAGCGACCAATCGGCAACGCCGCCGCGTCACGATCATCGATGAACACGTGCAGGCTGCAGCTGCAGAACGTTTGAAAACCTGCACGCCAATAAAGTAGAAGAAAAAGGGCGAAAGGAGAAGTACTCGGCTGCCGAAGGAAGTGGAGTTTCAGCCACCGTGGCGAGCAGACATGTGCTCGGGGAGTAGAATTCCAGCTGCGCTCGAGAGCAAATCCTCAACGACGACTACAAACCAAAGGAACCAGCAGTTCATCCCTGCCCCAGGACTTAGGAACATTGATCCTGAGCAGCAGAGACAACGGACCCTGGGTCTGCCGCCAGGACAGGCGGTCCAGTGGAACAACGGTCGAGGCCTGAGGGCCAGGAAGCGGTCCAGCCCTCCGCAGGGGTCCCGTATCGTTTTTGAGAGTTAGGGCGTAGCGTTATGGAAAAATAGAAAGTAAGGGAAATAAATATAAATATATATATAATGGGTGCCTGGTGGTTGTTGATTTTACCCAACCACATTTCCACCCAAACCCACTTGCATATCCTCCTACCTTTTCCCCTCCTTCTTTATCTAAATTCGGCCACCTCGGCCGACGAACCTGCCTGTCCCCGTAGACATATAAATGTTTCTGTGGAGGATCCTAAAGCCGATGAGTATTTATTCCAGCCTAAGAAAGCATCCAACAATAATATTTATATATATATATATCTTTCATTAAAATATTCAAATAGATTATAAAGATTTTAGTAAAGTATTTGACTCCATTAGCCAAAACGTACTTATAATATATAATGACGTAAAAATATAAATTTATTAATAAGTTCATTACCTGCCTGCATTTTAAAATTGAGCGTTTTTTGTTCTTAAAATAAAATTAAATTGATATATATGCATAGTATTTGTTTGGGAACGAGACACCCTGTATTGGTTTTCGTTCATTTGTTTTGATCGCCGCTGCCATCAGCATTATTATGGGCCGCTGCGCGAGCATTGCATTTCTGCACCTGCGCGCGAGCTTTTACCCAGTACTTTTCCGTCAATTTCTAACTCCTAACTGTAACTTGTTTACAGTCTTCGACTAACATAAGCAAATGAGAATATCATGAGCCCAAGCTTAATTAAACACATTTATACTTTCAATGTAATCAGAAGCATCGCGGTCGCCGATATCAAGCCATTTAGTTCGGAAATAACAAATAAATAAAATAAACAGTAACACTTTCATTTATAAACATTAAAAAAGTGGTCCTTCGAGCGCCGGATTTACCCGGAACTGTTTATTTTCGACTATT
Organism: Drosophila anomelani; assembly: GCA_035045905.1. NCBI lineage: Eukaryota > Metazoa > Arthropoda > Insecta > Diptera > Drosophilidae > Drosophila > Drosophila anomelani. The sequence continues at coordinate 83,251 of JAWNOO010000146.1, read as the reverse complement.
AAGTTGATTATTGTAGGTTTTTGTCAACGGTGATCTATAGATTCCAATATCGTTTAGAATCGTTCTCTTTCTCGATCGGCATGCGGAGTGTGACTCAACAACGGGGCTTCTGCAAAAGCCAAATCACCCGTGCGCATAATAATGCCCTAAAATTTGTTGATGAAATTCAATCAGTGGACACAATAGCGGTGCGCCTGGCGCAAGTTCAAGACAATTTTTGCGGTTTGTGCGGCTTTCGGAAGAGTGCATGCCTTCCAATCGGAGTCGGATTGGGAAAATTCGGACGACGATTTTGATGCCTACGAGGATAAACAATACAGCACACACGCCATTTTAAGCAACACTCTGGAGGAGTTACGGCGGAATCAAATGTCTAAGTGTTACGACCACTGTTCAAGCAGAAAATGTATCCCAAAGAAGCCATGTGGATTTCCAGTTCGAGCGAATCAAACTCCCAACATTTTCTGGGAATTATAAGGACTGGAAACACTTTTCGGATATGTTTACGAACTCGATTGTCTCAAATCCGAACCTGACAGATTGCCAACGATTTCATTATCTCAAATCGTACCTGGCCGGAGAAGCGCTCAACTTAGTTAAACATATTCCGGTGACTAATGAAAACTATCGTGAAGCATGGGATCGGCTAAAACAGCGATATAATAAACCGTCGCTAATTATAAAATCATTCCTAAACAGTTTCATGACACTTCCAAGCGCTACGACTTCTAATATCAGCACAGTTCGTAAACTGGCCGATGGTGCAGATGAAGTTATTCGAGGTTTGCGCGCCCTTAACTGCGAAGAGCGTGATCCCTGGCTAATTTTCATCCTATTGTCAAAATCGGATACCGATACTCGCCAAGCTTGGGCGCAATGCGCAGACTCCGAGGAAACAGGTGTGACCATTAATCAGTTTTTAAGATTTCTCACCTCTCGCTGCGATACTTTGGAAGTTTTCACCTAGTTCGACCAACCCAAGTTCGACGCGCAGCAACAACGCACCACGCAGATACCCATCCTAGACGAGAAGAACCCAAATGTACATCGTGCCAGCAGAATCATCAATTGTTTAAATGCCCTCAATTCATCGGACTTGACCTCGCGTCTCGCCAGGAGTTTCTCAAGACCAGGAAGCTGTGTTTTAATTGCCTCAGCCCGAGTCATATGGCAAATAACTGTACCTCGAGACATACTTGTCGGATCTGCCGCCGCAAGCATCACACCTTGGTTCACGGCTCGGCGCAGCCAGGTCAAAGAGGTAACTTCCAGGAGATAGCCAGCAGGGATAGCCGCGTACGTCCATCCACTTCACAAGCGGAATCTACCACTGCGCACAATCAGCAGCTTCAGGAAAATCATCATTTGGGCAGTGCACCTCACGCGGAAAATAATTTCACTCATCACACCCTGGAGAATACCCAGCTTCAAGTTCGCAGACTCTGTTGCCCACCATCCTTGCTAACGTCGTCGACGCCTGGGGAAATACAACCACCTGCAGGCTGCTCTTGGACACTGGATCTACAATAACCTTGGCGTCAGAATCATTTGTCCAGCGAATCGGCGTGCGTCGAACACACGCCCGGAATGCTGTTCTCGGTCTCGCAGCCAACAGCGCGGGCGTTACCCGAGGACGCGCACATATCAAGCTGCGCTCTCGTCATTCGAACCAAACTATCGAACTGGTTTCGTTTGTTCTCAATTCGCTGACATCCTTACTTCCGGCCCAGGCTATTGACACCTCATCTTTGACTTGGAAGCAAATCTGCAAGCTTCCTTTGGCAGATTCCACATTCTGCACACCAGGATCCATCGATGTCATCGTGGGATCAGATCAACTCTGGTCTCTATATACCGGAGAACGAAAATCCTTTGGTAACGGCTTTCCTATCGCTCTGAATACTGTTTTTGGCTGGATTATTACAGCCCGACAACGGCTCAACTGGACGAGTCCCCATTAACCTGCTTCTATTTGCCACACCACGCTGTCATCAAACTGGACAGTTTGACCACGAAATGTCGCGTAGTTTTCGATGGATCGGGAAAGGATAGCTCTGGAGTGTCCCTCAATGATCGACTTCAAATTGGTCCGCCGATTCAACGGGATCTTCTCGGCGTTTGTCTACGCTTCCGGCAGTATCAGTTTGTATTCTGTGCTGACATAGAAAAGATGTTTCGAGAAATTGAAGTCTGCAAGCCGCACACCAATTTTTAGCGCATTGTTTGGCGCAAGAACGAGGATGATCCACTGCTTCATTTTCGCCTTCTGACGGTTACCTATGGATTGGCACCGTCCCCATTTCTGGCTGTTCGAGTCCTTAAGCAACGACGATCATCGCCACGAGTTCCCCGCAGCAGCCCACGCGCTCCTTCATGATGCCTATGTAGATGATGTTTTAACGGGGTGCAACTCATTTGAAGAACTCATGATTCTTAAAGACGAGCTAATCGGACTTTTGGACAAGGCGCAATTCAAACTACGGAAGTGGAGTTCCAACAGTTGGCGTCTTCTAAAATCATTGCCATATGAGGACAGATCCTATGAGCCAATCCAGCTTCTCAACAAATCATCCGCGGATTCCCCAATTAAAGTTCTTGGCATCCAATGGAATCCCGGAAAGGACGTTATGTACCTCCACCTCAAGGAATGCGATTCGACCATTTCCGTGACGAAAAGGGAACTCTTGTCGCAGCTATCTATAGTCTATGACCCACTCGGACTTGTAGCACCAGTCACAGTTTTACTGAAGTTGATATTCCAAGAAAGCTGGACGAGTGTTCTGCAATGGGATGATCCACTTCCTGAAACTCGACGGTCGCGGTGGAAAGCCTTGGTGGAGGATCTGCCAACGTTCACACGATGTCAAGTGCCACGGTACTTTGGGTCACCATTCCAAGACGTTCAACTACACGGGTTTGCTGACGCATCTACAAGTGCCTATGGTGCGGTAGTCTACGCTCGTGTTTCAGTTGGATGCAGTTTTCATATAACCTTTGTTGCTGCCAAAACACGGGTAGCCCCGATCAAGCCCGTCTCGATCCCACGTTTGGAACTAAATGGAGCTTTACTCCTTTCTCGTTTGCTTACGATTGTCAAAACCTCACTAACGATTCCTATTCTCAGCACGACCTGTTGGACCGATTCGGAAATTGTGTTGCACTGGCTTTCAGCTCCCCCACGACATTGGAACACCTACGTCTGCAATAGAACGGCTGAGATCCTGAACGACTTTCCCCGCAGCTGCTGGAACCATGTAAGCACAGAGGACAACCCTGCTGACTGTGCTTCTCGAGGGCTTCATCCGTCCAAGCTTCTGGATCATCGACTGTGGTGGAAGGGTCCGTCTTGGCTTGCCACACCGACTTCTGCATGGCCACATTCTACCAGAGTATTCAACATGGCCTTTAATCCCGATGTCAACACGGAGGTTCGAGCTATTAAGCCCACTACTCTACATAACTTTCCTGATGAAAGTATCAATGAGTTACTTATCCACAAATTCTCCACGTGGACGCGTCTAATAAGGGTATCTAGCTATTGTTATCGCTTTATTGACACTCTTCAATCTCATCATAGGAATCCGGCACCATTCCTTACATCCGAAGAGCTGCAGGCCGCACGATGCCGACTCATTCGACATGTGCAATAGAAACTTTTTGCCAAAGAATATGTGCAGCTAGAGCGGGCGTCTGTCCGCTTAATGCTAAATCGCATTTAATTCGGTTCTCCCCATTTCTGGACGAGCGTGGAATTATGCGGATCGGTGGAAGAATCGAAGGACGCACTCCACGGATCGGAAAGGCATGGTTTTCTATTTTTGTCTGCCTGACTACCAAGGCAATTCACATCGAGGTTGTCAGTGATCTGACTACAAAGGCTTTCATCGCAGCCTTTCAACGTTTTATCGCCCGCCGATCGAAGACCACTGATCTTTATTCAGACAACGGAACCACATTTCATGGCGGTAAGAAAACGTTGAATGAAATGAGACGTCTAGCCATCGACCAAGCCAAAGATGAGGAAGTGGCTGGATTCTTCGCAAACGAAGGGATTTCGTGGCACTTTATACCCCCTTCTGCCCCTCATTTTGGCGGAATGTGGGAAGCCGGAGTTCGCTCATTTAAACTACATATGAAACGGATAGTTGGAGAAAAGGCTCTAACGTTTGAGGAACTATCGACTGTTTTGACCCAAATTGAAGCCATCCCCAATTCTCGCCCATTGTGCCCGAGTGGGGATAACTCGTTGGACCCGCTGACTCCTGCTCATTTCCTGACTGGCCTTATACTGCTCTGCCTGAACCCTGCCGTCTGGATATGCAAATTAATCGACTGGAGAGGTGGAATCAGCTGCAAGCCATGGTCCAAGGTTTTTGGAAACGGTGGCATATGGAATACCTGACATCGCTTCACGAACGCACCAAATGGTATTTGGAAAATGAGAATTTGAAGAACGACACTCTTGTAGTACTCAAGGAGCCAAATCTACCACCCTCTAAATGGATTCTTGGACGCATTAGCGAGGTGCACTCAGGATCAGATGACAAAGTTCGGGTAGTTACAGTGAAGACGACCCATGGATCCTACAAACGGCCAATTACCAAACTTGCTGTCCTGCCTCTGTGCTGAACGACCGTTCAGGGGGGCCGGTATGTTTGGAAACGAGACACCCTGTATTGGTTTTCGTTCATTTGTTTTGATCGCCGCTGCCATCCGCATTATCATGGGCCGCTGCGCGAGCATTGCATTGCTGCACCTGTGCGCGAGCTTTTATCCAGTACTTTTCCGTCAATTTCTAACTCCTAACTGTAACTTGTTTACAGTCTTCGACTTACATAAGCAAATGAGAATATCATGAGCCCAAGCTTAATTAATCACATTTACACTCTCAATGTAATCAGAAGCATCGCGGTTTCATTAATAAGCAGTATGGTAATATGAGAAAATGAAATGGGGCAATAGTCTCAGTTTCACCTAGAGCTAGCAATAAGACACGACAACACACATTATTTCTTAAAATAAAATTTGACTGTTATATTGATATATATGCATAGTCTGGTAATATGAGGAAATGAAATGGGGCCACGGTCTCAGTTCCACCTATAGCAAGCAATAAGAAACGATAACACACATTATTTCTTACACACTATTTCTGTTGACGTAAGCACTTTTGTTTACCATGTATAGTTATAAATACAGCTAAGTTTCTATAATATAATTAACTCAAACAGAAGCTTTACTTATGCATCAGAGGCTGTCGCTGTGTCTTCAGACCCTCATTCCACAACCATACCAACCCAAAGTGTTTCAAACGCTAGTTGCGACAACAAAAGCCAATAGTTTATGCACTACCTGCCAGGCATCTAAGCATTCGCACAAAAATGTTGTCCGACACTGCAGCACATAGTTCCATATTATAACTAATAACTAACCACATCTATCAATATTTTTTTTTATAAATAAAAATTGGCGAATACTTATTGTTCTGGAGGGCGGTGGCTTTAATCTAAAAAATCACTCGCAATAATAACACGGAAGGATATTCTGATATTGCGCGAGGCGCGTCGGAAATTTTATGGAGAAGTGCGTAAATTAGAAAATAACATACATGATACTTAAACTTAGCTTGAAGAGCGGATTCAAAGCTCTATCGTACGTCTTGGAAGCCCGGAGGAAGAAGGAGAGAGAGAATGTACAGAGTGTACTTTGAGGGCGTGAACAATTATTACATTATAAATTAAAAATAAGATTTAGCTGTAAACTTTTATATAAATAATGGATATTATTCGAAATTATTATGTAAATTGATTAATAATATTAATATTAATATTTTTAACCAAAAAGTTGCTCTGGCACTATACCCAAGAGCATATTATGACTTTTACGACAAGTTGACAATATCTCTTTAAATCCACGTTTTGTTTCCTACATAAAAGTAATAATTTTTTTTGCAACTTCGCGATATGCTTTATATGCTTTAGGTCGGAAATAGCAATGTAGCAATCATATGATTAAAGTCAAAATATTTTTGTAAGAGTATACTTTTACAGATAACAGATCACTAAATAATATAAAACTAACACATTAATCGATTAATAATACAAGATAACAATTAGCTTACCATAAGCTGTTCATATTGGCAATCATACGCTTTTAATGCGATGTCCCGCTTAAGCAGTTCATTGTGAAGTTCGTCAATCTCTAATTTTAAGCATTTAATATTTTGCGCATCGCACTTTACCGATATCAGCTCTTGATTCATTTGAATGCAGCGGCACTGAAAACAACATCAAAAAATGTTATAAATAGTCTTAGGTAAATTGAAAGGCTCCGTAAAAGGTTTGTGAATATAAAATTACTATTTCAAACTCGGCAATAGCTAATTAAAAGTTTGCATACTATTGACGTTTATAATTGGATTATTAAGAATCAGTTCGTTTCGGGGTAAACCTCAGTGGTCCAGAGTTCCTCTTCAGAAAAAAAAAATAACTCCGCCGTTTTCAAACAAATCATCTTATATACTGTGATATAATCGGCTCACCGACCTTTACGAGCGCAGTTGCACTCGCCCCTCTTACACTGTCCGCGGTCAGTCTCTTTTACGCTCTCGATCCCCGGGGCTTGGGCCCACGATCCGAACTCCGCGGTCTGCATATTGTCGATCTCCCGCTCGCATTTTAGTCGAGTAAAGCGGGCGGGAGTTCAGCTTCACCTTAGGTAGAAACTAATCTTTTTTAGATCCATGTATGTTGAAATATTTAATTAGTTTATTAAACAACTACCGAAAGCTTAGTGGCAAGAATAATTTATTGGGGCGAGCAAAACGAGACGAAAAGAATGGACTTGGTAGATCGATTATAATTTTGCGAGTGTTCTCTATTTCACATTATTAAGAGTAGCTTAACGAAGTTTGGCGAAGACGGGGCAAATTTGCAAAGAGAGCGAGAACTTTATTATGCTTCCGCCTTCGCCCTAAACTAACTTACACTAAACTTCAAATTTTTTATATCCAATTAATTATACATAAATTCATCCAATACCGGCCCCGTTGAACGCCTCCGCCTGGGGCGGTAGGTTGCCTCTGCCACGACGACGAGCTGTCCTTCCTCGACGTTGTCCTGCTGGTGGTGCCACTTCCCTCGGATTTGTAGTCGCAGGACATACTCCCGGGACCATCGCCGCCAGAACGTTTGCCATCACCGCAAGCAGCTGAGACCCGCCTGGTCCGGGGTCTGGAGTGCTGGAGCTGCGACGAAGGGCCCGCCTGTCAGCAGGTGCCCAAGAGTGAGCGCCTCTCCGTCGCTTGGGTCCTGGCTGAGAGCTCCGAGGGGCCGTGAGTTCATCACGGCCTCGATCCCGACGAGGACTGTCCCCAGCTCTTCTGCGTTGGTTTTTGATGCGAATTCGCGAATCGCGACCGCCTGCTCCCCGAGCCTTTCGCGAAGAGCCTGGAAGTGGCGACTGGCTCCAACGAAATTCGTCGTGTTGTCGCAGTGAACTGCCTTTGAGGCAAAACAAACAAATAAGGCAACGTAGGACTTATATGGAGGCCTTTCCCGAATTTTCAACGTCGTATAAACGGCCACAAAAATCAATGCCGCATATTGCAAATGGGCGAAGAGCATGGAGTCTATCTGAGGGAATATTTCCCATAATTTGAGTCATCAGTTGGGGCTTGCATTTAAAACAGCGCACACACGATCGTACAGACATACTGCACAAATGGGTTCAATCGCTGAAGACTTTGGAGCCGACTTTGGAGCCTTTTTCAATTTCAATTTGATACTCGTGCTTTCTTTTCGACAATCGTATTAAATGCTTCATTATATTCAGTGGAAGGCAGATTTTTTTCGAAAACTATATTCCTGTATTTGCATTTTGTTAAGAAGCGGAACATGTAAGCGAACACTCTAAGCAGTTTGAGGTGCGACGAGAATCCGTCGATGGCGTCTAGCAAATCGAAAGTTTGCACAACAGCGGTCAGTCCGACCTTCTCATCCAGCTCAAATGCGCAGTAGCTTCTCCTGACCATTCTTGAATCTCCACAACCCTGTTCAAAACGAATGTCGACAACGAAGATGAATGAGATCGGATCCAATGAAGAGTAACTTCCGAATCCGACCAGTATACTCTAGGAACTTTTACTAACGGTTTGATTCTCCGGCAGAGATCTGCACTTAACTCAAGCCTTGGAAGCGTTTTGGCGCTTCTTTCGACTTTGAAGTGAACAACGACACTTTTAGCCTTCAGCAGATTTGTTACGAATATATACGCACGCTCCATAAGCTTTCATGGATGCGTCGGCAAAGGCATGTAGCTGCACTGGTGACATCGGATCGGTATGCACAAACCGAGGAATAGCTATCTCGTCTAGTTGAGACAGGGTGCTTTTCAGCATATTCCATGCTGTTTCCAAATGTAGAGGAATTCACTCATCCTAGTCTAACTTATTAAGCTAAATTTCCTGTAATAGGATCATTCCTTTGATTACAATGGGACTTAATAAGCCGAGGGGGTCAAACAGCATAGATGTTACCGATAAAATGTTCCGTATTGTCGCTCGGAGACCCATGACCGCATTGTCAATCTTGAACTTGAAGACATCTTCGCGAGGCAACCACGATACTCCTAACGCCTTAGTATACTTTGAATCCGAAATAGGTATTGATTTAACTATGCTCTCAGATGCAGTCCCCTCAGGTGTTTGAAGAACCTGAAACACTTCAGACTTGATTACCTGTAGCTTCTCTGCGCATGTAGCACTGACGTTCACCGATTGATTGGGATGATAGCCGAAGATCGATTTCGGGATCCAGAAATCGAAAGAGAACTCAGTACCATTTATTCGCGACTTCACAATGGTGTGTATCTTTTTCTTAACTTGAGAATTGACCTCTCCAAGACCAACTAAGTTTATACACGACTTCTCTTTACAAATCTGTAAGCGGTTCGCCAGTTCTTCTATTATAAAATTCGTTTGAGACCCAGAGTCCAGAAGTGCTCGGGCTAAAACGTATTCACCGCATTTAGTGCGCACGCTTACGATAACATGCATAACATGTGACGTGGAAGGCTGATCTTGAGTAAAAGGAGGAAAAACACATTCTTGAGAAGGTGGCAACGCTAAACTGTTATCAGGCACTGTGTATCTGTGGAGCAGAATATGGTGTGATCTGTCCCAAGCTCGGCACTTTTTGTTTTTACGTTTTGACACAGTATGGCCTTTTCGCAGACAATTGATGCATAAGGAGGCAGACTAAACAAGTTCGAACCTTTGCATTACAGAGAGACGGCCAAACGGGCTGCAATTCTGTAGCGAATGATCTGCTGCATTGCAATAGCTACAAGTTTGCTGAGACTTGCTGTTGGAAGAGGTACACAAACATGAGCTACGACTATTTGCTTTGTTTAAAGGTACTTTTTCTGCTTCGGCTTTGTTGATTCTTCAGCTGATAAATACTGATATCGGACCAAAGCGGCAATTTTCTCATAATCGAGCTGTTCCTCCCATTTTTGTTTGGTCGCTGGGTCGAATATATCAACATTACATTAGAAATCTTTGTGTCATCTTCTATCGATAACAGAGAACCATAAATCAACGAAACAGTGTCGATAAAATTTCTCAAGGAGAATGCAGACTGATGCGATATTTTTGGAAGACTGAATAATGTTGAAATATTATTCATAAAGATGAGTCATTCGTTATCGTAAACCTTTTTCAAACTTGCCTTTTCGTAATTGCTCTCGGTGACTTGTGTAATAAGATGAATCCATCAGACAGTTGAGGTACCATAATTAGTGCAAATGATTAATACTAATACTAATATTTAGTGGTTGCGTAGCAAGGGTGCCGCTTCAACCGCTTAAGGGTATCTTCTCTTACAATAGTTCCTTATGAGTTATGTCTCGTAGCTACGCTGCCAACAGCTGCAGCGGAGAGACGCTTATGTATATTGTTAAGTATATAAATGAAGCTATGCTCGCTAAAGTCGGGGCGCGAGGGAAACTGCATGGCGCGTGTCAAGTATGCTGACACTTGCACTTTCCGTTAGCCGGCCAATGTATATGGAATTAAATGTTTATTAGCTACTGCGCAACAGTGTATAAGGTACAGTGCGCATTCGATATGTGTGCATGCTTCAATTGGTAAGCTTTAATTGTTCCTAAAGCTTTACCAGAGAGACATGAAATTAAACGGTTAAATTTTTCGATAACTGGAATGCTGGCATCTTTATGAACCAAAGTTTCGTAGACGCTAATAAAGTTTTAAATTCCCAAAAATTACCACTGAATTTAAGTAGTGATAAATTCGAGCACGAGTTGGTGCTACAGCAACTGCTCCAGGAGTATCGCTACTGGTTGCAGTCTGTAAGGCAGCTATACTAAGTTCTTCCAACTCTTCGCCATATTCGTCGTTACTATCTATGTCTTCTATCTGTTCTTGTAATTGAATTTCCTTATTAATTGAAGCATTTAAGTTTCCAAGCCGACATTTTAGTTCTTCCTCCAAAATCGGAATCGATCACTGTTCCAACCGCTCTTTAATCGGCGAATGGTTCTCACCCGACTTTGGAGCTTGCATTTCAAATCCTCTAGAGGAGATTTATTTTTCGTATCAGTGCTCATCTTTTAATTAACTAATTTAATTATTAACTTAAGAATTCTAATGGCCGAAATAATTCAAACAGAACGACGACAAAATAATACTAATTAATAGTGACTTTCGAATCAAACGTATGAATTTATCAACAAAAAATTCCTTTTACTTTAATAACAAATTAATTTGCGTTTGTTTTTTTCGAAAAGTTTATTAAATATTTTTTCTAATCAAGACGAGAAAATTATTTAAATTGAAAATCAAATCACGCAGTATCAATATTAACCCTCTCATGCCCAAATTAAAATGGGCGTGGCCAAAAATTTGTTGAGTAGACATATAAGCTAGAGTTGACCCCAATATCAACTGACAAAAATTTCAATATCCTAGGTGTCCTGGTTCAAGAGCTACAGGATGTTGCGTATATGCAACATTGGGCCTTCAAATTCCTCTTGTTCCCCAATCCGGCCAATGATTATAACCATCAAGCCGTAGTGATTTTGCTGGGTCTGCAATATAAGTTTTTTTATAGGGGTTTGATTCAGAGGACGAAGAAGGAGCTGGTGATGATGGAGCTGGCCAATATGCCTTTCTCTTTCAGAGCAATCATCAAGCTTATTGACGAAAACCAATTAACAAAAACAGTTTGAAATTTTGGTTTACTGGTAAATTGGATGATAAAGATAGCACTATATCTGATGAAATGCCCAATCCAATAGACCAATGTTGCATATACGCAACACGACATTTACAAAAATATTACAAACAAACTAAATAATATTTTCATGCGGGGTTTTGTTTTAAATACTCACTTACCTTTCTTTATAAAGTTGCTAAACTTGGTATTAGGATAAAGTAATTATTTTAATGTTTATTTAACACTTTTGAAAAACCACTTTTCTTGCACAATGAATTTGTCAACTACACTCTCGGAAAAATAGCTGCAAACTAAACGCGTGTGCAGCTGACTACCGAACAAATATGTATAATCTCACTCAACACATGCAGCTATTTATATATAAATAAATGTTCGGTCCAAGAGCGGTTTCATTTTACGTGTATTTATATAATTTGGTTTACACAATTGATAATTTGTGGCGCGTGCCGCGCACATAGCAACGATTTGAATTCGAATGCGCGCGCGCGGCAAGAAAGGGCCACACTAACGACCAGGGGCACACTGTTCGGAGAAGAAGAGAAAGAAGCCGATCGCGGCGGGCACACTAGGCCACGTCAGGGCCTATATAATGGGGGCCGCTGGCCCTTGGAAAATCACTTAACAGCCGACCGCGACTGGAAGTGGTAAGCCTTTTAGCAGCCCAACTTCAAGTATTCAGCAGCCAAAGTCACTTTTTTGGGCGAACCGAATCTTCGGATTTGGCTTGCAATACATACTTAGCTAAGCTAAGCTTTTTTTAGACCGACAGACTTTTGAGTCGCGGCAACAATTCGGCACGCTTCTCTCTCTCTCTCTGAAAACTTGCGAGTCCGCTTCTCTCTCTGAAGACTTTCGAGTCCACACTGAAGACTTTCGAGTCCGTCGACCCTCTTTCGTGGACGACTTTTGAGTCCGGGGCGAACCACGAGCGCCGAGACAAGGACCACCTAGACACGAGAGGCCCAGATGACCGAGGATACGGCGCTTCCTGGCTGCCGATGCAGTGCATCCGAAACTCTATTAATTAATCGTTTAATATAGATCTGAACCTAGTTAAGCTAACCGAATTCTCCTGACTGTTCTAACTGGGAAACGGGAAAACTTCTCTTACAGCTACCACTGGGAATAGAATTTACTGGCCGTCTCTGAGCTACCTGGGAACCTGCGGCAGACTGTCAAAAATTTTATACGGATGTGCCAAGAATTGAAGCGAGGTGCAATATTTCAGCACAAGACAATAAACAATTAATGTGGGATTGGGAGAAATTAGGTCTTGAAAGCCTAGATAATTGGGAGTGCATACACTGCTTTGTATTTCACCATAACCGCCAAGTATTTCATCAGCCAGATCTTAAAGTATTGCTATCCCATTCCAAAATCAGACCACTTGCCATCACTTTTTCGCCCATCCAGAAATCAAATCATATTTTTGAATTGTCAGTCAGTCGTTGCAGATATTTGAACAAGACCAGTCGAAGTGCGAAAGTCGAAGTTTTCATTTAACATTTATCTATTATTATTAATTTGTGAACTTTACCCAATTAAATAAACATAATTTGTAATATCCCTACAAATTATTGGGGGCTCAACCGGGATAAGTCCAAGTAATAATTAAAGAAAAGTGCGTTAACACAAATACTAAATGGAAAACTAGCCACAACGGAGGAAAATTAAGACGAAGTCACGAAAGTTTTGAAGCATCGAAGAAGGAAAACTGTTGGAAAGTGTCATCGAAAAAGCATTTTTCCAACTGAAAAAACGAATTCCTGCATGTATTGGTGGCAGAAAATTCACAAACGCTCAACTTTTCACCACACAGACAAAAAACCATAGTGTGTGAGAGAAGTCACGAGAACGACGAAGAACAGGAACTGGCGTTCAAGAGAAATAAAATTCTACGAAACGAAACTTGAGCGAATTTCTCGACGACGCCATCGCAGGTAGCAAGAAAGAGACCCTTTAGAAATCTGCATCGACGAGCGGATAAAGTTAGTGAAAGGGACGACGAATTTCACAACAGCAACGACGAATTGAGAGGAGCAAAAGAAGGAGCTAAGAAGAAAAGTCAGCGAGGGAGCAACATCGAAGCAGCAACGATACAGCAAAGGGTGCAGGAAAGCACACTACGTAAAGACGAGAAAAGCAGCGAGGAGCAAGAAAACCAGATAGAGAAGAAGCCTAAAGACTTGCGAAATTTGAGTCAACAATTTTGCAAACAGCAGCGACGAGAACGACCCGGAGAGCACCATAAAACGTTAATTTCGACAAGGAAGCAGAAGACGAATTTCGTAAGGAAGAGGAGCAGTACCGACGAGTGTAGAACAGCAGACTACGCTGAGGCAATAGAAGAACGTAAAGCTAGCAGAAGTTGAGGAAAAAACGAATTTCGCAAGTTGGGAGAGCTTTACTACCACGACTTTGAAGAAGACGAGAAGAGCGGCTGAAGAGAGTCGTTAGCACTGGTTGTGGGTGAGCGAGAGGCGGTGTTGATCGACAAATTTGTCTTGAAATTGTTTAACGTAATCTTATTATCTGTTTCTAATTTTTGAACTTTACAATTTATTATTCAAATTAATTTGTAATCGGCTTACGCACTAACATGGATTCCAGAACGATTCTCGGCTTGACAGTACCTCATTTAAAAGAAAAATTAACGGAATTAGGTTTGAATGTAAATGGGCGAAAGAGCGTTTTGCAGGACAGACTGCTTGAGCACTATGGCGTAGATGTGGGCGGTGAGTCGGATGAAGAAGCAGTGAGTGTTTCCGGTTCATCTAACTATCAAGAGGCTATTTCGAATGTTAGTTCAAGATTCACCCTACGCGATGTCCAGGACAGTATTTCATCATTCTCCGGCTCAGATCACGAAGACGTTAATCATTGGTTATCTGAGTTCGAGGACGTTGCCATAACTGTAGGCTGGGACAATTTGCAAAGATTTATTTACGCAAAACAACTCTTGATTGGAGCCGCCAAGCTTTATATTAAAAGTACTAACAAAATTAGGGGCTGGATTGAGCTAAAGCAAGCGTTAACGGAAGAGTTCGGAAAAAAGTTATGCTCAGCTGAGATACATAAGATCCTGAGGCAAAGGCAAAAATAACCAAAAGAGTCGTGTATCGAGTATTTGTACAGTATGATGGAGATCAGCAAGTCGATTAGTCTGGATGAGGAAAGTTTAGTTTCGTATGTTGTTGAGGGCATACCAGATGGCAAGATAAATAAGGCTGGGCTGTATCGAGCCAAAACTGTCAGGGAGTTAAAGGATGAACTTTCTATTTACGAAAAAATAAAAGGAAAAGGATATAGTAAGGAAATTGTCAAGAAAGAGGGGACAGTAAAAACAGAGCAGAGTAATACACAGAGAAAACGCTTTAAGTGCAATAATGAAGGTCATATTGTCAAGGACTGCAAGGGCGAGATAGTTTGCTATCATTGCAACCAGAAAGGACATATCTCTAAAAACTGCGCGCAGAAGAAAAATAATATCGCCGTAAAAAGTGAGCAGGCGAATGTTCTTGCTGTTAATGCTGGAAAAGGGTCAATTTATAAAAAGAAGGTTTAACATTTGTAGCAATGATTGATTCAGGATGCGACTTGTCTTTGATGAGGGAAGACATTTTCAAAAGCTTCGAGGGTTTAAAACTTAAGCCTGCATTTAAACATCTTAGAGGTATCGGAAAAGGTGAGCTAAAAACGATTGGATGCTTTGATCTCAGTCTTCAAGCAGATGGCGTATGCTTTACGACAACTTCTCATGTAGTCAAACAAAATGAGTTGGAGTACGCTGCTTTCAAAAGAAAGAGAGTTCGCTACGGCATTTAAAGGAATGCGAGTCACGGAAATTATCGATGAAGTCTCCGTCCTTGACAAAATCGATTTATCTCATCTGGGAACAAATCAGAAGCTAAAAGTAGAAAATCTCGTTAAAGATTACAAGCCAGTAAAGTCATTAGCGTCTCCAGTCAATATGAAGATGGTATTAGAAGATTACGTTCCAGTTTATCAACGACGCACTTCGTACGAAAACAAATGTTTCATAGAAAAACAGGTGAAGGAATGGTTCTCAGAAGGAATAGTAGTACCGAGTTGCTCGGAGTATGCATCGCCGGTAGTACTGGTTTCAAAAAAGGATGGATCGAAGAGATTTTGTTGTGATTTTGTTGTTTCGGAAACTTAATCAAAAAATCAAGAAAGACAACTTTCCAATGAGCCTAATCGACGATGTTCTGGATAGACTGCAAGGGTCGAAAATTTTTACCACCCTCGACATGATGAATGGATTTTTTCACGTGCCGATTGATAAAGATTCAAGGAAGTTCACAGCATTTGTGACTCATAATGGACAGTATGAGTTTACGCATGTTCCATTTGGAATCTCAAATTCTCCGGCTGTGTTTTGTCGATACGTCTCAGCGGTCTTGCGAGAACTTATTCAAAATCAAACAATCATAGTAAACATGGACGATATAATCGTGCCAAGCAAGGACGAAAACGATGGAATCGAGGCGTTAAGAATTGTATTAAGCGCAGCATCGAAGGCAGGCTTACGAATTAAGTGGGAGAAGGCACAGATCTTGAAAAGAAGGATACATTTTTTGGGTTATACGATTGAAAATGGAACTATTTCACCAACTGACGAGAAAATAAAATAAAATTTTCCAATTCCCCAGAGCAGGCAGGCTTTGCAGAGATATTTGGGTTTAACTTCATTTATGCGGCGCTTTATCAAAGACTATGCCTCGACGGCAAAACCTTTGAGTGACATGCTTAGAAGGAAGGAAATCAGATGAACGATAAAAACCTCGTGATGACTGAACAGGGTATCGCTTCCTTCAACCAGTTGAAACAACTATTGGTATCAGCACCAGTACTCAAACTGTTTGATCCTTTGACTGTAACAGAAGTCCACACAGATGCGAGTAAATACGGCTTTGGTGGCGTTCTGATGCAAAAGAATCCAGATGATCAGCAACTTCATCCAATAGAATTTATGAGCCGCAAAACAAGCCCTTTCGAGGAAAAATACAGTTCCTATGAGCTTGAGGTGTTAGCCATTATGCATTAAACAAATGGAGAGTTTATTTGTTGGGAAAACCTTTCATAGTAGTGACTGATTGTAACGCTTTCGCAATGACCATTAAAAAAGACGATCTTCCGCCTAGAGTCGCAAGGTGGGCCATGTCATTGCAGGAATTTGAGTTCAAAGTGGAACACCGAGCCGGAACAAAGATGAGACACGTCGATGCACTCAGCCGTTTGTCGTGCTTAATTATCGCGGATTGCACAAAGTCTCGTTTGATTGAAGCGCAAAACAGGGACAACTGGATAAAAGCGGTTAAAGTAATATTAGCTAGCAATAAGGAACACGAAGACTTTTATTTGCAAAATAATATCCTTTGCAAGAACCCAGTTAATGAACTGCTAGTCGTTCCCGATTCGATGGCAGAAGAAATTATTGCCATAGCACACAAGGAGGGACACTTCGGAATTAAAAGGACAAGAGATGTACTGGAGAAGTCCTACTACATTCCAGGAATTCAGGCCAAAGTAGAGAGAGTAGTTAAGGGATGTGTAGAGTGCTTGATTATAGACTCCAAGCGCAGGAAAAAGGAAGGATTGCTATCGCCGATCGACAAGGCTCAAGAGCCGCTTGGGACATACCACATCGACCATGTTGGTCCACTTACCGACACGAAGAAAAAATATAACCACATATTGGCGGTCGTGGATGGATTTTCAAAATTTGTCTGGCTCTATCCAACAAAGTCAACCGGAACAGAAGAGGTTATAGAAAGACTCGAGAAGCAAGCAGCCGTATTTGGAAACCCTCGCAGAATTGTCACAGACAGGGGAACCGCTTTCACTTCGGGATCTTTTACAGAATATTGCAATCGCGAAGGTAATCAGCTACTTCACATCACGACAGGTCTACCCAGAGGCAACGGACAAGTCGAGAGAATACATAAAATTGTCATTCCAATGTTAAGCAAAATGTGCCAAGAAAACCCAGTAAATTGGTATCGCCACGTAGACAGAGTTCAACAAATAATAAACAGCACCCCACCTCGAACCACTAAGTATAGTCCATTTACAATTTTGACAGGATTGAATATGAGAATTAAAGTAGATGATGTGAAGGAACTTCTAGAAGACTTAGAAATAGAACAGTTGAATGATGAGAGGGATGAGATCAGAAAGAAAGCTCAGGAAAATATAGAGAAGGTAAAGCAGGAGAACAGGAAAAACTTTAATGAGAAGAGAAAGGTTGAAACTGAATATGAAGTGGGAGAATTGGTAGCCATAAAGAGAACTCAGTATGGAACAGGAATGAAACTTCGGCCAACATTTTTCGGCCCATATAAAATTACCAAAAAGCTTAACCACGGTCGTTACGAAGTTCTGAAGGAAGGAAACCAAGAAGGACCAAGAATTACTTCAACGGCAGCCGAATATATTTAGAAATGGAGTTCATTCAGGGGCGAATGAAAATTCAGGATGGCCGATTGTGAGATTGGGAGAAATTAGGTCTTGAAAGCCTAGATAATTGGGAGTGCATACACTGCTTTGTATTTCACCATAACCGCCAAGTATTTCATCAGCCAGATCTTAAAGTATTGCTATCCCATTCCAAAATCAGACCTCTTGCCATCACTTTTTCGCCCATCCAGAAATCAAATATTTTTGAATTGTCAGTCAGTCGTTGCAGATATTTGAACAAGACCAGTCGAAGTGCGAAAGTCGAAGTTTTCATCTATTATTATTAATTTGTGAACTTTACCCAATTAAATAAACATAATTTGTAATATCCCTACATTAATTTGTCTCCAACTTAAGCCTTCAATTTTTTGCACAAATACCTCTGATCCTGATTTGTATATGTATATATATCTACACTGACGAGCAAAACTGTAACACGAGTTCAATACCCTAACTTCAAAGGTCTGTATCTTCTGTTCTAACTTATGGATATTGAAAATTGTAGTCTCGTTTTGTTGGTGGGTTCATATACTATGTTCACCGAAAATTGGAAGCCATTTGATAATATGAGAAAAAAATGCCGAAGCCAAATGTAAAAAAAGTCAAATGTTACAGTTTTGCACCCGGCCTTTTTTTTACAAATATTTTTAGTAATAATTTTTTAATAATGTGTCCAGAGCCCCAATGATTTTTTAAGTTCTTCTATGCGATTTGGCATACTGTAAGTGTAACGTTGGACCTATTCAGGGGGAATAGCATACCATACGTCCTTTGTTCTTTCCCACAGCTCCATCATCCCATTTGGAGGAACTGCATATTTGGCCAACTGCCGTTTGACAAGACTCCATACATTTTCTATAGGATTTATATCTGGAGATTGCGGTGGCCACTTCATAGACTGAAATTTTTGATTTTAAATACAGTTTTTGACTAAATAGGACGTATGCTTTGGGTCATTGTCCTGCGAAAAAAGGCATTTTTCCACCAGAAAGACCCATATTGCCGGTCGCTTCTGGAAGATTCTCCTTTAAAATGGTCAAATATGGCTCCTTTCGCATTATTCCATCGAATAATACTAAGGGACCAACTCCATTTTTGTATATGCAGCCCCAGACCATAATTGAGCCACCACGGTGCTTGACGGTTTGTCGCACATTACTTGGTGACTGGATATTGGGATCTCTAGTCCATCCAGGAGCGAAATTTTATTGGTTTTGAAGGTTATATAGTCGGACGAAACAAAACTTAATCGTTTTCAGTCCGATGGTTGCTCCTGGATGGACTAGAGATCCCAACATCCAGTCACCAAGTAATGTGCGACAAACCGTCAAGCACCGTGGTGGCTCAATTATGGTCTGGGGCTGCATATACAAAAATGGAGTTGGTCCCTTAGTATTATTCGATGGAATAATGCGAAAGGAGCCATATTTGACCATTTTAAAGGAGAATCTTCCAGAAGCGACCGGCAATATGGGTCTTTCTGGTGGAAAAATGCCTTTTTTCGCAGGACAATGACCCAAAGCATACGTCCTATTTAGTCAAAAACTGTATTTAAAATCAAAAATTTCAGTCTATGAAGTGGCCACCGCAATCTCCAGATATAAATCCTATAGAAAATGTATGGAGTCTTGTCAAACGGCAGTTGGCCAAATATGCAGTTCCTCCAAATGGGATGATGGAGCTGTGGGAAAGAACAAAGGACGTATGGTATGCTATTCCCCCTGAATAGGTCCAACGTTACACTTACAGTATGCCAAATCGCATAGAAGAACTTAAAAAATCATTGGGGCTCTGGACACATTATTAAAAAATTATTACTAAAAATATTTGTAAAAAAAAGGCCGGGTGCAAAACTGTAACATTTGACTTTTTTTACATTTGGCTTCGGCATTTTTTTCTCATATTATCAAATGGCTTCCAATTTTCGGTGAACATAGTATATGAACCCACCAACAAAACGAGACTACAATTTTCAATATCCATAAGTTAGAACAGAAGATACAGACCTTTGAAGTTAGGGTATTGAACTCGTGTTACAGTTTTGCTCGTCAGTGTATATACTCCAGCTATCACTTTCCTTTCCTTCTATAGTGGATCCCTCGGTGATGGCAGAAATTACAGGTGCAGGAGGATTTCGCGACAAACACGAATGTTGATTGATTATTATTATTATTATTCACAATAAACGCGCCGCGGGCAACAATTATTGCTTAACTGTGTCACTGTCACCTTTATTTTGTTGCCACTTTTAATAATATATTTAATAATAATATTAAATATTAAATTAGTTTATTAAACAAATACCGAAAACTTGGTGGCAAGAATAATTTATTGGGGCGAGCAAAACGAGACGAAAATAATTGACTTGGTCGATCAATTTCAATTGTGTTTCAATAGTGTTCTCTATATCACATTGTTGGCGAAGACGGGGCGAATTCGCAAAGAGAGCGAACGAACTTTATTATCCTCCCGCCTTCGGCCTAAACTAACATACACTAAACTTCAAATTTTTTCATATACAATTAATTATACATAAATTCATCAAACATATGTCTTGTAACGAACCTCTGGCCAGGATAATGCTCAGCCGTGTCCAGAAAGCATCATACAAAAAATTTGTATGTTGGGACAAAGGAATTATTTCGGAAATTTCTCAAGTTAGAGTGGCCCTAACCTCAAATCGCACGGAGTCCGGGGAAACGAGCCGGAGACGGATCCAAAATTTGTGGAAAATATCTCAGAAGGGAAACCCCAGGGTAAATATCCTGAAAGGAAAGGGGCCCCGAAGTGGTAGGTAGGGCTAACTCCAGTAAAACCTTAGAGACAGCGATGGGAAAAATGAAGGCGTATCCGGTGAGAACCTTGGAAGCGCGGGCGGAGAGCGTCTCCGGTGAGAACCTCGGAGCACCCAAAGGGGATCGTCTCCGGTGAAAACCTTGAAGCCAGCGAGGAAGAATCGTCTCCGGTGACAACCTTGGAGCAGGCGGAACCCGAGGAAAGAAAGAAGGCCTGGTTTCCTTAGGATTATACAATTTATTATTAATGCCTAGCTTAACAAGTGCGATTAATATCTAAGGTCTGTATGTCTACTCGGTGGTCCCTACCGCGGGCCCTATCTGCCCGAGAGGCGAGGTTAATGGATATAACGGGTCCGAACAAAAGAGAGACTTACATGCGTCCTTGCGGCAGCCAGGAAAAATGGAGCCGTGGATAGGCGTGAGGCTCTGCCGATGATACTGGCGAGACGGTGGATGACAGTGGCGACTTCGCACTTTCGTTTTGCACGGGTCGCGGCACACGTGCGTCTGTGCGCTGGCGGTTGGCGCTGGCGACGACGCACCAGCGGCTGAACCTGCGGGCGTGGAGGCTGCGCACTGGCGGTTGGCGCTGGCAGTAACGTACATGTGGCTGCACCGGCGGGCTGGCGCGATCGCGTGCACTGGTGGTTTCTCGGCCGATGGCACTGGCAGGCGGCAGTGGCATTGTGACGCGAGGGTGTTGGCAGCAGTGGCGCGGCGGCACTCTGCGCAACGTGGATGACTCGATGCATCGGGTGTTTTGCTGGAAACAAAAGAGGGTCGCGGTGGACTGTACGTGGCTGACGGAGCGGCGGAGTAAACAACTCCATCCTAACGGGACCCATCCTAACGGGACCCGCCAATTGAGATCGCACTTCGGACGAGCTTTCGGGAGCGGACCGGTTCCGATGGATCGATAGGTTTCTATAGTTAAGAACTTAGTATTTACTTATAGCTAGAATATTTATACACTCCGTTTCACTTGAATAGCACAAAAAATTTCCTCACACTAAAAACCGAATAACTCATAAATTACGAATTTTAAAAATCCGTAATAATTATTTTTAGAAACCTGTTTATATATGTAACAAAACATAAAAAAATGAACTTCTCGATGATGAATTATTAAATAAATATGTTCCTTTTTATGTATGTTTACGTATTTAATACGATTACATAAACAGGAACATATTTATTTAATATTTCAGTTCGTATTTCGGTATTGGAGCGACTTCCTACTACGGCGCACTTTAACTGCAATTGTTAACACCAAGAATGAGTGAATGTCATCTAAATGTCTATATATAGAAAGACTTTTCCGAAGTAAAAAACTAGTTTGGAAGCCTAAAATGATGTTTCAGAATGATTTAGCCCCAATATACACTCCAAGGATCGTAAAATCTTGGCTTAAAGTCAAAAAATTACGTTGGCCACCATATTCGCTGGCTTAAATATACTAGAAAATGCGTGGGAATGGCTAGCAAAAAAGGTCTATGACTCCAGAAAGTAATATTCAACTAAATTCGATCTCATTGATAGCATCAAAAAGTCCTGATCAACCATTTACAAGGACTTCCTTAACAATTTATACCCAGCAGGATATATGAAGCTATACATGATCGTGAAGTATCCACTGATTAAAAATTTTAAGATAATATGTCATATAAACCTTTAATTCTTTAGTTACTTTATAATTCAATTAGTTTTTCCCGAAAAAACAGTCAGATTATTAATTTATTACAAAGTGTGCTATTCTAGTGAAACAAATTTTTAGTGGCTATTTTGGTACTTTTCGGAATTATTATTTTTTTTGTTATTTCTATTGAACTTACATTCTTCATTTTTTTATGTTTTGTTACATATATAAACAGGTTTCTAAAAATAATTATTACGGATTTTTAAAATTCGTAATTTATGAGTTATTCGGTTTTTAGTGTGAGGAAATTTTTTGTGCTATTCAAGTGAAACGGAGTGTATATATAATTACGAATTAATAAATGTTGTTCAGTTGCAGCAGTAT
Organism: Drosophila anomelani; assembly: GCA_035045905.1. Lineage (NCBI taxonomy): Eukaryota > Metazoa > Arthropoda > Insecta > Diptera > Drosophilidae > Drosophila > Drosophila anomelani. The sequence goes on along the minus strand of JAWNOO010000146.1, from coordinate 60,698 downwards.
TTTGTCATAAGTAATAATATTCCAGACACAACACACATTATGTAATAACTCTTCAGTCGCAGCGACATATTTGATCGTAAATAAAGTGTCAATTACCAGGTCAAGCGAATATGCATAGTCTGCTGCATGGTAGAATTATACAAGGTAGTCCATTCGACCTGTCAAAGTCATTCGGTTTTGGTCCCCTATTTCAGTTCAGGCCTGCTTGTCGAACTGAAAGGTTGTGTACGGACGGTTTTTAAATTTTTTTAACTTTAACCCTTAAGTGGCCAAGCAAACAAAAAATGTCCTTTTGCAAAAGAGTCGACATTTACATACGTAGATGAGGTTTCGTATGGAGGACTGATGAAACCTTCATCAACATTAAAATACAAAATAAAACAACTTGAATGCATATTTGTAAATATTGTTAAGGACACATTTAAAATAACAACAAATTTAAAACAGACATTGTTAAACGCCGCTGAGCAGGTCGATATTAGTGTAAATATAAAAAAATTTATTTTAAGACACGTATATACTTTAGAATTAGGAGCTTGAACAAGAGAATGGCTGTCAGACAACAAAAACAAAGAATTATGTCAAATTCAAAACTAATTAAAATAAAATTCTAAACTCTACAACTCTTGTCATAACTAAGGAAACTTTTAGCCCCTTCCCCGTGTAAGGGTTAATGAAGCCCTAGTAGGCGTTTCACTGACACTTACTATTTAATGCTATCTCACTCGCACTTATAGCAAGGGACTATGATTTTTCCGAGTGGACTACCTTGTATAATTCTACCATGGTCTGCTGAGACGAGTAAATGAACTGGGGCAATGGTCTCAGTTCCTAACACTGACCCACATTCACAGTAACCGCACACTATTTATTTTACGTTATTTTTGTTAACATAAGCACTTTTGTACATATAAATATTGTAAAGTTTCATTAATAAAGTCAGTAGTCAGTAAGAGCTCTACCTCAACCACGAGGATTTATTCATGCATGCATCAGAGGCTGTTGCTGTGTCTTCAGACCCTCATCCAACCAAACCAACCCAATCGTCCACCTAGTTCCAAGTGCTAGTTGCGACAACCACAGACCCCGACGAACACGTTAACCGTGGACGTCAACCCCGGGAAAGTTCCGTAAATCTTGGGAACCTCCCACAAGAAAGAATCCGTAACTCTTGGGATTTTCCTAACTTTTTCACTCCCCATAAAAACCATTTGGTGAGCCCTGACTCACAGGAAATGGTCCTGAATATGTCAAACCCACAGGAAAGATTCCGTAACTCTTGGGAATCTTCCAGAATTTCACTCTTGCCATAGACCATTGGTGAGACCAACAGGGAAAGTTCCGTAACTCTTGGGAACCTTCTCTTTGACACTGTCATTATACTTTAAAGAGCCTTCAATCATTTTCTAGATCTAGAAATCTAGAAATCCCCCAAGTCTATTGACCATTTGTTAATTCCTTTGACCACCACGGTTGGGAATAGGAGCGTATCCAGCTGTCAAAGCGAATAAAACACTCCCAACGGTCAGGAATTAAAACAATTATCAATATGTCCAACAAGGAGGAGCAAGCAGTCCAAGAGGCTTTAGACTTGCAAGAAGAGATCAGTCAAGAGATTTCGAAGCTCATCCGCAACTTCAAAAAAGATTTAGCGGAAAGAAAACTAAATCCAACACGTTATCAAACAAAGTTGGTCGCAATCGATGAAGTATGGAATCGATTTGCGGATAACGACAACAATATTCCCGCGGAATATAGAACCGCAGAGTATTTGAAGTTTTACGTCGACTTTCATGAGTCATACGACAAATACAAAAATATTATAGTCGATTCAATGGCTCAGAGTTTGCAGACGTTGCAAGCCTACCGCAACCTGCAAGCAAGCTGATATCAGCATGTCGACGACAAAGGGCGATTTCCGACTCAATCAAACAGGCCCTGAAAGAATATTCAGAGACCGGAAGGGCCATAACAAGGGAGTCAATAAACTCATTATGGTCCCAATACCAAGAGATCTCTTTTTCGGTTCATGAAGAATCCAAAGACCCGGTCAAGGAAGGATACGACATGCAGTCGTTCCTCCGATTAGAAGGGGACGTACAGAGAGTCCTGGGGGCACAAACCAACACATCAAGCAATGAAGATGTGCATATGCCCAGAGTCAGCATCCCAAAGTTCGATGGGGATCTATTCAAATGGACGCAGCTCTTCGATTTATATAAATGCATGGTACATGATACCAACATGCTCACAGTCAGGAAGATGTGGTACCTCAAAACCACTGTGACTGGAGCGGCCGAAAGACTAATAAGGCATATCGATTTAAAACAGAGAATTACATGAGCGCATGGGAAATATTAATTGATGCATACAACAATCCCCGCCATGTAGCAGATACGATTCTCAATCGCCTCCTGCAACAACAAACAAATAGTGACGATCCTAAGTCACTAAAGGAATTATATATCACAACAATAGAGTCTCTAGCATCGTTAACCCTTTACATGGCAATAACTCCGATTTTCTTGATTTTTTTTTTTGTGGTAGATAAGAAAAAATAAAAAATATACTTCTTTTTATAATTTTTTTTTAATTAAAAAAAAAATTTGTTTATCTGTAAAGTGGCTATGATGCAGATTTTCTGCAAACGGGCTCATTGGCTATCCAAATGCGATGAGTTCCACAACAAAACAGTACCCGAACGACTCAACTGGGTACATAAACAAAAACTGTGTGTAAACTGCTTCAGCAGTAAACACAAGGCACAGGATTGTCGAGGCTTTAAATGCGACAAAAGGCACCATACATTGCTGCACCTGGAGACTTCGTCAGGCGCGGCAACAGATCCACATTCACCTTCTGTAGGAGCAGCAAGTAACAAAAGTTACAATTTGCTGGCTACAGTTAAGGTATTAGTAAAAGCAAGCAATGGTCAGGTGGCCACATTCCGAGCCTTCCTAGATTCAGAATCACAAATCAATCTGATCTTTGAACAAATGGCCTCCAAGCTTTCACTAAAGCTACACAATGATCCTTACGCATCGAAGGCATTGACGGCAATCCGAAAACCAGTCGGGCGAGAACAAATGTTCTCAAGAAATCGATACATAACGATTTTGCGCAACAGGTAGAAGCCTTTGTTCTACCGCATATCATAGCTGATCAACCAGCTAATGAGTTAAGTACATCACAAGTACACATGCCAAACAACGGTATCCTGGCCGATACAAATTTTAACAAGCCAGGAAAAATCGACATGCTTATCGGCGCAGAGCATTATTATTCTTTGCTACTGCCAAATCAACTAATGATAAAACCGGAAGGCCCAATCCTCCAGAATACAAAGTTGGGATGGATTGTGGCTGGGAGAATTTCTGCTGAGCACAATTCAGCAGCATGTTGTGCAGCGGCAATCACAGAAGAGGAGGTTGACACGCTATTAGAGCGATTTTGGACACTAGAGAATCTAGACACCTAGAGAATCGGACACATAAAGCTGGTACATCCCACACACATACCCTCGGATCATTATTTCATTCCACATCACTGTGTTTTGAAGCCCGAAAGCAGTACCACAAAACTGCGGGTAGTTTTTGATGCGTTCTGTAAAACATTAAGCAATAAATCATTAAATGATATATTGTATGCTGGACCCACGGTACAGAGCGAACTATTCGCCATTCTGCTACGATTCCGCCCCCATAGATACGTGTTTGCCGCGGACATAGAGAAGATGTATCGCCAAGTATGGATGCATTCCGATCACCAGTTTCATCAGCTAATCGTATGGTGGAAGAAGGCGTCTGACGATCTAAGGTTCTACAGACTGAAAACCGTCACATACGGTACCAAGTCAGCCCCATTCCATGCTTCAAAATGCTTGGATTATTTGGCCGAGAAAAACAAGAACCAGCTGCCGCTTGGGTCAGCTGTACTCAAGCATGATTTCTATGTAGACAACTGTCTCACAGGAGCTGACAGCATCCCAGAGGCCATCCAGATTCAACAGGAGTTAAACAAAATACTACTGCCATCCGGATTAAAGCTCCGAAAGTGGTGCTCCAATAACAGCGAAGTACTAACCCAAATTCCTCTAGAAGACATCGTCCCTAACGTCAAGTTGGATGAAACACTCCAACATTATAGTGTTAAGACGTTGGGTTTGCTTTGGATGCCACAAAAGGATCAGCTGTGTGGGCGATCTCAAAAAAGCGAAGCCTCAACCATCACGAAACGGGTGGTCAGCTCAGAATCGTCGCAAATATTCGATCCATTGGGATTATTTGCTCCGGTTTTCGTCAAAGCAAAGATGTTCATGCAAACACTTTGGGAATTAAGGATGGGCTGGGACGACGAGCTCCCTCAACACCTTCAGCTAGACTGGAAGAATTACCGCGCTGACTTGCAAGCACTAAATACTATGCAAATACCAAGGCATATATTTGAAGGAAGAGTGCCAGTCACGCAAGAATTACACACTTTTGTGGATGCCTCGGAACGAGCATATGGAGCTGCAGTGTATGTACGAGCGACATACAAAAATAATCAAGTATCAGTTCGGCTGCTGTGCTCAAAATCGAGAGTGGCGCCATCCGCCAAGGAGACTTTACCGCGGCTAGAACTATGCGCCGCAGTCTTGGGAGCTGAACTGACCCACAGAGTCAGAAAGGATCTACGTTTGCCTGAGGAGAAGGCATTGGGGTACTTCTGGACTGACTCAACAGTAGTCCTTTCCTGGATAAATGCGTCTGCAAAGATCCAAGCAGTGTCACATCAAGCACAATGGCGACATGTGTCATCCGCAAATAATCCAGCAGACGTACTGTCAAGAGGAATTGCCGCAAGCAAGTTAGCAGAACATAACCTGTGGCTATATGGCCCCCTGTTTCTGCACGGCTCTCGAGACAAATGGTCAAAAATACCGACCATTAATCCCATCGATCTGGAGCGTAAAGTAAAGCAAGTCAGCTTGCCAATCTGCCAGGATCAACTAGGAAGCGAGCTATACAATTGCAAGCACAGCAACTCCTTCCACAAATTGCAACGCATTGTAGCATATATGATGCGCTTTTGTCGTAGACAGATAAGGCGTACATTGCAGTATTCTGCTGTTTTTCTACAAAGGCAGTACATCTGGAATTGGTAAGCGACCTGACAACGGACGCTTTCTTTGCCGCTCTCCGGCGATTCTTGGGGCGACGTGGAAAGGGTCAGACCATCCACTGTGAAAACGCCACGAACTTTGTTGGTGCCAACAAACGATTTTCACAGAGCAAGCCCAGAGCAGGAGCATTAATCAGTGCAATAAGCAGCAGGTGGAATTCAAGTTTATCCCACCGCGAGCACCGTCGTTTGGCGGTTTATGGGAAGCTGCTGTAAAATCAGCGAAAAGGCTACTAGTATCAGTCACAGCCACAGCATCGCTAACGTTTGAAGAGCTCAACACGGTGATCATTGAGGTCGAGGCAATACTCAACTCAAGGCCCCTCACCCTGATGTCAGCTAATCCTACAGATACTTCAGCGCTCACTCTAGGCCATTTCTTAATCGGTGAGCCTCTAGTTGCACCTCCAGATGCGAATCTTGCCCGACCGGAAAAAACTTTGGTCAAAAGATGGGAACTGGTATCCAGGCTCAAACAATCGTTCTGGAATTAGTGGTCCATGGAGTACCTAAAAGAACTACAAATGCGCACCAAATGGAAAACTATTGCGCAGAATGTCAAGGAAGGATTACTAGTACTAGTAAAGGAAGACAACGTACCGGTAATGAGCTGGCCCATGGGACGCATAATGAAAACGTATCCAGGCAAGGATAACCAAATCCGGGTCGTAGACGTAAAAACCGCATCAGGAATATTCAAAAGAGCAGTTACTCGTCTGGCACCTTTGATAAACGGCTTTGCTGGCCAGAATACAATAGAAGAATAACATCAACCCTCACGGGGCACTGGCCAATATGCACCTATGCCTGTAAGATGGGCCTACCCCACAACACATTTTGCACAAGCTGCAAAGAAGAAACTAAAAAGGGGACGCTTAAGCACCTGCTGTGTCACTGCCCGTCATTCAACCAACTCAGACCCCAACATTTCGGAGCTCACCAGCTAGGGTCGCTAAGGGAGGTGGGGCGGCAATCAGTGAATGCCATCATTGCATACCTGAACGATATGGGCTGGCAATGAAGTACAGGCGCCGGCTACGACCATCGAGGGTGTGGACCAAAATGAAGCTCAGCTCTAATTGGAGGCTACCAGGGTAGCCTCACCACTTATACTTACCTACCTACGAGGTTAAAAAAACACGAAATATGGATGAAAACGCTTCAGGGTACCAGTAGCCCGCATGGACATTTGCAGCGTTCAAATCGTGAATTTTTTGTTTTGAATGATTTTAAGACGCGAAAGGATAAGGAATCAAATGTTTATAGTCCAGAAATGGTGGAGCTATTAAATTCCCTTAATGTAGGTTTATTGTTAGAAATGTGATCAGAAGATGTTCATGTTCAAAAAATACAAAAAATTGAAATATTACAAACATTTTTCTTTTAATTTTTCAAAATATTTTTATTTGAGCAAAGCTAAAAAATTAAATTATTTTTTTAAATTGTTTTCTATGAGAATTTTATTTTTCACTTTGATACCCTTTAAGTGGGCGAATAGGTAGGCCTGCCCATATTGTCCACTAGATATATAAATTTTACGCCCTACTGCTAGTCGGGGGTAAATAAACTGATTTTAACTTAACATAAGGGGTGTGCTTCCGATCGATAAGCTGAGTTTAACAGTGCGGAAGCGGGACCGAGCGCGGACTTGTGCAAAAGGGGCGAGCACGATTGTGCTCTTAAAGTTTGGTGAGGCGAGGCGGCACAGTGGGCCCCTCACCTAATCAAGTATATAGGATCTAGTATGTAGCAGGGGGCTATATCCGCTCCTTCTCGGTTCCCAGAGGCCTTTTGGTTAGCGCCGCAGGGACGGGTCCAACTGGCTTGGGTTCCGCTATCCGGGCGTCCTCCTCGGCGACCAGGTCATCGACCTCAGCGAGGTCGTCGTCCATGGGCTCCTCCTCGGTGGATTCCTCCTCTGGCAAGGGCGCGTGTCGGCGGCGGCCTTCGAGCGGACTGTTGGCATGCCCGCTCATGCTGTCTGCGGAACCTCTAGCGCCCTGTCGTGGTTAAGGTTAAATTTGAAGAGTTAAAACATTATGTAATAAATCTTCAGTCTCGGCAACATGCATTTGTCACAAAATACAGTATCAATTACCAGGTCAAGTGCATATGCATGGTCTGCTGAGATGAGGAAGTGAAGTGGTGCAAAGGTCTCAGTTTCCGCCAATAGCTAGCAATAAGACACTGTAACCCACATTACTTCTAATGTACTATTTTTGTTGAAATAAGCACTTTTTATAATCTATAAATTCTGTTAAGTTTCATTAATAAAATCAGTAAGTGTTCTTACTCAAACAGAGGCTTTACTCATACATCAGAGGCTGTTGACGTGTCTTCAGACCCTCATTCACCAACCAAACCAGCCTAACCCGGCAACATAGTTCCAAGTCCTAGTTGCGACAACAAAAGGTAATATTTTAAGCATTATCTGCCAGGCATCTAAGCCTCCTCATAAACAATTGACCTTCGCTGTTTGGTGCCTGGGTCTCATTGGCCCAGCCAGCTGTTGGGCTCTCCTTATTCATTGCACGTGCTCCTAGTTGGGGTCTCTCGGTGCACAGGGACTTCCTCCAGGGGGTTATACCCGCTTCTTCTCGGTCCCCAGAGGCCTTTTGGTTAGCGCCGCCGAAGCGGAGGGGTTGAAATATAGCCAGATCATCGGCCTTTTGCTTCTTGTCCCCCTGGAGCCAGTTGGTGCAGAGTCAAGCTTTGAGTCGGTCGTGTTTCCCATCGCTCTCCCTTCTTTCAAAGTTTTTCTAGTGATTATTTGATCCTCAAAGTCCAAATTTTTGGCAACTGTTCCGTGTTTCGGCGCTCTTTATTTACCGAAAACATCCAGATCATTTCTTATAAAGACAGTGACTTTAATCTACGAAAATAAACTCGGTTTTATTTTTCTATTTATTTCCTATGTTTTTGTGTGCTGTGCGTTTACCGCTTACCGCTGCATTCCGTTCAACTTTGTTGTTGGTGCAAGCGTTTCTGCATACCGTGAACTTACAAACAAACTACTGCTTTTGTGGTGCCTAGATAAAAGCTTTGTTTGCTCTCGCTCGATCTTTGTTTTGATCGTTTCCTTCGTTGTGCGATTTAAATAACATTCCTTTAATTTTTAATTCGTACGCTTCTTACGGATTTTTACTATTACTTTCTTACTAAACTAATCATGGCTACCTGTTGTCCAACTGAATGCCCAAGTGGCCGCAAAATCTCCTCGCGGCAGGCCACTATTTATTATTGGCTATGCGACAATGTCGCTCACCCTGGCTGTGCGGATCTTGGGCATATTGGCCCACGTATTGCGGATCGCCTTCGTGATCATACTGGATTGGATTGGAAGTGTCCAAGCTGTCTACACATCAAATCCGATATGAGGACGTTCATGAGGCAAACTCATCTTAAGCTTCAGTCTCTGGCGGCTGGTTTCAAGGAGCTTTTCGGTCGTTTCCAGACAGCGGAGTCCCACTTCAAAAGTCTGAAACTGCTAAGTCATTCGCCTAACATGAATTTGAGCACTCTCCCTAATTACTCCCTACAACTTCCAGACCCTGCGAGCCCCCTTATGCAGTTCAGCCCGCGAAACCTATCCACAGACAGCACCTCGGATGCGGCAGACGATTCTCGCGTGGCTGCAGCACCTAGACCAACCAAGACTGCGGATCTTGGCTCTTTATTCGCTGCACCCTCGCATCGACAGCCTGTTAGTGCTGACCAGGCTTCCACGTCGCATGCTGCCGCTTCTTATGTCCTAGCGGTGGACAGCAACAGAGACACTTATCCTGTCATACCGGCGGTCTCTGTTTCTTCATCCCCTTTCACCACGCCTGGATTACAGAACTCTACAATCTCGAGAGTTGCTCAGCGAAAACCGGCGCCACTTGCCGGCGTAGCTTCCAGGAAGTTAATCTTCGTCTCCCGCCTGAACCCTGGTGCTTCCGAAAATGACGTTAAGACCCACTTGAGCAGGAAGTTGAATGTTTCTGGTACTGAATTTGTTCAATTTTAAACAAAGACGCGATATATCTTCGTATAAAATTGCGTTTTCTGACGGCCTCTTGGACAGGGTTCTTGATACTTCCGTCTGGCCTGAACATGCCATAGTTCATGAATTTATTAACAAAAATAATCCTCGTGCTCGTGCGCCTCAGACTCCCTTAGCTTTGCCTTCAAAAAACTAACCGATTCATTCTCTATCCACTATCAGAACGTTCGCAGTTTACTGGGGAAGCTCTGAGAACTGCACGTCAATAGTGTTTTCTTTGACGCCGACGTTATTATCTTTACTGAAACGTGGCTAAACTCTTCTGTCTGTGATACTGAACTATTTGCAGGCAATTATGTTGTCTATAGAAGCGACCGTCCGTCACGCGTTGGCGGCGGTGTTCTTATAGCTGTTAAATCTAATCTTGTTTCTTATTTGGCTCCGATAATTGACTACGACTAAACTTTGGAATTTGTTTCTGTTCGCATTCAAGTTTTATTTTATGTTGTTTTTGTGTCTGGCTCATATATTCCACCTAGGTCTGACTTTGATATATACTCTCAGCGCCTATCTTTAATTCAGAGCATCCACTCCACTCTTGGTGCTAATGACCACCTCATTGTTCTAGGTGACCTTAACCTCCCTTCTATTTCCTGGATACCCTAACCTGTTTCTAATATTCTCATTTCCTCTGTCCCTCATGACTTGATTCACGGACTTATTGACCTTTCTTTAGGACAATTAAATAGTATTAAAAACTGCTGTGATAAAATCTTAGACCTTATTTTTGTGTCGGACTTCGCTTATGAATATGTCTCTAGAATTGACCCTCTCTCTTGTCCTGAAGATGCTTACAACCCTACCATCGAGATATTACTCGAGGTTTCGGCTTCTTTACTGACTTGTGCTGCTGCCGAGCCTGCAACTTTTCGCTGCTTCCGCAAGGCCAATTTCACGGACATAAATACTCATTTAGCCTTTATCGACTGGACCTTTTTGAATGATACTGACGATCCCCCTCTTACCTGGTTGAACGTTTCTATGGCATTTTAAATTCTAGTTTTGAAACGTTCGTCCTTAATTTTCTTCTCCTGTTAACTCTCACAAATCCCCTTAGTTTTCCCGTCGTCTTTTGTATCTAAAAAATGTGAAAACCAGACTTTTCAAAAAATTCAGCCGAACCGGACCGTGCTAGATACTTAGTAGCTCACTCCGATTTCTTGACGCACAATTCTGAATGCTATAATAATCATTTAAATCGATGCAGAAGTGAGCTTCAGGCAAATCCGAAGCAATTTTACGCTTTCGTTAATTCTAAACGAAACTCACAGCTCTTCCCTTCCCGTCTTCATCTAATAACTGAGTCTGTCTCCGCTGAGCTTGACATTGCGAACTTATTCGCAAAATTTTTCCAGTCCACGTATTCTATCTCTTCTATTAGCGAGGATGATGTTCTTCGAAACTTCAAATCTCTCAAGCCATCCTTTTCTTCTGGTCCCGATCTTGTGCCCAGTTGTGTATTGAGAAATTATGCTAATGCGTTTTGTAGTCCTCTGTCAAAGCTCTTTCAGTTATCTCTTAACATGTCGTTCTTTCCCGATAGTTGGAAGATGTCCTTTATAATTCCTCTTCATAAAAAGGGTAGCAAGTCAAATATCGAGAACTACAGAGGTATTGCTAAACTTAGTGTGATTCCCAAGCTTTTTGAATTACTGATAACTGCTCAACTGCAGCACCAATGCAGCTCATTTATGTCCTCCTCGCAGCATGGTTTCATGAAACAAAGACCTACCACAACAAACGCCCTTAAACACAATATCCAGACTGACGTTTATTTTTTTAATTTTATTTATTTATAGAAAGCTAACAAGTAATTAAAATTAAGAATTAGCGGTGGAGGTTAGGCTATGGCATCTAGGGCCTTCAGCTCGTGTTTTACATCGTTTATAATGTTGTTAAATTAGTCTAGTTTGTGTGTTTAATAAATAGTTTAGTGTCTAGTGTTTTAATATATATATACATGTTTTAGGTATTTTATGTAATTAAAGTAATGTTAAGTCATATTTTGTGGTATAGGTTTGTGTTTTTTAGAAATTGTATGATATTTGTTGTATTTAGTGGGTTTGCTAATGACTCCATAGGGTTGGAGTCCTTAAGATCCTAAGAGAATTGCAGGTGGTTAGCAGGTGTACTACTGTTATGTTGTCGTTGCAGAACGGGCAGGTGGTGGGTTGAGTTGGGTCGAGGTAGTGGTTGTGCGTAATTTTTGTGTGTCTGAGCCGTGTAATCTTAATTTGGTCTCTTCGTGAGGTTTGCAAGTTTTTTATTTTAAAAAGATTATAGCTGTTGAGTTGTGTTTGGTTTATTGATTGATACCAAGTTGAGGTTTTTGTGATGTTTGATAGAAGTGTGTTGTAGTGTGTTTTTTTTATATAGTTGTTAATGGTTGTTTTGTTGCAATTTTTGCTTGGTTGTCTGCGAGTTCGTTTTCAGGTATTCCAACGTGGGCGGGTATCCAAAGTAATTTGAATTTGGTGCTGAATTTTTGTAGAAAGTTGCGGGCGTGTGAATAGTAGTGTTCCGTGTTGTTCGGGTTTTTATTTATTTATTTAGCGTTGATATAGGCTTAAAAACGACATCTAGTAGAAAAAACTCTTTGGTTTCTCAAGATATCATAACCAATATGACAGATTATGTTTTTTGTGTAATTTTATATGTCCCTACCAATTTTGGGTAAAATCGGAAAACTATATCCTATAGCTCCCATACAGACGATGGTCCGGCTTGTATGGACTGAGCGGCCAAAAATACTTTTAGTGGAGATAAAAATTTGTAATTTATTCCAAAATTCTAGAAAGAGTATAATAAATTAAGGAAATAAAAAAAACTATCAATTTTCATAAACTTCCTAAGTTATACCCCCTTGTTCTCCGCCGCATATCAACATTTTAAGGCGAGAACGCGTTGTACTTTTTAATGATACTCAGCGGCTAGCAAAAACTAGCAGCTGAAATTTGCACTACATAATCTGTAAATATCAGGTAATATTTTTATTTAGGTTTCATTATTAGCTTCGATTAGATTCACAACTAAAAGTCTAAGTAAACTTTTAGTTTTCGTGTAAATTTTAACCAAAATTGGACCCACATTAAAATAATTATTAAAAATAAACGAAACACGCTGAGTACATAAATATATTTAATTTAAATAGTCAATACCTTTCTTTAAAATATTAATAAAATTGTTATAATATTTTAAACTTCAAAGACACTAACACCGCTGCGCACTGCAAAACCAATTAAATTTTGTTGCTCTATGTTTAAGAGTTATTCTTAAAGAGGAAAGTTCGAGCAAAGCAAAAATTCCGTTATATTAATAAAGTTTGAGCTTTTAGAAGACAGGTCTAACCAATTTTTAGCTATAATTTACAATTTTTTTTTTTTTTTTTTGGCCTTGGGGGTACCACTGAAAGAGTGTTGCTTTTGTGACGTTAAGAAGGCTGGCTGTGTTCCAAATAAATTGTTTTTTTTTAGTTTGTTGGTTAGTTGGTCTGCGTGTGTGTTCCATCTGTATTTGTTATTAAAGTGTATTCCCAGTATTTTTAGTGATGTAGTGTTCTGTATTTGCATGTTGTTAGATAATATGTTGCAGTTGCAGTTGTGCTTTCTGAAAATATGTAGGTGTTTGCATTTTGTGGTTGAATGTTTGGCGGCTGAGTAGTCAGCCCAGTCGGCTATTGTAGCTAGAATAGGGTTTAGGTTTATGTTAACGTTTTTCTTGTTTTTTAGTTTTAGAATGATGTTGAAGTCGTCGGCGTAAGCACTAAGGCTGATATTTTTGTGTAGGCTGAGGTTTTCAGTTAGCTTGTTGTAGGCTATTACGAAGAGCACGACTGAGAGAGGGGATCCTTGGGGGATGCCATTTTGCATTGGTTGGAAGAAGGAGTGGTCGCCGTTTATGCGCACAACTATTCTATTCTATTATTTGTCATGTAGTTCTTTATGTAGTTGGTAATTTTTGGTCCTGTTTTCCAAGCTGTTAGTTGGTCTAAGATGGAGTGTATTTCTATGCGGTCGAAGGCTTTTGCAAAGTCCAGTGATATTATGGATGTGTGGTTTCTTCGAGAGATAGCTCGTGATAGTAGATGGGCTACCCCCCGTGGGATGCAGATGAGTTTTTTGATGTGAGGGTATAGTTAAAGGGTATGGTGTATTTTATATGAGTTTCTTGTAATGAGATTATATGGGGTGTGTGTTTTTTAATAAGTAAGTGTAGTTCGCAGTAGTTGTTTATGTATCCATTCATATTCCATTGTATGATTTTAATAGTCATTTTTAAGTTATTTTTGTTTTAGAGTTAGATAGTTAATTATGTTGTTGTTTACCTGTTAGAGATAACTGCTTTAAGTTGTGGGCTTTTCAGGAATTAAATGCTATCATAATCGGTATTGTTAATTTTTTGTTTTTTTTTTTTCTTTGGGTTTCTTGCTTTTTGTTGGCTGTTTTTTGTGGGTTTGAGATTTGTTGCAAAGGTTTTGTTTTTATCTTTTGAGTAAATTCGAATTTTCAGGTCGTCGGAGTCTTCGCAAGCAAGGGTGTGTCGATGTCCATGTATATGTCTTCTGTGTTGTTTCGATTAGTTGAGGGTGGTGGAGAGTTTACGAGTTGTGCTGATGGAGGGGTGTTTGTTATTAAGTTTGTTATTAAGTTTGTTATTATGCTGTACTGATTTGTTTGTGTTTAGGTGAGGGGCCGTTGTGCCGCCGCTCATCTAAGCTTAAGAGCGCATCCGCGCTGAAGAGCGCATCCGCGCTCGCCCCTCTATGCACAATCTGGCACTCTCTCTCTCTCTCGGGTTTTTTAAATGCAGCAGCCGTCGCCGATCGTCCGCTCTGGCTGTAGCGGCTTCTGTTTCCCTTATGTTAAGCTAGCTAAGTTAGTTCAATGTATGCAACGTAATAAAGCTGACCGGCCCTTGAATTTTACCACGACGCCCCCGACTTTCTACTTTCGAGCCTCCGGGTTGGTTTTTTTTTCGTTTTGCGACGTGGGATTTCTTTTGCCTGTGCCTCCTGGAATCTTTTGCGGCAGCATCGCCCCCAACATTTGGTCCATCAGAGCCGGATAATTTTTGGATATTTTCGACCAGCAGTTCCAGGCATTGTTCCGCCAAAAGATAAGTACGACATTTTTCCATCTCCGTCTCTCTGCCGGTCTTCAGCAGTGGTCCGAAGATTAAATTTCGTTCACACTGCTGCAAGATTTTTTCCTTCCGTGTCAACTCCAAGTCCGAGTTTTCCGACACAACGGCAGTTTGAGAATTTTCTACTCTTCTTCGTCTTCAATTTCTGCAAATTTTCCATCCGTCTCCGTTTTGTGTGCTTCGCCATATTCCTCGCCGTTTTCGGCCTCTCCGTTATTCGCTATTCCGCTATTCGCTTGCCACCGGTCGAGGTATATGTGCAGACATATACATACATAGAAACATACATATTTCTTTGGTGCAATTAATCCGCAAAAATTTAGCAAGTGAACAGTGAAATTGTGTGGTGACAAAAAGAAGGCATAATTAATATTGGCCAGCCGGTGTGAATTAGTTACGGAAATTTCCAAATTCACCGAACAGTCCGCCGCTGTCGTAATATTTTTTTCTCCCAATCAGTGTTATTTTTACACCACATAACTTTTCTGTTTCCCCAGTTATACAGTCCACTTATCAACGCTCCACTGTGCCAACGTATGCCCTACATGCCCTTACATATATCCGTATTAAATGCATGCCCACATATATTCCAATATATTTTCTGCCTCCGATTTCAGAAACTAATAAAATTATAATAAAACAACCAATTATAAAACGACATCTCACTGCAAATTGTGTTCCAAAAAAATTTTAACTCAGCCGCTGCAGCAGCCGTGTTGTTTTTGTTGCTGTGTTTTTTTTTTTGCTTCTCCTGAGTACTTACGCACTGCTCTGCCGTCGGCGTAACCCAGTCAACATTTTCCGTTCCAACAAAAGTGCAACTTTTGAATAAATTTATTAAATTTATTTAACTATTAATTTTCGCTCGGGGACCAGCCAAGGGTTTAATTCCACCTTTCCGGCCACATAATAATTAAAGTCGAAAATTATTAATAATTTAATCATCAACTTTCTGATCGAATAAAACCGCGGTTTTCAATTCCACCTTTCCGGCTTCGTGATAATTAAATCCAATTAATTAACGATTAAGTTTTCAATTCAACCTGTGCGGCTCCATAAAGGTAATTCCGCCAATTAATTAATTGATTAATTAAAAATTTAATTTTTTATTAATTATTAAATTATCAAGTTTCCGTCCGAACTAAAGCCGAGGTTTCAAATCCACCTTTCCGGCTCCATAATAATTAAATCCGACGACAATTAGTCAAAAATTAATAATTATTAATTATTTATTTTTTATTAAATCCAAGCCAAGGTCAAGTCCACCTGTCCGGATCCGCTACAATTAATTTCAAAAATAGTTGAGAATTATCTACGAAAATATCTACGTACGAGCCACATTTATATAAATATAGATTTATAAATTGTCATAATTTTTTGTTTTCCGAACGAGCGCGAATTTCCCGGTACTTGTCTATTTTCCGTGCCTCCAACGCTGATTTTACTCCGCATCAGGCTACATCCGCCTACAATCTCAACAAATTTCGTCTCCTTTTGGGTTTTTTGGCTCCTGAAGTTTTTCCACATTTGAATTGTGCCGCAAATTCTGTCCTTTCGACGTCGCCGCCTAGTTTCCAAATAGTTCCTTGTAGTCGCATTTTATCCGCGATCTCACCTTTCTCATCACGGTAGTGTGACCAGCCACTGCTTCGCATGAGGCACCTATTGCGCCAGTCAATCGACAAGCGCTGACCAGCTAATTTACTTTGAGAATGCCCACGGGAGACGACAAAAGGCCGCGTCCGATCCCATCCATCCGTTTGGACAGATCTCAATCCGCATCTCCGCGGACGCCTCTTTTAAAGCCTAAGGCAACAAGTGCCATTGCAAGGGCAAAGAGCGACGAATCCGTCAATACCATTCCCGGTCCCTCACAAAGGCAGACTCGCTCCGTGGCAAAAATGGCTCAAAGTGCGGTCGAAGTGGCGCTGAAAAAGTTCATCGCCACAACAGATCGGATTAGCCAATTTGAGGCCAACATAAATACTCCGGGCGCCCCAGAAACGGAACGATGCAGCCAGTATATGTGCGAAGTCCATCGGGACCAAATTCGGGCCCTGTGGGAGAAGGTGGAGAAGAGCTATGAGAGCTGCTCCGATCTACTTGCCGTGTCCGGCGACAATACGGCCAACTCGACAGTGCTGGAATCGAAGTACAGCTACTGCTACTCCGTTTATTCGAGGTGTATCGCCCAGCTTCAGGAGCAAATTGCCTCACAATCCACTCAGGCTTCCGTTAATATCCACGCGCCCGCGTCTTCAGGATGCCGGTTACCGCCAGTGGACACCGAGGTCTTTGCGGGTGATTATCTTCGGTGGCCCACCTTCAGAGACTTGTTTACGGCCATTTACATCCAAAACTCGCGGCTCACCCCGGTAGAGAAGTTGTTCCACTTGCTGTCCAAAACAAGTGGTGACGCGCACGCTATTGTTTCGAAGGCTCCGCTTACCCATGAGGGGTTTGCCGCAGCATGGCAAAGCCTCACAGACCGCTTTGAGAACCGGCGTCTATTGGCCAATAGCCACTTGAAGATCCTTTTCAACATCCAGGCTATTTCTCAAGAGTCCGGGGTCGCGCTGAAGGAGTTGCAAGCCACCATTCAGAGTTGTCTGACAGCTCTAGAAATGTCCTCCATCAATGTTGAGGCTTGGGACTGTCTCCTGGTGTTTATGATTTCCTCAAAGCTCCCCAAAGTCACACTTTCTATGTGGGAGCAATCCGTACATAACAAGGCCGAAATTCCAACATGGAAGGAATTAGATAACTTCCTGACAGAGCGCCATCGCACTCTGGAGGCCATCGACGACGTCAGGCCTAGTGGCTCCGGGCAATTTCCGCCAAGGTCGGGACTTCCTACTGCCCCTGCTCGGAGACTCAATTCATATGAGACTCGAGTGGTTCCGGGCCAAAAGGGCTGCGATCTCTGTTCGAGGGAGAGCCACCCCATTTGCTTATGTCCGCGGTTCCTAAAAATGGACGTAAATGGGCGCTCTGACTACATTAAGAGGAAGCAGTTATGCTTAAACTGTTTTGCCCGAGGGCACCAGCAGCGAGACTGCACGAGCGCCCATACCAGCTTCACATGCCACAGCCGACACCACACCCTCCTGCACCGCGGCACTCCGTTCGCTACCGCTCCAAGTCCGCCTACGCCAACAAGGGCTCGAACCGCACAGACTGCCAGAAGCACAAACGGCTCAGAGGATCAGTCGGATGTGCAGGTGTGTTTCGCCTCCGGGTCAGGAGCCGTCCTACTGGGCACGGCTCTTATCAACGTGTGCCATTTGGGGTGCAGCTTCCAGGCACGAGCACTGATAGACTCAGGGTCCGAAGCCACTTTCATAACAGAACGACTGTTCAACCTTGCCAAGCTTCCTTTCAAGACGATTCAAGCCCAAGTTTCCGGCCTCAATCAGACCATTTCCGCGCAGTCTACTAAATTGTGCCATTTCTCCATTCGGTCGCCGTCTAGACCCGGGCTACAGTTAGAGACTGCGGCTTACGTTCTTCCGCAGTTGGCAGGAAATCTGCCATCACATCCGATTCCGCGTGATCGTCTCAAGGGGCTGCCCAACATTCCCCTAGTGGACCCCAACTTCTTTGAGAGCTCCCAAGTCGATGTGTTAATAGGAGCTGACATTCTTCCGTCTATTCTCCTCGGTAATTCCAAGGCTAACATCTGCGGGTCGCTTCTCGGTCAGGAGACCATTTTTGGATGGGTGCTGACAGGCCCATTATCTCCAGCCAACCCCCGCAGCGTGTCCGTTTTTTCCACACGAGTTGCCCGTAGCCTCGGTGACTCACTGGATCAGCTCCTCACCAAATTCTGGGAGGTGGAAGATGTGCCCACACAGATCAGTTCGGAATCGGATTCAGTTTGCGAGCACAATTTTGTCCAGACGACGAGAAGGGATGAGTGTGGCAAGTACGTTGTGACGCTCCCCTTACGCGACCCCGAGCAGAAGGGTTCCGAGCTATCGGCTTCACGGTCCTTTGCTCTTGCTCAATTCCTGCGTAATGAGCAGCGCCTGAAGAGGGATCCGCCCCTTAAGGCCCGCTATGACTCTGTAATCCAGGAATACATCGACTTAGGCCACATGACCGAGGTTTCTCCCGCGAGCAGTTCCGCTACCTACTATCTTCCACATCATGCCGTCTTCAAGCCCGAAAGCATGACCACCAAGGTGCGGGTAGTCTTCAATGCTTCGAGCCCGTCAGCAAACGGGACCAGTCTGAACGACATTCTTTACGCGGGCCCAGTCTTACAATCCGACCTGACGATTCAAATCCTAAAGTGGCGATACTTTAGGTTTGTCTTCAACGCCGACATCGAGAAGATGTATCGGCAAATTTGGGTAGACCCCAAGCATACTCCGCTCCAACGTATTTTGTTCCGCAATCCCGATGGGGATATCCGCGACTACGAATTAAAAACGGTCACCTTCGGTGTCAATTGTGCCCCATTCCTAGCGATACGTGTCCTACAACAGCTCGCTGACGACGAAGAGTTGAAGTATCCGCAGACAAGCCAAATTATCCGGCAATTTATGTATGTCGATGACGTTCTCGCGGGGGCAGACTCCAAAGCCGAAGCCCAAGCTGCGATTCGGGAGCTAAAGGAGGCCCTCGAGTCGGCAGGGTTTCCTCTTAGGAAATGGACGTCGAATAGCAAGGCGATCCTGGTCGACATTCCGAGCGACCACCTCCTTCGTGCTGATTTCCTCGATATCGATGCAGAGAGCACGGCCAAGACACTCGGCGTGCGGTGAAAAGCGGCGACGGACGAGTTCTTCTTTGTTCCGCCAGAATTGACTTCCGGCTCGTCATTCACGAAGCGCCAAGTCCTCTCCCAAATTGCCAAATTGTTCGATCGAGCAGGTTGGCTTGCTCCTTTCATTGTCCGGGCAAAAATGTTCATGCAGGACATTTGGCTTCTGGATCTAGGGTGGGACGACGCCCTCCCTCAAGATTTCTGTCAGCGATGGGTTGACTTCCTGAAGAATTACTCGGTTCTCGATCAGATTCGTGTTCCTCGATGGGCCTCGTTCCGACCACACCTAAAGATCGAGCACCACGGGTTCTGCGACGCTTCACAAAAGGCGTACGGCGCAGCAATTTACGTCCGTGTCGAGATTGGGTCTACGGTAATAGTGAACCTGCTGACTGCAAAGACTCGAGTGGCCCCAGTTAAAACGGTGTCGCTTCCTCGGCTAGAGCTGTGCGGTGCCCTGTTGTTGTCGGAGATGGCCACCGCCGTTCTGCCAAAGATGCCAGGGGCCGCGTCCGCCCTATACTGTTGGACGGACTCGACTATTGTCCTCGCTTGGCTGCAGAAGCCAGCGTGTCAGTGGACGACGTTCGTGGCCAACCGAGTGACCAAAATCACCCAGTTCACCGACGTGCAGAAATGGGCACATGTCCGATCCGAGCACAACCCTGCAGATCTCGCTAGCCGGGGCGTAGCTCTCCAAGATCTGGCGGACAACCAGTTGTGGTGGCACGGTCCTGACTGGCTGCAAAGGCCTCGCAGCGATTGGCCCAGTCAAGGCAATGATGCCCCTGTGACGGAACTCGAGAGGCGAGCAGTCAAGGTCCATGTCGCAAAGGCGCCCCCCGAAGATCTTCTTGAACGGTTTTCCACGCTTGACAGGGCATTACGAGTCCTTGCCTATGTTTATCGCTTCATCCAGAGCGCGCGGAAGATTCGATCTCCGTGCGAAGAGCACCTGACAGCTAATGAGATTACGTCGGCTGAACGTCTTCTAGTTTCCGTCACTCAGCGCAGACACTTCGTTTCTGAGATGGGCTGCTTAAGCGAAAAGCGTCCAGTATCAGCATCCAGTTCGATTCAAAATCTAAACCCCTTCATGGATTCGCAAGGCCTTATGAGAGCCTGTGGCCGGGTCACGTCCTCTGAACTCCTCCAATATGACGAACGGCACCCTATAATCCTTCCGTACGACTGCCATCTGTCTCGACTCCTTGTTCAGTTTACGCATCGCATCACGCTGCATGGGGGTAATCAGCTGATTCCGTTTGATCCGGGCCAAATTCTGGATTCCAAGGGTGAGGAATTTGGTCAAGTCCGTCGTCTATTCTTGTAAGGTATTTGTCATCCACAAGAAGTTGCAGACGCAACTTATGGGAGAGCTACCTAAGGAACGGACGTCCTTTTCGCGCCCATTCACGTACACCGGTGTGGATTATGCCGGTCCTTTCGAAATCAAAAACTATACGGGTATGTGTTGGTGTTTGTGTGCTTCTCCACTAAGGCCATCCATTTAGAGCCTACGTCGGACCTCACGACCGAGAAATTTCTGGCTGCTTTCGCTCGGTTCGTGTCCCGGAGAGGATGCCCCCGTCAAGTGCAGTCGGACAACGGGAAGACTTTTGTGGGGGCAGCGGCCCTACTATCTCGCGATTTTCTCCAGAGCCTAAAAGGGGCTGTGACTGGTGCATATAGTCACCACCAGCTTCTCTGGCATTTCATTCCTCCGGGAGCCCCCCACATGGGGGGCCTGTGGGAGGCAGGCGTCAAGAGCTTCAAGACCTTGTTCTACAAGTCCACCGCAACGCGGAAATACACCTTTGAGGAGCTGGCTACTCTTCTGGCGAGGATCGAGGCGTGCCTAAATTCGCGGCCGCTCGCGCCAATGTCCGAAGACCCTGCTGATCTGTTGGCGCTTACACCCGGGCACTTTCTTGTGGGAGGTCCACTTATCGCCACGGTTGAACCCGAGTTAAAGGGGGACACCACGTCCATTATTAACCGCTGGCAGCACCTGAAGGCTCTTCAGCAGCAATTTCGGCTGCGATGGAAGAAAGAGTACCTCAAGGAGCTCTCCGCGTTGGGGATATACCACTATATCAAGGAGGACAACCTTCCGTCCAATGAGTGGCGATTAGGCAGGATTGACGCGGTGTATCCAGGATCCGATGGCCATGTCCGCGTGATCGACATCCGCACCGCGCGAGGGCTCGTCAAGCGGCCCGTTGGTAAGGTCGTCCTTCTTCCGATGGAAGCGTCCGCCTGCCCACAATAATTATGCATTTCTTCCGTTCCAATATTCCTGTCCATTGTGCTGTCTCGTAGCTCTGCCCGTAGTTCCAAATCGAGATTCACACCAATTCTGATAACGCTGTTTTGTTTTTTCATCATATTTCCGCCAGTCATATTCAGCACGATGTCGCCACGTCCACCCAGCGCCCAGCCACTGGAGAGCAGATGTACTCGAGGTACACAGTCCTATCGATGCCGAGTCTGCAGCGGGATCCATCCGTTGAAGAAGTGTCGGCGTTTTCTGCGACTCAGTGCCGAGAAGCGGCTCCGGGCGGTCCTCGTGAACCGGTATTGCTCCAGCTGCCTGGCTCACGAGCACTCCGACGGATCGTGTCGGCGTGGAGACTGCTGTAGGACGTGCGGTCAGGATCACCACTCGCTGCTGCACCTCGTGGAGAAGCCGCGGGCTCGTCGCCAGCCGCGTCAAGAGGAGCACCGGTCACGGAGCGCGGGAGACAGGACACGGAGTGTCTCAGCTGGCGCTCGGCCGTCATCTGCCAACTCCCGGCGCGGTTCAGGTTCTTCTCGGCCTGCGTCCGCCACTTTCCGGCATTCACAAGCCGATCCACCCTATCGTCGCTGCTGCAGCGGAACAGCGTTAACGTGCTGCCGACTGCGCTAGTGCGCATTAACACCGGGAACCGGATCTTCGATACGGGGGCCCTCATCGACCCATGTACTTCCTCGAGCTGCATCGACGCATCGCTGGCGGCGTGTTTCCGTCTGCCCACTACCAGCGTGGGGGACGAACAAGTTTGTTCGGCCACCGTGGGGTCCAAAACCGATGATAGCGTACGGCTAGATGTCGTATTTAAAATCGAGCCTAACGTGCGCGTTCGTACGCCGTCTCGTGAGCTGAGCGAGGCGTGACCACTTCCGAGGCATGACATTGGCGGATAAGCGGTTCTATCTGCCGCCGACGATCTCCGTTGTCTTGGGCGCGGATAGGTACCCGCGGATCATGCAACCGGGCTTCCTGAAGATCCAGGACGGACTGCCGGTGGCTCAGAGCACCGTGTTCGGATGGTTCGTGTCCGGAGCCTGTCACCAACCGTAACGACGAGGGACCTGTTGCAATCCGAGTGATTGCAAGGGGGGCGGGATGTTTAGGTGAGGGGCCGTTGTGCCGCCGCTCATCTAAGCTTAAGAGCGCATCCGCGCTGAAGAGCGCATCCGCGCTCGCCCCTCTATGCACAATCTGGCGGAAATATGATGAAAAAACAAAACAGCGTTATCAGAATTGGTGTGAATCTCGATTTGGAACTACGGGCAGAGCTACGAGACAGCACAATGGACAGGAATATTGGAACGGAAGAAATGCATAATTATTGTGGGCAGGCGGACGCTTCCATCGGAAGAAGGACGACCTTACCAACGGGCCGCTTGACGAGCCCTCGCGCGGTGCGGATGTCGATCACGCGGACATGGCCATCGGATCCTGGATACACCGCGTCAATCCTGCCTAATCGCCACTCATTGGACGGAAGGTTGTCCTCCTTGATATAGTGGTATATCCCCAACGCGGAGAGCTCCTTGAGGTACTCTTTCTTCCATCGCAGCCGAAATTGCTGCTGAAGAGCCTTCAGGTGCTGCCAGCGGTTAATAATGGACGTGGTGTCCCCCTTTAACTCGGGTTCAACCGTGGCGATAAGTGGACCTCCCACAAGAAAGTGCCCGGGTGTAAGCGCCAACAGATCAGCAGGGTCTTCGGACATTGGCGCGAGCGGCCGCGAATTTAGGCACGCCTCGATCCTCGCCAGAAGAGTAGCCAGCTCCTCAAAGGTGTATTTCCGCGTTGCGGTGGACTTGTAGAACAAGGTCTTGAAGCTCTTGACGCCTGCCTCCCACAGGCCCCCCATGTGGGGGGCTCCCGGAGGAACGAAATGCCAGAGAAGCTGGTGGTGACTATATGCACCAGTCACAGCCCCTTTTAGGCTCTGGAGAAAATCGCGAGATAGTAGGGCCGCTGCCCCCACAAAGGTCTTCCCGTTGTCCGACTGCACTTGACGGGGGCATCCTCTCCGGGACACGAACCGAGCGAACGCAGCCAGAAATTTCTCGGTCGTGAGGTCCGACGTAGGCTCTAAATGGATGGTCTTAGTGGAGAAGCACACAAACACCAACACATACCCTTTTGTGATGAGGCAGGCTCGCCCCGTATAGTTTTTGATTTCGAAAGGACCGGCATAATCCACACCGGTGTACGTGAATGGGCGCGAAAAGGACGTCCGTTCCTTAGGTAGCTCTCCCATAAGTTGCGTCTGCAACTTCTTGTGGATGACACATACCTTACAAGAATAGACGACGGACTTGACCAAATTCCTCACCCTTGGAATCCAGAATTTGGCCCGGATCAAACGGATCATCAGCTGATTACCCCCATGCAGCGTGATGCGATGCGTAAACTGAACAAGGAGTCGAGACAGATGGCAGTCGTACGGAAGGATTATAGGGTGCCGTTCGTCATATTGGAGGAGTTCAGAGGACGTGACCCGGCCACAGGCTCTCATAAGGCCTTGCGAATCCATGAAGGGGTTTAGATTTTGAATCGAACTGGATGCTGATACTGGACGCTTTTCGCTTAAGCAGCCCATCTCAGAAACGAAGTGTCTGCGCTGAGTGACGGAAACTAGAAGACGTTCAGCCGACGTAATCTCATTAGCTGTCAGGTGCTCTTCGCACGGAGATCGAATCTTCCGCGCGCTCTGGATGAAGCGATAAACATAGGCAAGGACTCGTAATGCCCTGTCAAGCGTGGAAAACCGTTCAAGAAGATCTTCGGGGGGCGCCTTTGCGACATGGACCTTGACTGCTCGCCTCTCGAGTTCCGTCACAGGGGCATCATTGCCTTGACTGGGCCAATCGCTGCGAGGCCTTTGCAGCCAGTCAGGACCGTGCCACCACAACTGGTTGTCCGCAAGATCTTGGAGAGCTACGCCCCGGCTAGCGAGATCTGCAGGGTTGTGCTCGGATCGGACATGTGCCCATTTCTGCACGTCGGTGAACTGGGTGATTTTGGTCACTCGGTTGGCCACGAACGTCGTCCACTGACACGCTGGCTTCTGCAGCCAAGCGAGGACAATAGTCGAGTCCGTCCAACAGTATAGAGCGGACGCGGCCCCTGGCATCTTTGGCAGAAAGGCGGTGGCCATCTCCGACAACAACAAGGCACCGCACAGCTCTAGCCGAGGGAGCGACACCGTTTTACTGGGGCCACTCGAGTCTTTGCAGTCAGCAGGTTCACTACTACCGTAGACCCAACCTCAACACGGACGTAAATTGCTGCGCCGTACGCTTTTTGCGAAGCGTCGCAGAACCCGTGGTGCTCGACGTTTAGGTGTGGTCGGAACGCGACCCATCAAGGAACACGAATCTGATCGAGCACCGAGTAATTCTTCAGGAAGTGAACCCATCGCTGACAGAAATCTTGAGGGAGGGCGTCGTCCCACCCTAGATCCAGAAGCCAAATGTCCTGCATAAACATTTTCGCCCGGACAATGAAAGGAGCTGGATTGAACAATTGGCAATTTGGGAGAGGACTTGGCGCTTCGTAAAGGACGAGCCGGAAGTCAACTCTGGCGGAACAAAAAAGAACTCATCAGTCGTCGCTTTCCACCGCACGCCGAGTGTCTTGGCCGTGCTCTCTGCATCGATGTCGAGGAAATCAGCATGAAGGAGGTGGTTGCTCGGAATGTCGGCCAGGATCGCCTTGCTATTCGACGTCCATTTCCTAAGTGGAAACCCTGCCGACTCTAGGGCGCCCTTTAGCTCCCGAATCGCAACTTGGGCTTCGGCTTTGGAGTCTGCCCCCGCGAAAACCTCATCAACGTAAATAAAATGCCGGATAATTTGGCTTGCCTGCGGATACTTCGACTCTTCGTCGTCAGCGAGCTGTTGCAGGACACGGATCGCTAGGAACGGGACACAATTGACACCGAAGGTGACCGTTTTTAATTCGTAGTCGCGGATATCCCCATCGGGATCGGGATTTGAATCGTTAGGTCGGATTGTAAGACCGGGCCCGCGTAAAAATTGTCGTTCAGACTGGTCCCGTTTGCGGACGGGCTCGAAGGATTGAAAACCACCCGCACCTTGATGGTCGTGCTTTCGGGCTTGAAAGCCGATAGTAGGTAGCGGAACTACTCGTGGGAAAGACCTCGGTCATGTGGCCCAAGTCGATGTATTCCTGGATTACCGAGTCATAGCGGGCCTTAAGGGGCGGATTCCTATTCAGGCGCTGCTTATTACGCAGGAACTGAACAAAAGCAAAAGACCGTGAAGCCGATAGCTCGGAACCCTTCTGCTCGGATATGATGGCAGATTTCCTGCCAACTGTGGAAGAACGTAAGCCGCAGTCTCTAATTTTACCCCGGGTCTACACGGCGACGGAATGGAGAAATGGCACAATTTAGTAGACTGCGCGGAAATGGTCTGATAAGGACCGAAAACTTGGGCCTGAATCGTCTTGAAGGGAAGCTTGATAAGATTGAACAGTCGTTCCGTTATGAAAGTCGCTTCGGACCCTGAGTCTATCAGTGCTCGTGCCTGGAAGCTGCACCCCAAATGGCATACGTTGATAAGGGCCGTGCTCAGTAGGACGGCTCCTGACCCGGAAGCGAAACACACCTGCACATCCGACTGATCCTCTGAGCCCTTTGTGCTTCTGGCAGTTTGTGCGGGTCCAGCCCTTGCTGGCGTAGGCGGACTTGGAGCGGTAGCGAACGGATAGCTGCGGTGCAGGAGAGTGTGACATGTGAAGCAGGTGTGGGCGCTTGTGCAGTCTCGCTGCTGGTGTCCTCGGGCAAAACAGTTCAAACATAACTGCTTCCTCTTAATGTAGTCAGAGCGCCCATTTACGTCCATTTCTAGGAAACGCGGACATAAGCGGATGGGGTGGTTCTCCCTCGAACAGAGATCGCAGCCCTTTTGGCCCGGAACCACTCAAATCTCGTATGAATTGAGCCTCCGAGCAGGGGCAGTAGGAAGTCCCGACCTTGGCGGAAATTGCCCGGAGCCACTAGGCCTGACGTCGTCGATGGCCTCCAGAGTGCGATGGCGCTCTGTCAGGAAGTTATCTAATTCCTTCCATGTTGGAATTTCGGCCTTGTTATGTACGGATTGCTCCCACATAGAAAGTGTGACTTTGGGGAGCTTTGAGGAAATCATAAACACCAGGAGACAGTCCCAAGCCTCAACATTGATGGAAGACATTTCTAGGGCTGTCAGACAACTCTGAATGGTGGCTTGCAGCTCCTTCAGCGCGCCCCGGACTCTTGAGAAATCGCCTGGATGTTGAAAAGGATCTTCAACTGGCTATTGACCAATAGCCGCCGGTTCTCAAAGCGCTCTGTGAGGCTTTGCCACGCTGCGACAAACCCCTCATGGGTAAGCGGAGCCTTAGAAACAATGGCGTGTGCGTCACCACTTGTTTTGGACAGCAAGTGGAACAACTTCTCTACCGGGGTGAGCTGCGAGTTTTGGATGTAAATGGCCGTAAACAAGTCTCTGAAGGTGGGCCACCGAAGATAATCACCCGCAAAGACCTCAGTATCCACTGGAGGTAACCGGTAGCCTGTAGACGCGGGCGTGTGGACATGGTCCCGATGGACTTCGCACATGTATTGGGAGCCTATTTCCGTTTCTGGGGCGCCCGGAGCATTTATGTTAGCCTCAAATTGGCTAATTCGATCTGTTGTGGCGATGAACTTTCTCAGCGCCACTTCGACCGCACTTTGAGCCATTTTCGCAACGGAGCGAATCTGCCTTTGTGAAGGACCGGGGATTGTATTGACGGATTCGTGTCTCTTTGCCCTTGGAATGGCCCTGGTCGCCTTAGGCTTCAAAAGAGGCGTCCGCAGAGATGCGGATTGAGATCTGTCCAAACGGATGGCTGGGATCGGACGCGCCTTTTTGTCGTCTCCCGTGGGCATTCTCAGAATCCAATTTTTTGGTCAGCGCTTGTCGCCTGACTTGCGTGATAGGTGCCTCGTTCGAAGCTGTGGCCGGTCACACTAATGTGATGAGAACGGTGAGATCGCGGATGAAGTGCGATTACAAGGAACTAGTGGGAACTAGCGGCGCCGATGTCGAAAGGAAGGTCGTGTGCGGCACAAATGGTATGTGGAAAAAAAAACTTCAGGAACCAAAACAACCCAAAAGGAGACGAGGTTTGTTGAGATTGTAGGCGGATGTTGCCTGATGCGGAGTAGAAGCAGCGCTGGAGGCACGGAAAATGGACAAGTAGCGGAAAATTCGTGCTCATTAGGAAAAGAATTGATGACGATCTATATATGTATATTTTGTGAGAATGCACTACGGCCAAGATGAACCTCAGCGGCCCAGAGTCCCTCCCAGAAATATTTATTTTTGGAAACGCCAGTACATGGAGGTGCCGTTTTTGTCAAGAGTTATTTATGGGTGGGTTTTGTCGGCGGCCACTAAATTTGCAGACTTGGGCCACGCACACACACACACACGCGCCTTGCCGATTCTTATTGCCCACGCTGGGCGGGACGAAAACTGCCGGCTCTGGAGTCCCAGTAGCCTGCTCCCGCGAAATTTCCGAACCAATTCACACCGGCTGGCCAATATTAATTATGCCTTCTTTTTGTCACCACACAATTTCACTGTTCACTTGTTCAATTTTTCGCGGATTAATTGCCCCAAAAAATATGTATGGATGTACATATGCCTCGACCGTTGGCAAGCGAATAGCGGAATAGCAAATAACGGAGAGGCCGAAAACGGCGAGGAATAGGGCGAACCACACAAAACGGAGACGGATGGAAAAATTTGCAGAAAGACGAAGAAGACGTTGTGTCGGAAAACTAGGACTTGGAGTTGACACGGAAGGAAAAAATCTTCAAGCAGTGTGAACGAAATTTAATGTTCGGACCATTGCTGAAGACCGGCAGAGAGACGAAGACGGAAAAATGTCGTACTTATCTTTTGGCGGAACACTGCCGGGAACTGCTGGTAGAAAAAATATCCAAAAAATCCGGCTCTGATGGACCAAATGATTGGGAGCGATGCTGCCGAAAAAGATTCCAGAGGTTGAAGAGGGCACAGAAGGAACAAAATTCCACGTCGTGAACGAAAATTGACCCGGAGGCTCGAAAAGAAGAAGTCGGGGCGTCGTGGATTTAATTTCAAAGGTCGTCAGCTTTATTCTGCTGCATACATGCAACTGAACTAAAACTAGCTTAACATAAAAAAAAACCGCTACCGCCAAAGCGGACGATCGCCGACGGTCGACCGCTTCATTTGGACCCGAGAGAGAGAGACAGAGTGCAAGATTTTGCAGAGAGGGGCGAGCGCGGATGAGCGGCGGCACAACGGCCCCTCACCTAAATAAGTCCTATAATTATACCCTTGCAGGGTATATTAGTTTCAGTCAAAAGTTTGCAACGCAGTGAAGGAGGCATCTCCGACCCTATAAAGTATATATATTCTTGATCAGGATAAACAGCCGAGTCGATCTAGCCATGTCCTTCTGTCCGTCTGTCCGTTTCTACGCAAACTAGTCCCTCAGTTTTAAAGCTATCGGAATGAAACTTTGCAGTTAGTCCTTTATATACTCGCATTCCTAGATATGTCGTAACGGACCGGATCGTTTGTGTTGCTGGTATAATTTAATTTTAATTTATTGTTAATTTATTGTTCAGTTTAATTTAGTTTTACGTTTTTAATTTTAAGTTTTAAAAAGAAATCAATATCAGCCGCCGCTCAATTATTGTAGTACACAGAGTCAGAGAGAGAGAGAGAGAGACAGATAATAATTCAATGCTTGTGTATAATTTGTTGGAATTATTATTTCTACTTTAGGGTAATGTAACGTTTTTTAGAATTTACCTAGAGCTTCAGTAAAACCACCATATGAATCCTTAAAATATCAGGATTCCCTCGATAAATTTTCATATTGCTAATTGACTTAGATCAGTGTTTTTTTGCCGTTAGGAAAAATTAGGAAGATTCTTAGAGTTTCAAAAATCGATAAAAAATAGTGAACATTAAAATATCCGATATTAAATTAAATAGAATCTTTATTATGTAAAGGAATAATTTTTGGCCAAAAATCGCATCGATTGATTAACGCGTTTAGCGTCCAGATTTTTTATAGAAATCGGGGGTTTTTTGCCATTGGGGAAAATGGGGGCCTGTTTGTGGCCAAAATAAATCTTAGCAAATCAGTTTAGTGTTATAAGAATTGAATGGTAAAAAAATTTAATAGGGTCATTTAATTAGTTTAGGCTGTGCGTTGATTCTTAGTTTTCAGTGAACAGTTTTATATATATAGATTAACAAAACAATGTGTGGTGCAGTGGATGATAAATTAAGAACAATTTGAAACTGGAAAATAGTTTTGAAAAGACGCAAGTTGGTCAACAAGAGATGGAAACAGCAATAAACGCGAAAAGAATTTCATCAGAAGGCGAAAAACGCGAAAAGAATTTTATCGTTTGGACGAGTGCGAGGGAAGCGAGTGACGACGACGAAACCGAGTTGCGGTGTCCAAATGGAGATGCATCGGATCCAGCAGGTAAAGAGCGGAAATTAGAGAGCAGCAGAGCAGGTTAGAGACGGACGAAGTCATTGGAGACGTTGGAGCTGGTGGCGTTAACGTCACGTGGCGGCAAGAACGTGTTGGCCAGGACTGGAGCACATAATTGGAGGCATAAGTAGATGGCTAGTTGATTCCGATTGAGAACAACCTTGAAGCAGCGGATTGGCTGAAGAAAGCAGAAGGAAGACGAGAAAGGTGCAGACCAAAAGCAGCAGTATAGTTGCCGGGCAGCAGAATACTAGGGTGGGAAAAGTCAGAAGTCAGCAGCGGTTTGGCTGGAGAAAACATAATCGAAGGCAGCGGTTGCAGAGAAGAGCATAGCAGCAGAATAGCAATCAGGCAGACAAAATCACCGAATCGTGTTGGGAAGGACCTTAACACGACGATCAGGAGCAGATCAAGCTAGAGAAAATCAGGAGGTGGACAAGCAGAGAGGAAGACGAGGAAGGTGCAGAGCGGCAGCAGCAGAACATCGTCGGTGCGTGCGAGCACAACCTTATTAGCCAGAAGAATGGCCCGTGGCTTTGCCAGCAGAAGAAAAGGATTCAAATTGGAGGCATTGCAGAGCAGTTTTCTTTTTATACCCGCTACCCATAGGGTAGAAGGGTATTATAACTTTGTGCCGGCAGGAAATGTATGTAACAGGTAGAAGGAAGCATTTCCGACCAGGATCAACAGCCGAGTCGATCTAGCCATGTCCGTCTGTCTGTCTGTCTGTCTGTCTGTCTGTCTGTCTGTCTGTCTGTCTGTCTGTCTGTCTGTCCGTCTGTCCGTATGAAACACTGGATCTCAGAGACTATAAGAGATAGAGCTCTAATTTGTTGTTTGTATTTTTTATGCTTGCACGCAGATCAAGTTTGTTTCAAATTTTTACCACGCCCACTTCCGCCCCCGAAAATCATGAAAAAGCGTATTAAAGCTAGAGTCGCGAATTTCTGTATGTATATTAAGAACTATAGTCTGTGTGATCCCTGAAAATTTAGTTGCGATCAGATAAAAATTGTCGAAGTTATTAAAGAAATACTTTTGTATGGCCACAAACGGCTGCTGGCAGCATGCCTCATTTGGTTGACCAATTAGACCAACCAAATATTCTTATCAGTTCTTGGTTGTGTTCGGAAAAGAATCTTATAAGATATTCGAGAAGCAATTTTAATAAATGGTAATAATTATGAGCCGCTTGAATGCAATAATGACGGGTTTTTACACACATAGATACACGTGTGTGTATTTTTGTATGCATGTGATTATATTACACTCGCATTTGCATTTGTCCGTTATGTTCAAAAATGTATTAACTGTTTTTCTGGCGTCCTGACGCTTTTCTGGTTTAACTATGGGTAGCGGGTATCTCACAGTCGAGCTCACTCGATTGTAGCTCTCTTACTTGTTTGATTTTAGCCACGACTTTTGTTTGAGAGGCGCCACTGTGCGTCGTCGTCCGTCTTTCTACCTCCTTTTCGTTACTTCGTTCTGGTCGGGATGCAGTCGTCCGTCTAAGTTAAGCTTGGTATGCCTAACCTGTTCGTGCCTATACACATGTTGGGGACTTCGTGTCCCGAATGTACATTCGATGTTGCTAAACGAGACTGTAGCTCCTGATGGACCTCGAAAAATATGGCTCTGGGCGGTCGCATGCGCCTGTAAGGATCCTAATCACGGTCCAGGATATGAACTCCGCGGACGAGGGCCCTCCATAGAAATATTTCTATTTGAGAGGACAGGCAGGATAGTTGGCCAGAATGGCCAAATTTAGGTAGAAAAGGGGCAGAAAGGGTGGGAAAACGACGATCTACGTGATAAATTCATAGTAAGTGATGCTCCCCTTTTTCAACTCGGCGGTGAGATGTGCCTTTTTGTCTTCAGCATTTTTGGCATTGACGAGCAATAGTTTTAGGATCTGAAAGGAGGTTATCGATGTCGGCAAGCTCTCCACAGATAGAGCCAATTCTTAAAAAAATATGAACCAACGATTTACTGCCAGATCTGCCAGATGCTGAAAACGGGAGGCAGACCTCTTCAGCCCATTTTGAAATAGCATCCAGTGACTCTTCTTTGTCTAAAGAAAAAACAATCCTCAGGACAGTTGGTTCCTTAAATGATTAACAGTATTTTTTCCTGCTAAATTTGAGGTTTGATATTTCTGCAGGAGCGGCAATAAACCAAGTCGCATCGATTTGACCCAGTCAACACATTCTACACGAATCTTTTCCCCTTTCTCTTGGGCTCCAATGAAAAAAAACAACTCGCAAGTTGTTCGGCAATAAATGCATGATCCGACATTTCTTATTTATGTGCAAGTGCAACGACAGAAGTCTCCCGAGTAAAAAAGTGAATAGAAATGTAACTGGTACATACAAAAAAGGAGACCAAAAGAAAATACTCCAAATTTGTAAACTTACAGTTAATTTTTGCACACCCAGCAAGCAAAGAAGCGGACGTAAGCGGATAAAGCGGATTTACCGTAAAATTTTCGCCTTATTATCGAAAACTGGCCCTAAAACGGACGCGTACCTTTTTTATAGACCCTTGCAGGGTATTATAATTATAGTTAGAAGTTTGCGACGCACTGGAAAGGTCCATTCCACTTATAAAGTATATTTAAATATTCTTCTAAATAAAACTTTTGTTTAAGAAATAAGGATTTAATTTTTAAAAATCGGATGTCAAGTCATTATGCTTTCGTAAAAACAATGCGAAAAGTTCATAAAAAACATGTACGAAATTCGTAATACATAATTTTGTTATCTTTAAGCATATAACTTTTTAATTATTATTTAAAAACTATATTTTTATAAAAACCAAAGGTTGCTTCATTTCTTCTTTGTGCTGAGGAATCAGTGCCCATTTCCCTTCACGGCCTGAAGTCCGAAACAAAGTAGGCAACGAATCTTCTACCTGCGTTCGGCAACTGACGATGATTCTCGTGGCAAAGTAGAAGAAGGGAGGGGAAAAAACTGTGGCGAAAACCAATTTTATGGCAGCGACGTCAGAATACACTTTTTAAAATAAGTTGAAGATTATATTTAATTAATTTGTACTTATTTAATCGTAAGGTATATTGGCATATGTTTATAATTTGATTCTCGATTCTCTTTACCTTTAAAGCAGTGGTCGGCGCGTCCCAACCACATGTTGCTGAAAGAGCCTCTGCCGGCAGTGCTGCCAGCACACAGACAGTTGCTCAAAGCATCACTTACATTGCTCTGGCTAAATCCACATTTAGCGGAAAATAGCTATTTTTATAGTAAGAGCTATTGATTTTGCATAGAAAAACAAATGCTAGCTATATTATTATATAGTTATATTATCATATCTGGACATAGAAGTCGTTTACTACTCACACATATGCAATTTTGGATTGCGATTGCGATAGTGCCGACTACTGCTTTAAAGTTAAAGCGCAGAAGAATCAAGGTGTGTCTTTGGCGAGATTATTTATGTACTTTCCAGTATATAAATAAGGTGAGTAGAGTGATTAAGTTTTAATTAAATAAAATTAATTTTGAAACCGCAAAATGTGCCTAGCAGCTTTCCCGTTAAGTTAAAATTGGCACAATTGCAGGAGGCAATATAAACTATTAATGAGTTAATGAGCTGAAGAGCTCTCCCTTAAAGGTATGAAAGTTTTTTTTTTAAATCGTAAGTTAAAATATACGAAGGAATAATTAAATAATCAGAAACTAATATAAATTTACATATATTTATGCGGCGAAAAATATTATAAAAAAAGTATTAGGCAGTGCTGGCGAGACAGTATTTCGGATGAAGTCGCTTGTCAGTGCTCCTGACGTGGGACAGCCGCAAAACTTTGTGTTAGAAGGAGGTATATTTAAGAAAAAAAATAATAATATAATTATATTAATTTATAGTTTTACAGCCGCCTTTAAAAACAAATTTAATTTATTACAAGTAATACGAAAGTTCTTGTATTCAAATTTATTCATTAATAGCAGACCCAATCATTATCCTATGATTTGGCGTTGAGATTTCAACATAAACTTTGCAGATGTCAAAAATCAATCAATTGAATTTTTATATGAAGAATTCGATTTAACGATGTCCAATGACCGCAATTTTAGCACAATAAAATACACAACTACTATTGATGCAGTATTAACAAGATATATAAATAAATTTAAATCAAAATTATTCATTTCATACTTTAAACCTATAGATCCATAGACCTATTGTTTCAGTTTTAGAATTTGATGGAAATCCTGATAATAATGATGAAAATGCTGATAATGATGATATAAGAGTTGATGAAACTATGGATGATAATTAATTCTGCAAAGTTTATGTTGAAATCTCAACACAAAATCATATGATAATGATGAAATATTCCATTAATTTTCATCATAAGTAGTGCGGAAGCAGCTTTGGAATTAATTAATAATTTTGATGACAAGAACTCTCGTATTGCTTGTAAAGACTTTTTTGGTGAAATATAAACGGCAGCCCTTATTATTGTTTGTCCATTAGAATGACATTGGGAAATACAAATGTATATCAACAATATTCGACACATTAGTGCTAAACATATTTGTATGTACATACTTATATCTCACATTCACTTTCATATGATCTGTAGAATAACACAATACTATAGCAGCAACACAAGTCAAATGAAATATTTCGCGAGAGCACGAACGAATGCTCATGCAAAGAGCGCATATGGCATGCAGCGCTCTCGCATACCTATACACTCTGAGTAGAAATATACACGCGGTGTATAGCTGTGTAAATTCTCATCTGTCGCGAAATCGTTGGAAAACCCCCACCCAAAAAGTGACCAACGCGCCATAAGCAGTTTTCATTTAAAACAAAAAAAAAAGTATTATTTGAAGCTTAAATATATTTATATAAAAGAAATTATTATTTTGGTTTCATTAAGTCATCTCAAAAGTATCTCAAACAATATCAAATCTGTTATATTAACAATATCTCATAAGTGAGCTGAAATCGGACGTTTTGTTCGCCTGAAATCCACAAAACATAGTTTGCGGCACTGCATTCGACATCAGGATTACATCCAAAAATCCTGAGGTCGAATACGAAAAAACATGATTGTTGTTTCGTTCTCTGGGGGACCGGAAAAATTAAACCCCCAAAGTCCAGGTAACTCTTCTGCCCAGGGTGTCAGGCCCGGACTACCGGCCGAGAAAGGAAAACGGCCGAACGCCCCATAGGTTTAACAGCAACAAAACAGATCTTTTTAAAGCCAGAATTGATCATATAGAAAAAGGATGGAAAAGTAAAATTTCGGATATCTTGCCCTTTAAAATAAAAGACACAATATGCCGTGTCCAATTTGGTCAGAGTATGTTAAGAAGTCCGTTGTTAAGGAGTCCTAAGCTAAAAAGCCTTCCAGTTAAAAGACCTTAATCTGTCGAGTTTTTGTAAGAAATCTGATTTTATTCTGATGTAGCTTCGATTTATATAGGCTACAGATAATCTAATTATAGATAAATGACCTATGCAGGGGACTAACTAAGTAGTCCCCGCCTTATCGAGGTCCCAAGTTCTTGCATATCTGGACATCTGGAGCAGCATGGACCTTACCTGCGATTCCCCACTAAGGGACTCATTTTAGTGGGAGGGGCGTGCAGCGTGCACCCTTGTCTGTATTTTCTGTAATTAATATCTAAATATTGGTGTTCGTCTGAAAAAAAGCAAATAAAAAAAGAGAAAAGAAGAAGAGAAATCGGCCTATTGGAATAACTCTTTATAGGTCCGATCAGACCACTGCGCCCTGTATCACTTTTGTCCAAAAAAACTAATAAATGCTATAACCTATCAGAAACCAAGAGGCTTACGTAGGTCAACTAGAATAGGAAGGTAATCTCCAATCAGCACTCCAGCTTAAGCCGCGTAAAGCGAAAGGTAAAAAAATGTTTTGAACTGATTCGATGTATTAACTATTAACAAGATTCATATTCTAAGATATAACGAACTAATGAAGTATATAAGGTTTTAGTGACATTGGGGTCATTCAATTCTTTAGACCACCGTTTAATAAAACCAAGAACAACCCAGGCTTTATTTACCATGCCCGAAATATCATCGGAAATATCAAGTTTGTGATGCAGGCAAACACTTAAACCATCAATTGAATTAATTCTTTTCAAAGCAAAGCTTGTGAAGACGACATTTCCAACCTTATCTATATATATAAAACTGTTCTCTGAAAATTAAGAATCAACGCACAGCCTAAACTAATTAAATGACCCTATTAAATTTTTTTACCATTCAATTCTTATAACACTAAACTGATTTGCTAAGATTTATTTTGGCCACAAACATGCCCCCATTTTCCCCAGTGGCAAAAAAACCCCCGATTTCTATAAAAAATCTGGACGCTAAACGCGTTAATCAATCAATGCGATTTTTGGCCAAAAATTATTCCTTTACATAATAAAGATTCTATTTAATTTAATATCGGATATTTTAATGTTTACTATTTTTGATCGATTTTTGAAACTCTAAGAATCTTACTAATTTTTTCCTAACGGCAAAAAAACACTGATCTAAGTCAATTAGCAATATGAAAATTTATCGAGGGAATCCTGATATTTTAAGGATTCATATGGTGGTTTTACTGAAGCTCTAGGTAAATTCTAAAAAACGTTACATTACCCTAAAGTAGAAATAATAATTCCAACAAATTATACACAAGCATTGAATTATTATCTGTCTCTCTCTCTCTCTCTCTGACTCTGTGTACCACAATAATTGAGCGGCGGCTGATATTGATTTCTTTTTAAAACTTAAAATTAAAAACGTAAAACTAAATTAGACTAAACAATAAATTAACAATAAATTAAAATTAAATTATACCAGCAACACAAACGAATAAACCCCGTAAAAGCGTTCAAGCCGCTGGGCTTTGGGAAAGTGGAAGGGGGAGTTGTCATCTATATACATATAAAACTGAAATCTGATTATCGTGAAGATTATGTTATGGCTGATTATTCTTGCTTCTTTAAAAAAAAACAAGAAAGGAAGCTAACTTCGGCTCACCGAAGTTTGTATACCCTTGCAGAGTTTAAACAAAAAATTAAAAACTAAATTCTGAAATAACAATTTTTTGCCAAATCTCAAATTTGATGGCAATGGTTTGAAACACGGCTAAGCTATTGTTTTTTTTATTTTCCGGATTATTCCTATGGAAGCTATAGGATATAGTCAGCCGATTTTCATAAAATTCAGGAATAATAAAATATGGCTAAATATCAAATTTGGTGAAAATATGTTGAAATCTGACTAAGTTATGGTTTTTTCTTTTATTTTCCTGATTGTTCCTATGGAAGCTATAGGGTATAGTCAGCCGATTTTCATGAAATTAAAATCGAAATTCAGGAATACTAAAATATGGGTAAATATCAAATTTGGTGAAAATTGTTCCTATGGCAGCTATATGATATAGTCGTCCGATCCGCCCGATCCGACATATGTACGAGTGAGAGTATATAGAAGCCTAACTGCAAAGTTTCATTCAGATAACTTTAAAACTGAGGGACTAGCTTGCGTAGAAACGGACAGACGGACATGGCTAGATCGACTCGGCTGTTGATCCTGATCAAGAATATATACACTTTATAGGGTCGGAGATGCCTCCTTCACTGCGTTGCAAACTTTTGACTGAAACTAATATACCCTGCAAGAGTATAATAATACTGATATATGTCAATTAACAATAGGACATTTTATCGATTGAATTATGATACTGAAAGGGATTTATATGGTAGTTTTTCTGAAGCTCTAGGTCAATTTTAGAAAAAACCTTTCGCTTAGGGAAATTATTCATCGCAAGCAAAGCTGCGGGCAACTTGCTAGTACATTATATATATATTTATATATTGATCAGCGTTAATAGCCGAGTCAATCAATCCATGTTCGTCTGTCCCTCCGTTCGTCTGTCCTATTATAAGTAAATTATAAATTATAACTTTTTTAGTTTTCAAGATATTTTTCATTCATTTAAGATATGCCCCTTTTGTATAATTTAATAATTTCCGTCTTAAATTTATGAAAATCTGACTACTATATCATATAGCTGTCAAGGGAATGATCTGAAAATTAATAGAAAAAATGATAAAATTGCTGTTTTTTAACATATTTAATCTTCAATGACATTTGGTTATTTTTTTATTATTTCACAGTTCCGGTTTTATTTTAGGGAGGATCGTTCTATGTTAAGGAAAATGCCAAACTGTGAATATAAAACTTTAAATGTAAAACTATAACTGTAAAACTTTAAATATTGTGGGTGGATAAATGTAAAAATCAAATCCTTATGATGGCTAAATTTTCTCCCAAGTTTTTCTTTTCATTTGAGCGAATTGGATTAATTCTTAATCATGCAATTATAAGCTGGTATACAAACTTCTTTCTTTTTTTATTTGCAATTTTAGCAATGTTGGTAGGTTGCAAAAGTCGACCAAATCTTAAGTTTGGGTATACGGAGACTGGGCTATCAATGATCCTATTGGAAACTGTGAAAACCTTCACAAGAGATTTTTCATGCGTACATATACTTAAGGACGCAATCACTCTTCTGTCTTGGTTTTTTATGTACGCCGAGGCTTTAAAATTACTTAGTTATTTATACAAATAATATAGAAGTTTTATTAAATATATTAAACGGCTCTGACATTAATCTTAATGCTTTTACAAATATTTTACTCACCTTAAGAACTTCCTCATTACCCTTTGCTTGGTCTATCTCGTTCTCGTAGTAATTTTGCATGTCCTGCATCTCTTTCTGCATATCTTTTATATATTGGCTTTGCTGACTTAAATTATCCTCAAGGTCTCCCGAAAGGTGTTCCGCTTCATTTGCTTTTTTTTCTAATTTGTTAACCATGTTATCGAGATCTTCAAAAATTTTGCATTTCTTACGCAAAGCATCGCGTTCGGATACAATTCTTTGTATATTGTTAACATCATTTTCACAAGAAAAGGAAGAGATGTCAGCTGTATGCATTGTTGAGCCTTTCTTTAATATCTCATTCTCAGCTTTGCGAAGTAGCAAAAGTTCTTTAGCCATATTATTAATCTTTTCTTGTAGGTATTCTATATCATTACTTTTTTCTGGTTCTATCTTTAAACTTGGAAGTTCACACCGCAATGATTGTTTTTGGATTAAGAACTTTAAATTTGCATTCTCTGCCTCTCGAATTTTATACGCCGTGTTTAAGTCATCGACTGCCCTTTGTATTTCAATTAATTCACTTTCGTCTTGTGGATTAATTTTTTGAGCATCAACTAACTGTTTGATTTTTATTTTTAGGGCCTGGCTCTTTTCAGCAGTAAAACGTTGTGTCATAATACGCATGATTTCCGAGTTTTTGTTTTTGACTGCAATTAAATTTTCGCCCGAGTCTTCATATGGATTTTCTAGCATATGATTGTTGATCATTAGATCCTGCAGGCGGCTAATGGTTTTATCAGCAGCAATAATTAAACTGTCTTCTAAAACCAGATTACTGCCGAAATGAGTATCTTGGTCAGAGATAGGTATCTTGTTTCTTGACATACGACCATTCTCACTATTTTGTCCGGAAAATGGTATGTTACAAGCAACCAGATCAGCCACAAATCGTGATTTTTTGTCTTCATTTGCAGACCAGGACCGGTCATCGATTGTGGAAAAATAAGTTTTCAGTTTTATGCAGGTTTCGGGGCACTCAAAGTCAAATATTTCGTTCTTGAAAGGAATATGAAAAAAATCTTTTTGTGTAGAGAATGCCATAATAATGTGTGGTTGGCTTTATAAGTTGCAAATATTTGACACACAATTTTTTTCCAGTCTATGAAGTTGCCTAATAATTCTTTTAAAATGGTTTTGACATACAATTTTTTAAACGTTATGTTATACAGACATTTTCACCAACGCCTACTGTAAATACCACGTTACTTCATAATAAGAATTCATTTTCATCATGCAAAGTTCGGAGGGCTCCAGTTTCAAAAAGTTTTCTGTGTAAAAACATCATTTAGATCGTTTTTGGAGCCCATTGTGTGTGTTTAAAAACATAGGCTCATAAAATGGTCTTTTTTCTGAGCGTTTTCGGATTCACGGAAGGTAAAAATACAAAGTGATGATCACAAAAGCTTCTTTTTCTATGCGTTTTGGGAGCACCGGAAAGGAAACACAAAAGAAAGAAGTCAACAATACCGAAAGTTATTTTTTTTAGCGTTTTGGGAGCTATTGGGAAGTAAACACGAAGTAAAGGGCTCGTTTAGAATAACGGAATGCAGATTATTGCCGAAAGGAAGTGCTAGAAAATGCGTATTAGGAAACTGCAAGCCGGACGTGTCAAATTGAATAAAGTAGTGAAAACTGATAATTTAAAAAAAATATCTGGGATCCGGTAGCGTTAGTAAGGTGACCGAAGTTACCAAAAGTGGCCTCACATACTAGTCTCTGACTTCCTTCCACACAATATGTAAGTTAACACACCCAGTTCCCGTAAAGGGAATAATTCGCAAAGTTGCAGGCCGCATCCGGTGGCCAACACGCGCAACGGTGAATTTGGCGATCAAGCATTCCAGGGGCAATTGCCCGGAATTCGTCACCAAGCAAAAGGTGTCGACCCGGCACTTTCCCACAGTGCCGGAATCACTCGCTCAGCGCATGGGCTGCACACGCCGGATACCAAGTGCTGACCAGGCACTCTGCCGGCAGCTCTGCAGCGAGCAGAGGCCACAAGCCGTGGCCGGTTAGATTCGAAGTTTAGTTTTAATCCGCAACTCCACAGCCGTAACTGTGTTTTATAATTATTAATTTACCTTAATAATCATTGTAACCCATATAATCCTTTATAACCCTAACGGGCTTATTACAATAAAAGATTAAACAGAAATCCTTACGTGTCTTATTAATAGCTATTGCCTAAACAGGCGATCAGTGAAAGTAACTAAGGTGAACAAATCTTAATAATTGGCGCCCAACGTAACCGATCTCACGACAGTTAGTTCCGCGTTTAAAAAAAAAAAAGATAAAAATAATAAATAATTCATCCGAACATAGTCGCGCGGAAACGGTGTGATTTACTTGGCAAAAGAAAAAGTTTTTGTCAACACAAAAAAAACTAAGTGAAAAACTCTGTGAAGTGAATTCGGCAGATAAGAGCCGACGGAAAAACAAAAAAAAAAAAAAAACAAATTCGTGACAACAAGTGCGGCCGCGACAGCGGTGTGGAACAGCTAAAAGAATTAGCCTAATCACAAGTGAAACCAACAAACTAGGCAGAGCCACCCCGAATAGCCTAAAAACAAAAATTAAAAAAAAAAAAAGCAATACAAAATAGGCAGAGCCATTCCGCATAGCCTAAAAACAAAATATCAAAGACAATAAAAAATAGGCAGAGCCATTCCGCATAGCCTAAAAACAAAAAATTAAAGACAATAAAAAATAGGCAGAGCCATTCCGCATAGCCTAAATAAAAACAACAAGGGCAGAGCCATTCCGCATAGCCCAAAAAACAACAACGCCAACAGCGACGACGGCGACAGCAGCAGCGGCAGCAGCGACGGCAGCAGCGACGACAGCAACAGCAACTGAAAAATAAATAAATATAAGAAATGTGAGTAGGCCCTTGTCCTCGCCAATTTGCCATTACAGTGGGCATAGTTATGTTTGTGCCAAATGAAAATTGAATTAAAGTTAAATAAATCAAAATGTATTATTCTTGTAACGTGATGACGAATGATTCAATTAAATTGCCATTATAGTGGACAAAATTTTGTTTGTGCCAAATGAAAATTGAGTTAAAGTTAAATAAATCAAAATGTATTATTCTTGTAACGTGATGACGATAGATTCAATTAAATTGTCATTATAGTGGGCATATTTGTGTTTATGCCAAATAAAACTAAAAATTAAAATATGTAAACTACTAAGTTCTTGAAATTTCACCTAAATCCCTTTGTCAATTAACCACTTCCACAGCAGTTGGAGGGCGGGCGAACAATTAAATTGTTCTCGATTCTCTTACGCGTGTCAACCACTCTTACAGGAATTGGAGGGTGGGTAAATAAAAAAAAAAAAAAAAACACACAGGTTCATGAATAACGAACTCTGTGACGATTATATCTCTTCGGACGAAGAGTTTCGCGAAATACATAGGAAAAGGATGGAAGATCAGCGTTCTAAGGGCGGTCAATCGACCAGCAGGGCGGCGCATGAACAAACCATGGTCATGCAACAAGTGCAAATCGCTGCTATGGAGGCGGCCATAGAGGAAGCACTACAAAGGCAGCAGAAATTATTTGAAGCAAGATTATTTGCTGTTCAGCAGGATTTAGATTCTTTGAGGGTCGGAAGTAGTATTCCAAAAATAAACACGTACGAAGAGATTGAAATAGACCACAGAATAGGCTGTGATGAACCACTCGATATGGTGAAATAAGTTCCAATATTCGATGGGAAACAAGAAAACTATGTAGCTTTGAGACAAGCTGCCAGCGCAGCCTACAAGGTCTTCGAAAAATACAAGGGTAGCAGTAGGCATTATCAGGCTGTGGGAATATTAAAGAATAAAATAACCGGCTCAGCAGCCACTGCCCTATCCTCCTTTAATACAGTCTTTAATTTCGATGCCATATTGGCACGCCTAGATTTTACATACGCGGACAAAACTCCGATGCATGTAATCAAACAAGAATTAAGCTTGTCAAGACAGGGAGAGCTACCCCTCCTTAAATATTATGATGAGATTGAACGGAAGCTAACGCTTCTCACAAATAAAACAATCATGACTCACGACAAAGACGCGGCGGTCGTCTTAAATAAACAACACAGGGAAGACGCTCTACATGCGTTCGTATCGGGCTTAAAAAAATCACTAAGGATGACCGTTTTTCCGGCACAACCGCGAGACCTGCCGTCGGCATTAGCGCTAGCGCAAGAAGCTGAATCGAGCAACGAAAGGTCTATCTTCGCGGCGAATTTTGCTCGGCACAACGAAGAAAAGACGTTCAAGCCAAATAGCCAGCGACAAAATAACCAGTGGAAGACCTATGAACAAAACCAAAATTTGGGGGCAATAAAAAAGAACCCTTACTTCATTAGGTCACAAAAAGACAATAATCAGGGTGGTTCATTCCGACAAAAGTCGCGAAATAACACAGGTAACCAGGCCTAGCCAGCGCCAGAACCAATGGATGTTGATACATCCTCCAAGTTCAAGCAACCTATGGCGTGGCAAAAAGGGCAATCAAACCGGTTTCCACAAAAAATAAATTTTTGGCCGGAACAAGAACCCGGAAGTGACGATTATGATTCCGTAGCCCAGGCCTGCGCCACTGAAATAGAGGATGAACTGGACACAGAAGATTCCTGAAATTTTTTAGGGTAAAGTCCCTGCTCCCCTATATTACCCGTAAGGTGGCAGGCAGGGAAATAAAAATATTAGTAGATACGGGTACTTCTAAGAATTACATCTCTCCACTCCCGGGGCTGAAAGGCATCGTGGCAGCGGAGAAACCATTTACAGTAAAGTCAATCCATGGCTTTACTAAAATTGACAAAAAATGTCTTGTTTCAGTGTTCAATATAAAAACACCCTTCTTCATTTTAAACAATCTCAAAGATTTTGATGGTATTATCGGACTCGACTTGCTTAAACAAGCAAATGCGACACTGGATTTTACCGGCAATGTCCTGCAGACAAGTAATGGAACTGAAAAGATCCAATTTACTAAAGCAGAGAACGTCAACTTCATAAAAATCGATGACGAAGACGTCCCTGTAGCGATTAAAGCCACTTTCGATAAAATGGTCGTAAAGAATCATAGAGCCTTCGCCGACCCCGACGAGGCACTACCATTTAATATAAATACAATCGCTACAATTCAAACCGACGGGGAGCCAGTGTACTCCAAGTCCTACCCTCATCCCATGGGTGTAACTGAATTCGTCAATGCAAAGGTTAAACAACTTCTCGCGGACGGCGTAATCAGACCATCCAGGTCTCCTTATAACAATCCTACGTGGGTTGTAGATAAAAAAGGCACGGATCAAAACGGGATAAAAAAGAAGCGATTAGTCATCGACTTCAGAAAACTAAACCAAAAAACCGTGGACGATATATACCCTATCCCCACGATTTCAACAATACTATCAAACATAGGCGAGTCGCAATTTTTCACAAAGCTCGACCTGAAGTCCGGATTCCACCAAATAGA
The DNA here is from genome assembly GCA_035045905.1 of Drosophila anomelani. NCBI lineage: Eukaryota > Metazoa > Arthropoda > Insecta > Diptera > Drosophilidae > Drosophila > Drosophila anomelani. The sequence goes on along the minus strand of JAWNOO010000146.1, from coordinate 16,529 downwards.
ACTGGCGGAAAAGGATAGAGAGAAGACGGCTTTCTCCATAAACAATGGCAAATATGAATTCTGTAGACTGCCATTCGGACTAAAAAATGCCCCTAGCATATTCCAGAGGGCTATTGATGACGTGCTGAGAGAAGGGATCTCTAAGCTATGCTACGTGTACGTAGACGACGTCATAATATTCTCAAAAACAAAGGAAGACCACGTAAAAGACGTGGACTGGGTACTCAATAAACTCCTGGAAGCGGGCATGAGGGTATCTCAGGAAAAGTCGAAGTTCTTCAAAAAGAGCGTCGAATACTTGGGATTTATCGTGTCCCAAGGGGGCCTTAAAACTTCGCCTGAAAAGGTAAAGGCCATAAAGGAATTTCCCCCACCCAAGTCACTTTTCGACCTTAGGTCATTCCTAGGGTTAGCAAGCTACTACAGGTGCTTTATACGAAACTTTGCGACAATCGCAAGACCCTTAACAAACATCCTGAAAGGGGAAATCGGTAAAGCCAGTAAATATCAGTCAAGGAAGATTGACATAAGCTTGACAAAAGAGCAGAAGGAAGCCTTCGACAGACTGAGAGAAATCTTAGCATCGGAAGACGTTCTTCTTTCATACCCGGACTTTAATAAGCCATTCGATCTAACGACAGATGCATCAGGCTTCGGCCTGGGAGCGGTCCTGTCCCAAGGCGGCCGACCGATCACCATGATATCACGCGTCCTACGGGATTGCGAAAAAATTACGCAACCAACGAGCGAGAGCTTCTCGCTATTGTATGGGCACTAAAAAACCTCCGGAACTACCTCTATGGGGTAAAAGACCTGCAGATCTTCACGGACCACCAGCCGCTAACCTTTGCCGTCTCCGACAAGAACCCAAATGCAAAGCTGAAGCGATGGAAAGGAATTATCGACGACCATGGCGCGAAGCTGGTTTATAAGCCAGGAAAGGAGAACTACGTGGCTGACGCACTATCTCGCCAGAACATAAACGCCCTGGCAGACGAACAGGAATCAGATGTGGCCACCATACATAGCGAACAATCGCTAACTTACACCATCAACACAACCGACAAACCTGTAAACTGCTTCCGGAATCGAATAATAATTGAGGATGGAAATAGTTTCTCAGTAGACACATACATCTTGTTCAAGAGTAAAATAAGGCACGTGATTAGGATACCAAATCGCGACAACTTACTGCAGGCCCTACAGGACGCCGTAAATGCCGAGGTAGTAAATGCAATACATTGCTCATTACCAACCCTGGCGTTCATTCAACATCGGCTAGTCGAGTTATTTCCCAGCACTTCTTTTAAACATACGAAAAACTTCGTACAAGACATAACGGACATAACAGAACAGAGGGAAATAGTTGTAACAGAGCACAACAGGGCTCATCGGGCAGCACAGGAAAACGTTAAACAAATCCTGAGGGACTACTTCTTCCCGAAAATGCTACGGTTAGCAATAGAGGTAACCACTAACTGTAAAACCTGCTACATGGCAAAGTACAAACGCCATCCATCTAAGCAGGCAGTAGCGGTAACACCTGTACCTTCTTTCGTGGGAGAAATCCAACACATAGACATCTTCTCAACGGACGGAACACTTTTTCTCACCTGTATTGAAAAATTCTCGAAGTTTGCAGTGGTGCAAAAAATTGCATCAAGGGCCATCGTCGATATTAAAGCTCCCTTACTACACATAATCAATTTCTTTCCAAAAATTAAAACAATTTACTGTGACAACGAAAGGTCACTAAATTCCGAAACCATCAAATCCTTCCTCTTAAATCACTTCAACATAGCAGTCGCAAATGCCCCGCCTCTACACAGTACCTCAAACGGACAGGTAGAGAGGTTCCACAGCACCTTGGCAGAAATAGCCAGATGCCTGAAACTAGGGAACAACTTAAACGATACAATCGAGCTAATCCTCCTTGCAACAAATAAATACAATAACTCAATCCATTCGGTAACTGACAAGAAACCCATAGAAATAATTCATTCAAAACCCATGAAGCTCGAGAACGAAATCAACACGAAAATTGAACAAGCTCAGGAAAAGAGCTTAGATCAGGTGAATAAAGATAGAACACATAAGAACTACCAGGTCGGCGAGAAAGTTTTTTTGAAAACGAACAAACGCCTAGGTAACAAGCTATCTCCACTTTGCTCAGAAGAGGTTGTCGAAGCGGACCTGGGGACAACGGTCCTAATTAAAGGGAGGGTGGTTCATAAGGACAATCTGCGCTAACATCTTCGCGAGATTCCCTATCTAATTTCATTTTGTCGCACTTTTGTTTTTATGCTCATTTTAGGTTAAGACGGTGCATTTTACTCTTGGCACTGTTGGCTGTTAAGACGGACGCGACAGTAAGACTAAACGACTACACGAACACAGACTACATACCAATAATAGACGGAGACATTGTACTATGGGAATCCTACGGGTACCTACAACACGCGACGAACTTGACATTGTACGAAGACTACGCGGACCAAACAGAGACGCTAACGGGAACATTCACTGACGACCACCGGACACCGGTTATAAAGACGGACCTCGGACACATTCGCAAGTTGGTAGCTACCCCGAAAATCCACCACAGGGCCGCTAGAAGTCTCAATATACTTGGGACAGCTTTGAAAGTCGTTGCAGGCACTCCCGATTTCGACGATTGGAAACAGGTTAAAATCAATCAGGAATTATTAATGAAAGCGGACGAGGGACAAACGGAATTAAATATTAAATTTCAAGAACGTTTAAATGAACTCATTAATAATATGAACCAAATTCAGAAATCAGAATCAAATAGAAAACAAGAAAGGAAGCTAACTTCGGCTCACCGAAGTTTGTATACCCTAGCAGAGTTTAAACAAAAAATTAAAAACGAAATTCTGAAATAATAATGCCAAATCTCAAATTTGATGGCAATGGTTTGAAACACGGCTAAGCCATGGTTTTTTTATTTTCCTGATTGTTCCTATGGAAGCTATAGGATATAGTCAGCCGATTTTCATGAAATTAAAATCAAAATTCAGAAATACTAAAATATGGCTAAATATCAAATTTGGTGAAAATATGTTGAAATCTGACTAAGTTATGGTTTTTTCTTTTATTTTCCTGATTGTTCCTATGGAAGCTATAGGGTATAGTCAGCCTATTTTCATAAAATTAAAATCGAAATTCAGGAATACTAAAATATTGGTTACTATCAAATTTGGTGAAAATATGTTGAAAACTGACAAAGTTATGAATTTTTCTTTTATTTTTCTGATTGTTCCTATGAAAGCTATAGGATATAGTCAGCCGATTTTCATGAAATTAAAATCAAAATTCAGGAATAGTAAAATATGGCTAAATATCAAATTTGGTGAAAATATGTTGAAAACTGACAAAGTTATGGTTTTTTCTTTTATTTTCCTGATTGTTCCTATGGAAGCTATAGGATATAGTCAACCAATTGTCATGAAATTAAAACCGAAATTCGGAAATAATACTAAATGGGCAAATATCAAATTTGGTGAAAATTGGTTGAAAACTGACAAAGTTATAATTTTCCTGATTGTTCCTATGAAAGCTATAGGATATAGTCAGCCGATTTTCATGAAATTAAAACCGAAATTCGGAAATAATACTAAATGGGCAAATATCAAATTTGGTGAAAATTGGTTGAAAACTGACAAAGTTATAACTATTTTTTGAAAATTTTTCGGATCGTTCCTCTGGCAGCTATATGATATAGTCGTCCGATCCGGCCCGTTCCGACATATGTACGAGTGAGAGTATATAGAAGCCTAACTGCAAAGTTTCATTCAGATAACTTTAAAACTGAGGGACTAGTTTGCGTAGAAACGGACAGACGGACAGACGGACATGGCCAGATCGACTCGGCTGTTGATCCTGATCTAAAATATATATACTTTATTGGGTCGGAGATGCTTCCTTCACTGCGTTGCAAACTTTTGACTGAAACTAATATACCCTGCTAGGGTATAAACACACCTTCTGGAAATCATTTTTGGCAAAAAATAGAATCGTCATCACAGATTTAGAAAACATCATAATAGGCTTAACCCTGGCTAAATTAAATATTGTAAACCCTGCTATTCTAGACAGCTCTGACATTGGCGAATTTAAGGACAAGCAGCCTATTAACGTTAGTTTAATAGAATTATTAGAAGTATCTAGCATAAGCGTTTTTCAAAATTCTGACATCATCCACTTCCTCATTAAATTCCCTAGTCCTAAGCTTATGTGTAAGAAAATAACGTTCTATCCGGTTCAACGACACAGCAAGATCCTAGATTTCGAAGAAGGTAACTTGGTCGCCGAGTGCCCCGGAAAAAACCTAAACATCGGGCACTGCAAGACTACGGTCGGCGCCACCTTCTGCCGGGAGCTACAACATGGCACCTGCGCCCAACAGCTGATCTCCGGTACGACGGCACACTGCTCCACGCTTCCGGATCACCTGAACCCCGTCACAGTGGTAGACCACGGCACCCTAATAATAAACGATGCAAATGTGACAATGACCGATGAACAGGGGCGAGACCAGAAGATATCCGGAACCTACCTGGTAACTTACTCGGACCGAGTAAGTCTCAATGGGACTTGGCTTGTCAACCAGCTGGGAGACTCAATGAAAAAACCCGCCGTGTCAGCCATGGCCACGGTCAACATTACAGCGCATAAGGCCCGGCTGAGTCTACCGTTCCTACACGCACTGAGCCTGAAAAATCTTTACCACATCGGAACCCTGCGAGACCAGCTAACCATGGGCTCCCTCCTTAACTATTCGCTTGCCTCTCTCGCCGTTTTTCTGCTATGCTCCGTTGGCTGGCTGGGACGTCTCTACCTTAGGACCAGAAGCCACATCACTTCCGAAAACACTGGTGACGTAGAAACTGCAGGTCACCGCGACGGCGACCACTTAAAGGAGGGAGAAGTTAACACACCCAGTTCCCGTAAAGGGAATAATTCGCAAAGTTGCAGGCCGCATCCGGTGGCCAACACGCGCAACGGCGAATTTGGCGATCAAGCATTCCAGGGGCAATTGCCAGGAATTCGTCACCAAGCAAAAGGTGTCGACCCGGCACTTTCCCACAGTGCCGGAATCACTCGCTCAGCGCATGGGCTGCACACGCCGGATACCAAGCGCTGACCAGGCACTCTGCCGGCAGCGCTGCAGCGAGCAGAGGCCACAAGCCGTGGCCGGTTAGATTCGAAGTTTAGTTTTAATCCGCAACTCCACAGCCGTAGCTGTGTTTTATAATTATTAATTTACCTTAATAATCATTGTAACCCATATAATCCTTTATAACCCTAACGGGCTTATTACAATAAAAGATTAAACAGAAATCCTTACGTGTCTTATTAATAGCTATTGCCTAAACAGGCGATTAGTGAAAGTAACTAAGGTGAACAAATCTTAATAATTTGTATACTAGAAGGTGTGATCAATTTTAGGAAAAATCCACCAAAATCTTGCTTTGATCGGACGTTAAGAATCACTAAACTACGTTTTGTTTAATTTTAAGTTAAAAGTTGAATGGAATAAACAATATCACTAATTTAAAGACGGTGTTACAACTATATTGAAAAGGGGACACAGCACTTTGGAGGCTTAACCGAGATATTGCCCACGATTCGATAACTTGGACCTTAAATAAAATATTTCAACCACGAGAAATATGATGAATGCGATGAATAATTTGAATAATTGCGATGAATAATTTCCCTAAGCGAAAGGTTTTTTTTACAATTGACCTAGAGCTTCAGGAAAACTACCATATAAATCCCTTTCAGTATCATAATTCACTCGATAAAATTTCCTATTGTTAATTGATATATATCAGTATTATTTTTTTTTTTTAAGAGAAAATAATCAGCCATAACTTAATCTTCACGATAATCAGTTTTCAGTTTTATATATAGATGACATCTCCCCCTTCCACTTTCCCAAAGCCCAGCAGCTTGAACGCTTTTACGGGGTTTATTCGTTTGTGTTGCTGGTATAATTTAATTTTAATTTATTGTTAATTTATTGTTCAGTTTAATTTAGTTTTACGTTTTTAATTTTAAGTTTTAAAAAGAAATCAATATCAGCCGCCGCTCAATTATTGTAGTACACAGAGTCAGAGAGAGAGAGAGAGACAGATAATAATTCAATGCTTGTGTATAATTTGTTGGAATTATTATTTCTACTTTAGGGTAATGTAACGTTTAGGAAAAATTAGTAAGATTCTTAGAGTTTCAAAAATCGATAAAAAATAGTGAACATTAAAATATCCGATATTAAATTAAATAGAATCTTTATTATGTAAAGGAATAATTTTTGGCCAAAAATCGCATCGATTGATTAACGCGTTTAGCGTCCAGATTTTTTATAGAAATCGGGGGTTTTTTGCCATTGGGGAAAATGGGGGCATGTTTGTGGCCAAAATAAATCTTAGCAAATCAGTTTAGTGTTATAAGAATTGAATGGTAAAAAAATTTAATAGGGTCATTTAATTAGTTTAGGCTGTGCGTTGATTCTTAGTTTTCAGTGAACAGTTTTATATATATAGATTAACAAAACAATGTGTGGTGCAGTGGATGATAAATTAAGAACAATTTGAAACTGGAAAATAGTTTTGAAAAGACGCAAGTTGGTCAACAAGAGATGGAAACAGCAATAAACGCGAAAAGAATTTCATCAGAAGGCGAAAAACGCAAAAAGAATTTTATCGTTTGGACGAGTGCGAGGGAAGCGAGTGACGACGACGAAACCGAGTTGCGGTGTCCAAATGGAAATGCATCGGATCCAGCAGGTAAAGAGCGGAAATTAGAGAGCAGCAGAGCAGGTTAGAGACGGACGAAGTCATTGGAGACGTTGGAGCTGGTGGCGTTAACGTCACGTGGCGGCAAGAACGTGTTGGCCAGGACTGGAGCACATAATTGGAGGCATAAGTAGATGGCTAGTTGATTCCGATTGAGAACAACCTTGAAGCAGCGGATTGGCTGAAGAAAGCAGAAGGAAGACGAGAAAGGTGCAGACCAAAAGCAGCAGTATAGTTGCCGGGCAGCAGAATACTAGGGTGGGAAAAGTCAGAAGTCAGCAGCGGTTTGGCTGGAGAAAACATAATCGAAGGCAGCGGTTGCAGAGAAGAGCATAGCAGCAGAATAGCAATCAGGCAGACAAAATCACCGAATCGTGTTGGGAAGGACCTTAACACGACGATCAGGAGCAGATCAAGCTAGAGAAAATCAGGAGGTGGACAAGCAGAGAGGAAGACGAGGAAGGTGCAGAGCGGCAGCAGCAGAACATCGTCGGTGCGTGCGAGCACAACCTTATTAGCCAGAAGAATGGCCCGTGGCTTTGCCAGCAGAAGAAAAGGATTCAAATTGGAGGCATTGCAGAGCAGTTTTCTTTTTATACCCGCTACCCATAGGGTAGAAGGGTATTATAACTTTGTGCCGGCAGGAAATGTATGTAACAGGTAGAAGGAAGCATTTCCGACCCTATAAAGTATATATATTCTTGATCAGGATCAACAGCCGAGTCGATCTAGCCATGTCCGTCTGTCTGTCTGTCTGTCTGTCTGTCTGTCCGTCTGTCCGTATGAAACACTGGATCTCAGAGACTATAAGAGATAGAGCTCTAATTTTTTTGACAGTATTTGTTATGCTTGCACGCAGATCAAGTTTGTTTCAAATTTTTACCACGCCCACTTCCGCCCCCGAAAATCATGAAAAAGCGTATTAAAGCTAGAGTCGCGAATTTCGGTATGTATATTAAGAACTATAGTCTGTGTGATCCCTGAAAATTTAGTTGCGATCAGATAAAAATTGTCGAAGTTATTAAAGAAATACTTTTGTATGGCCACAAACGGCTGCTGGCAGCATGCCTCATTTGGTTGACCAATTAGACCAACCAAATATTCTTATCAGTTCTTGGTTGTGTTCGGAAAAGAATCTTATAAGATATTCGAGAAGCAATTTTAATAAATGGTAATAATTATGAGCAGCTTGAATGCAATAATGACGGGTTTTTACACACATAGATACACGTGTGTGTATTTTTGTATGCATGTGATTATATTACACTTGCATTTGCATTTGTCCGTTATGTTCAAAAATGTATTAACTGTTTTTCTGGCGTCCTGACGCTTTTCTGGTTTAACTATGGGTAGCGGGTATCTCACAGTCGAGCTTACTCGACTGTAGCTTTCTTACTTGTTTTTTATTCTTTTTATTTATTTATATAACAGTAAGAATGGTAAAGTGAGTGCAGGTAAGAGGGCCCTGGTCGCGCGGTACCGCCGCCAAGCATTGCTTCGCGCGAGCGGTAGGCCTCCCATTCCGCACGCGTTCTTCTCGTCCTATCCACGGACCGCAGCGATTTTAATACGCTGGCCGCGAATTTCGGTAACTCGTCCTAGTACTCCTGATTGCCAAGCATGGTCGGCACTAGGTAATGCTTTTTCCAACGGTGGCTTCCAGCTCCTCACGCTCGTGGTGGAAACGGTAGTACTCAAACAGGTCGTGCTGAGCGTCCTCCCGGCGCCGCATGCTGGGCAGTTGTCCTCCTCTTCGTGCCCGAATCGCTTGATGTAGCCTCGGACGCACCCATGTCCGTTGAGCACTTGGGCCAGGTGGAAGTCTACCTCTCCGTGCTTTCGGCTTACCCAGCTGCTGATGTCCGGGATTAGTCGGTGGGTCCAGCGGCCTTTGGTTGTCCCACGTTGCCTGCCACCTAGTGATGCTCCTGCGCCTAGCATCCCGTCTAGTCTTGCGCCTCGTTGATCCTGTGTCCGCCCGATTGAGGCGCGTTTCTCTCGCCTCTTGTGCTAGCTCGCCTAGTGGCACCAGCCCCGCAATAACCAGAGCCACGTCGTCTGATACTGTTCTGAAGGCGCTAGCTACCCTCAGCGCACACAGGCGGTAAGTGACATCCACGCCTCGCCCATAGCTTCTCACTTTGCACGCCTCCGCCCATATAGGGGCTGCGAATAGAAGCTGGGACGTGACCACGTTTGAAAACAGCTTTCTCTTTTACTGCTTAGGGCCTCGTGTGTTCAGCAGGGCCGTCGTTAACGCTCAGACTGTGTGGCTGTACTTTTCGTGCACGTACTCCAAGTGTCCTCTGAATGATAGGCGGGTGTCCAGAAGGACTCCCAGGTACTGGATTGCTCGCTGCAGCGGCCAGCTCCTTTTCAACCACCACCATCTGTGAAGCCGACTATGGAGGTTTTCGGTGGTAGCGGGAGGTTCAGAACACCGTTGTACATCGTGTTCCAGAGCAGTGGGCCCAGGAATGAGCCCTGCGGGACTCCGACTGAAAGCACGTGCGTTCTGGAACCCTGAGAGGTGTCTAGGATGAGCATCCTCGCGCTGAAATAGCTGCGGACGATTCCCAGCAGGTAGTCGGGGATGTTGAAGGCCTCTAGCGCCTCCATCGTCCTTCTCAAGTCGGGCAAATCGTAGGCGTTCCGGAGGCAGTACTTCTTGGCGCCGTTTCTTCATCTTGTGTCAGCGATGGCGCTTGCGGCCAGGCTTGTGACACTTTCGATAGATTCCAGGGTCGAAACTTTCTTGCGGAAACCAAACTGGTTTGGCGCCAGTTCGCCTGCGCACTCGATCGCTCGATCGTGTCCAACATACAGATGGGACGGTAGGAGGAGGGTTCTCTTGCTGGCTTGTCGGGCTTTGGAAGGAGCAGCAGCTTTTGCCGCTTCCACCTTCTAAGGAAAGTACCTTCCCACAGGTACTTATTGAGCAGTTCAGCAATCGCCTTCGGGTGCAAGGATAACAGAAGCTTGATTGCCCTGTTTGGAATCGCGTCTGGGCCTGGCGCTTTCTTGTTGTGCAGGTTCCTCGCAGTCCCGAGAACCTCTTGCTCCATGACTGGGCAGATCTCCCCGGAAACGATGCTCGACAGGGAGGTAAGTGGTTGCCCTTCCGGGAAGAGAACCCGGACAATGTCTTCGAGGACTTTCGGGTCCGATGGCGAGTTATTGCCGGCGCTCACTCGTTTCACCACTTTCTTGTATGCGCCGCCCCACGGGTCTTGCTCCAAGTCGTCGCATTGCTTTAAAAAGCATTCCCTCTTGCTCAAGCAAATAGCCTTAATCAGGGCTTTTATTTTAGCCCGGTACGCATCGCTGCAAAGCTGCAGGTTCGGAGAATTCGTTGCTTTCAGCGCCGCGATTACCAGAAGATGGGAGCATGGTGCCTGCGAAAGACCTTCCGCTTCTGCATGCTGGCGCTACATGCGTGCTAAACGGCGCTTGCCAGCTTATCTACGGTATCGTTTGCTTCTACGTCTTCTACGCGTCTTCTATGCGTAGCCCGTCTAGGGCGCCCGCGAAGGCTTGTGCACCGATAGTGTTCTGAGCGTTCTTCCCAGCGTCCTCTCAGCGAGTGTGACCAAGATGGCCTAATGGTCGCTGGCAGGGTAGAAGTCGCCGATCCTCCACGTGGACTGGCGAGCTAGTGGGCTGGTCAGCTGATAAGCTGGTTTGTTGACGGTGAGCCCAAATCTTGGGCCCATCCGTTGAAGTCCCCACCAACTACGACACTGCCTCGTCCTCTGATGTCGCTGGTGCGCTCATCGATGGTTATGCTGAACGCCTCTAGAGTGAGGCGTTCCTGCTCCCTTTAGAAATTTTCCATGAACGATCAAAGAATCTTTTACTTATCTATATTAGAAATAAATGCATAAGACCCGTTTTGCAAAGATACGGAAACATTAATTCCTGGGAACAATTGAAAGAGATTTTGATCTAACGTTTTGGGGAAAAAGAGAGTAGCGACGTATTGATGGATACCCTTAAATTATGTAGAATAGTATCCACAATAGAGCAATACTACAATAAAACAAGAAAGGAAGCTAACTTCTGCTCACGGAAGTTTGTATACCCTAGCAGACTTTAAACAAACAATTAAAAACGAAATTCTGAAATAATAATTTGTTGCCAAATCTCAAATTTGATGGCAATGGTTTGAAACACGGCTAAGCTATGGTTTTTTTATTTTCCTGATTGTTCTTATGGAAGCTATAGGATATAGTCAGCCGATTTTCATGAAATTAAAGCCGAAATTCGGAAATAATACTAAATGGGCAAATATCAAATTTGGTGAAAATTGGTTGAAAACTGATAAAGTCATCATTTTCCTGATTGTTCCTATGGAAGCTATAGGATATAATCAGCCGATTTTCATGAAATTAAAAGCCGAAATTCGGAAATAAAACTAAATGGGCAAATATCAAATTTGGTGAAAATATGTTGAAAACTGACAAAGTTATGAATTTTTCTTTTATTTTCCTGATTGTTCCTATGGAAGCTATAGGATATAGTCAGCCGATTTTCATGAAATTAAAACCGAAATTCGGAAATAATACTAAATGGGCAAATATCAAATTTGGTGAAAATTGGTTGAAAACTGACAAAGTTATAATTTTTTTTTGAAAATTTTTCGGATTGTTCCTCTAGCAGCTATATGATATAGTCGTCCGATCCGGCCCGTTCCGACATATGTACGAGTGAGAGTATATAGAAGCCTAACTGAAAAGTTTCATTCAGATAGCTTTAGAACTGAGGGACTAGTTTGCGTAGAAACGAACAGACGGACAGACGGACATGGCTAGATCGACTCGGCTGTTGATCCTGATCAAGAATATATATACTTTATAGGGTCGGAGATGCTTCCTTCACTGCGTTGCAAACTTCTGACTGAAACTAATGTACCCTGCTAGGGTATAATTAATGAAATAGCTATTAGGATTCAGAACTGAATATTAACGCAGTCTGATGAGCCGTTTACTACAGACGAGGTTAATAGAATTTCACTTAGAGTATTTAGGGACAGTCTTCCCGAACCTACTAAAACTATCATCTTTGCTAGAAATCCGTAGTCATAAGATGACGCATACAAAATTATCGAAGACGCTCGCCTCCAGAGTTATACGCTCTATGGGCCCATTCGAAAGTAATTTAACAACAAAACTTCTTTTAGGAAGAATTTCAATAATGTACCAATAACCCTGGTACTTTATATGCGCGTAATATTAGAAGATTCGCAAACAATAACAATTACCAGAACAAATACATTACTGATCCACACCCTAACTCTCGAATGTCCTACTATTCAACCACAACAGTTAGCTAATTATAACCCTAACAATAATAAATCTTCAGCTCCTATGGATAAAGGCCATATTAATATTAATTTTTAATTAGAGGACCATCAAGGTTACCCTATATAAAGGTTGGATCTTCCTCAATAGACCTGCTTTTCATTATTGATACTGGAGCGGATTTCAGTATTATTAATGAAAATTTCTGAAAATTTCTTTCATTTAAGGAATTTAAAATAAATAATTACTGGAGTGAGTTCTTGGAATACAACTTTCACGGCCATTTTGACGGTATTATTGGGGGAAACCTATTGCCCGATTTAAATGCAATCATAAATTACGCAGAACAAAAAAATATGTTAAAAAATGTAAGCCTGAAGATATACAAGTTATCCAACCCTTGAAACCAGGCCACTTATGGCTGTTATAAACAATATTTGGAATTTACCTTTGCTTTTGCATTCGGTCTGGAGGTCCCAGGCTACTTATGGTTCTTATAAACATTAATTTCAATCTCGACACTCGCCTTTGCCTTTGGTCTGGAGGTTCGATTTATAAACAATAATTTCAATCTCGGCATTTGCCTTTGCCTTTGGTCTTTGGAGGTCCGATCTCGGTTCTCTAGCTAAGCTAAACAAATCAAAATTAAAGTAAACATCGGCTTCGGTTCGAAGCCCAATTAATTGCGCCTTTTTGCGTTCCAAGTGTCCCCCAAAATTGCATCAGTTAGCTTAATTGAATTTCACAATGAGATGCGACAGTTTCATCTTAAGCTTTAAATCTAAACAAAAATCAAAGTTCTAAAGTTCAAAAGAAAAGCTCCTGGCCGAGGTTTGTTGGATTTGATTTAAGAGTGGATAAGCAGTCCTATTTGGATCGACAGAAGGATCGGTCGAGTAACATTAGGAAGAAACCAAAATGTATTGATTGTGTTTGATAGAATATCAATAAAGGTTTAAAACCAATAATAACTAGAGAACAAAAAATATATTTTTTTCTCAATAATTTACAGTAAAAAATTAATTGACGCCCAACGTGGGGCCGCGTCATAAAAAGTACCAAATAACTATTTAATGAAAAATAAGTTAAATATAAACGGAGCTCGCGCGGCCAATAACCCAACATTTTTAGTGGAAAAATTAAAAAATCCATCACCAACCAAAGTCACCTAACATTGAGACAGTGTTCGTTCAAGTAATTAAATGGAAAGCAATTAATGTAATAATCCATTTAAAAACCGTAAATATATTAAAGGTGGACCGAGAGATATTATATTAACACAAAATAAAAAGAAAAAAAACCAAGTTAAAAAGACAGTGACAAAAAAATAAAGAAAAATAAAGTGAATTAAGAAAATCTTCAAATAAAAAAGGAGGAAAGGGATTGCCCAACATCCCTCGCCAAAATCAGCACGACAACGATCAAACAAACTAGGGAAGGAAGATCAGCCCACAACCTCATAGAAAGAAGACCCCATCGGGACAGTTTCGTGAGGAATTAATTTAAAATAACAAAAAAATTAAAAAAAAATTTTAGTTTAAGTTCAAGGAATTGATATAAAATAATAAAAATAATAAAAATATAAAATATAAAATATAAAATATAAAATATAAAATATAAAATATAAAATATAAAATATAAAATATAAAATATAAAATATAAAATATAAAATATAAAATATAAAATATAAAATATAAAATATAAAATATAAAATATAAAATATAAAATATAAAATATAAAATATAAAATATAAAATATAAAATATAAAATATAAAATATAAAATATAAAATATAAAATATAAAATATAAAATATAAAATATAAAATATAAAATATAAAATATAAAATATAAAATATAAAATATAAAATATAAAATATAAAATATAAAATATAAAATATAAAATATAAAATATAAAATATAAAATATAAAATATAAAATATAAAATATAAAATATAAAATATAAAATATAAAATATAAAATATAAAATATAAAATATAAAATATAAAATATAAAATATAAAATATAAAATATAAAATATAAAATATAAAATATAAAATATAAAATATAAAATATAAAATATAAAATATAAAATATAAAATATAAAATATAAAATATAAAATATAAAATATAAAATATAAAATATAAAATATAAAATATAAAATATAAAATATAAAATATAAAATATAAAATATAAAATATAAAATATAAAATATAAAATATAAAATATAAAATATAAAATATAAAATATAAAATATAAAATATAAAATATAAAATATAAAATATAAAATATAAAATATAAAATATAAAATATAAAATATAAAATATAAAATATAAAATATAAAATATAAAATATAAAATATAAAATATAAAATATAAAATATAAAATATAAAATATAAAATATAAAATATAAAATATAAAATATAAAATATAAAATATAAAATATAAAATATAAAATATAAAATATAAAATATAAAATATAAAATATAAAATATAAAATATAAAATATAAAATATAAAATATAAAATATAAAATATAAAATATAAAATATAAAATATAAAATATAAAATATAAAATATAAAATATAAAATATAAAATATAAAATATAAAATATAAAATATAAAATATAAAATATAAAATATAAAATATAAAATATAAAATATAAAATATAAAATATAAAATATAAAATATAAAATATAAAATATAAAATATAAAATATAAAATATAAAATATAAAATATAAAATATAAAATATAAAATATAAAATATAAAATATAAAATATAAAATATAAAATATAAAATATAAAATATAAAATATAAAATATAAAATATAAAATATAAAATATAAAATATAAAATATAAAATATAAAATATAAAATATAAAATATAAAATATAAAATATAAAATATAAAATATAAAATATAAAATATAAAATATAAAATATAAAATATAAAATATAAAATATAAAATATAAAATATAAAATATAAAATATAAAATATAAAATATAAAATATAAAATATAAAATATAAAATATAAAATATAAAATATAAAATATAAAATATAAAATATAAAATATAAAATATAAAATATAAAATATAAAATATAAAATATAAAATATAAAATATAAAATATAAAATATAAAATATAAAATATAAAATATAAAATATAAAATATAAAATATAAAATATAAAATATAAAATATAAAATATAAAATATAAAATATAAAATATAAAATATAAAATATAAAATATAAAATATAAAATATAAAATATAAAATATAAAATATAAAATATAAAATATAAAATATAAAATATAAAATATAAAATATAAAATATAAAATATAAAATATAAAATATAAAATATAAAATATAAAATATAAAATATAAAATATAAAATATAAAATATAAAATATAAAATATAAAATATAAAATATAAAATATAAAATATAAAATATAAAATATAAAATATAAAATATAAAATATAAAATATAAAATATAAAATATAAAATATAAAATATAAAATATAAAATATAAAATATAAAATATAAAATATAAAATATAAAATATAAAATATAAAATATAAAATATAAAATATAAAATATAAAATATAAAATATAAAATATAAAATATAAAATATAAAATATAAAATATAAAATATAAAATATAAAATATAAAATAAAAATATAAAATATAAAATAAAAATAAAAATAAAAATAAAAATAAAAATAAAAATAAAAATAAAAATAAAAATAAAAATAAAATAAAAATAAAAATAGAAAATAAAAATATAAAATAAAAATATAAATAAAAATAAAAAAAAATAAAAATATAAAAAAAATAAAATAAAATAAAAATAAAAATAAAATAAAAATAAAATAAAATAAAAATAAAATATAAAAAATAAATAAAAATATAAAATATAAATAAAAAAAAAATAAAATATAAATAAAAATAAAAAAAAAATATAAATAAAAATATAAATAAAATAAAAATAAAAAAAATAAAATAAAAATAAAATAAAATAAAAATAAAAATAAATAAAAATAAAAAAAAAAAAAAAAAAAATAAAAATAAAAAAAAAATATAAAAAAAATAAAAAAAAAAAATATAAATATAAAAAAAAATATAAAAAAAATAAAAATAAAAAAAAAATAAAATAAATAAAAAAAAAAAAATAAAAAAAAAAAAATAAATATAATTTAATTTATATTTTATTTTTATATTTATATTTTATATTTTATATTTTATATTTTATATTTTATATTTTATATTTTATATTTTATATTTTATATTTTATATTTATATTTTATATTTATATTTTATATTTTATATTTTATATTTTATATTTTATATTTTATATTTTATATTTATATTTTATATTTTATATTTTATATTTTATATTTTATATTTT